>CM061914.1:95862443-96296155 GCA_031002005.1 Vandiemenella viatica
AATCTCCCGAGGAATCTAAGACCATATTTCTCGGGGTAAATTATATTCCTCCCGCACAATCGTGAAAGTTGAAAAAATGTTTTAGCTTTTAACACACACACATACCTTCCGAGGAGGCCAGGTGGTATTTATGAAGCCTGGCGCGCGGATAAGGGAATATTTATGAGTGTGGGCGCGGCGAGCCGACTACTTAAAATTCAGGCCGGGAGGGGCTGGCGCGGCGGCGTGGGAGCCTTTGATAGCGTGGGAAGCGATAATTAATGGCTTGCAGCTGCGCGCGGGCGGCGCGGCGGCCGGCTACTTAAAATTCAGGCCGGGAAGGGTGGGCGCGCCGGATAATATTTATGATGCAGGTGTGCTGTATCGGGCGGCTATCCCTGAGAACGAAACGGAGTTTAAAAAACATACGCTAATACTAAAATTCATATCTCGGAAAGTACTTATCCGATCTTTTTCGGATAAATACCACTGTAACGGCCAGAAAAAATCCTTATTACTTGACATGTAATAACGCTATTTTAAAATTATAAATTGTGTTATAAAAAAATATTAAACCAAGGTCCCCAGAAGCGAATATTATACCGCATTTCGAATTGAATTTGAGGTTTATTACTCTGACCGCGTGACGTCACACCACAAGAATGTAATACTAAAGTGAATATTGTACCGTAATTGAGGTTAAAAAAATAATAAAGCCATTTAGACGATTTATGAGCCGTAACAACGTGGCACCTGCGCGACGTGGGTGGTCTGGCGAACACCTGCGCGACGTGGGGGGGTCTGGCGAACACCTGCGCGACGTGGGGGGTCCTGAGCTCACACACAGGCCCATAAGGAATACATGGGGTGTTTTGGTCCGGGGTACGAGCTCACACATACGTAAGGGCACTACTCTGTTGCTGACATAATTAATGTTGACAGCTGTGATGTTATTATATGACTGGTCTGGCCAAGCTAAGTTAACTAAACTATTTCATTATTTACCAATGGAAGTTATTTGCAGCATACCATTTCTTAATATAATCCTTTATATGAAGTCATTAGAGTACGATTTTTCGTAGCTGTATTAAATAATTACTTCCAATTATCCCATTCGAAAGTAAAAGTGAATTGCAGGTTTTCATGAAGACCCACAAGTCTTGACCTAGCCGAAATATAAAAATCATAACTAAATGGTTTATGAAACAAAACAAACGTCTTGCAAGGCTGTTTATGAGTCTTTGCGTTTTACGCACGTGTTCCACTTCTTTTCTAGACACATTACCAGTGATGTTTATTTCTTTCTGTTTAATACAAACTACGTAGTCCTATTTCAGGGTAACCGTCTTCTCGCGGTCGTTTTCCGGGTTTGATGCAGCGTGCGTATGCGGGCTGTGGTGAAACCCGGAAATAACTCATGTAATGCCGAACTAGGATTATACAGAGTATGACTAACAGAAAGAAATATAAATTTTTGATGGGAAAGAAGCTAAAAGAGTAATAAAATGAAAAGAATCACAAGCTGTTGCGTGGAGCTCTATTTTTCCTATGTCATCAGTCTCTCGACTGTTTGCTGCAATCCTCCACCCCTTCCTATTTTGTGCTAACCTCATCTTCTCAAAACGTATCCCTTACTACCCACGTCCTCGTTTATCTGCTTCGTATATTCTAATCTCTGTCTTCCTCTACATTTGTTACCTTCGACTGTTCCCTCCACTAACAAATTAAACAATCCCGCGTGTCTCAAAATATGACCTACCACCCTGCCTCTTTTTTTCTGTTTGACCCTTCCACAAACTTCTTTCCTCGCCCATCATTTCCAAAACACGATGATTTTGTCCTTTCAGCATCCTTCTATAGCAGCACATTTCAAATGCTTGAAATTTTCTGCTTTCAGGTATTCTTAAAGGCCATTTTGTTTCCTTCCTGCTTTACCCCTCGTCGACAGCTAAGGTCATTAGAAGCGGGAAGGGACTGGGGACAAGAAATGGGAAGGAATTCGGCCATGGCCTTTTAGAATGAAGCATCCCGGCATTCGCCTGGAGTGATTTGGGGAAACCATGGAAAACCCAAATCTGCATGCCCGGACGGGGATTCGAACCCGCGTCCTCCCGAATGCGAGGCCAGAACGTTAACCGTCCACCCACCACGCTCGGTCCTAAAGTCCATGCTTCACTACCATCAAGTGCTATGCTCGTCACACAGATTTTTAGGAGGTTCTCTTAATACTTGACCAATAATTGAAACTAAAAGATTCCCGTTTTTCAAGAAGGCTCTTTTCGCAAGACATCTTAATTGAAGTTGGAAGACCTAGTAACTGATCGCTCTTATAGAGAAAGGACTCATTTAATCGTAATACCCAGTATGAAATAATATTTACGTTTTAGTGCCGCAGTATTTAGATCATCGTTACTGCTTACTCTGTTGGTAGCGCAGCATCTGTCGGCGCGGTTGACACGGCATTATAATGCGGTGGCGTGATGAAAGTAGGCCTTAGCCGTCTGGCCTCCGTGTGCTGTGCTGTGCCCATAATTGCTGAACGGCCTGCCGCGAGAAAGCGGCGTCGGATTCCTCGGATGAAAGCAAGCCGCGCGGCGCGGCGGAGACATCACAGCTTGCAGGAGCGCCGGGGTTCGATTTCCGGTCAGAGGGGTCACACGGCTTCTGCTGCCTCCGTGTTCAGCCTGTGGGCGAAAGGCGATGTGTCCCCCAGTAACAGCTGTGTCCGCGGGGACGTTGCGTCATCACACTTTCTGTCCTCTAAAGAAGGACTAACGACATCTCTTCTGACCTCGGCGTTTATGAAGAAACTCTATACTCCCCAAAAGGCGGGAGTGAGAGTGGGAAAAGACTTCGCGCGTAAGATTCGGCTGACAACGGAATCCAGCCTCTTCCACCTCTTGTTTATGATTTGTAACGAACAAATGTTTTTTGGGAAAGTTTCAATGAAAAAAGTATAAAAGCAAGAATAAAGTGAAATACGTAAGGTTCATGCGTGATACAACGTTGGTGACATAGGGAAAGAGTAAAATAGGTAAGATTTAGGAATGTGATGAATGGCCTGAACATAAAATTCGAAGGATACTGATTAAGAATAAATAAAATGAAAGGTAAAGAAAAAATAAAAAGTAAAGGAAAGTTTAAAAAAAAAATAATTGCTTAACGTCCCTTAACAGCGAGGTCTTTAGAGACGGGAAAGGATGGGGGTACCGAATGGGAAGGAATTCAACCATGGCCTTTTGAAGGAAGCATCCCGGCATTTGCCTGAAGTGATTTGGGAAACCATAGAAAACCCAAATCCGGATGCCCGGGCGGGAATTCGAACCGGCGTCCTTCCGAATGCGAGGCGAGAACTAAAGGAAAGAAAAACTTTGTGATTCTGGCGGGTTAGCTATAAATTTCTGGCCTGCCATGTTCGTGATGTGAGTTCGATCCTTGGCACTGGCATTCTGAATCCGGTATTGCATGATTTCCCGAGAGTAACCTAGACGAAAGCAGGAATAGTTTTTTCACTTTTATCTCTCTCTCTCTCTCTCTCTCTATATATATATATATAATATGGAAACACAACGTAGGACTCGAAAGAGGAATTTAGAACAAGTGCGAAGATTTGAATACTTGGATAGTGATAGTGCACAAGATATGCTTTGCACATAATAAATAAGAATGAAGATGGCTGTGACCAAGAGAATATTCATTTGGAATGGAAGGTTTATCTACACCGTTGTATAAGAGTTAAGAAAAGACTATGTGGAATGGTGCATTAAATGAGTCTAAAACATCGACTTTAAAGAAAGTGTCAGTGAATATTAAAGAGAATGGGACAGGAAGGGATATGAACTACATGGATAAACGGTGAAGCAGGCAGGTATTGAGAAGGTGAATAAAGAAAAGTGATACCCAAGATCAATAAGAGAATGATGATTGAGCGCAGTATAAGAAGAGAATGATTGCTAAAAGCGACAGCGGTCGTGGTGTCAGTTAGAAGAGTAAGAAGTGGAAGATTTCAAATCTTCAATAGTACAAAAGTTGGAAGAAGAATAGTTGATGAAAAGATATTAGCAAAAGACAGAGTAATGAAGAACGATGATCAAACGTGAAGAAATGTGCCACCATGCAGAATAACTAAATGATATTCTTGTCTGATGCACTGATCTTCTTACGAAATAATTTTTTTTTTCTTCTTATGGCTTTACTGCTCGACGACGTATTTCATTAGACACGGGAAAGCATGGAGGAGATGCGCAAGGAACTTGAAGGAATTTGGCCATGCGCTTGTAAAGGTACCTGGGAAACTATGATAAATGAAACCAAGATGATCGGACGCGGATTAAAATTCACGTCCTCATAAGGGGGCATCCATAAATTACACGAGGTGTTTTTCCGAATTTCCGGACCCCCCCCCCCTCTCTGGTGAGATCTGGCCCGTGAGACCCCCCTAAAATCGACTTTCGCGTAATTTGTAGACTTTTTATCCAAAACCTCACATGAGATTTCCGTTGACCCCCCCTCCCTTCCCCTTGGTGAGATTTCACCGGATACTCCCCCCTATTTCACCTCACGTAATTTATGGACGCCCCCTATTACCAGTTCCGAACCTACCGCTCACCCACCGGTCTCGGTAGGTTTAATGGTCATTGTCAGTGCTAATTTTTGAAACACAAAACCATTTTTGTTTCAATGAAAAATATAGATGTTCCCTTTCCTTCATTATATGTTTAGCGTCCTCACTCTGTCAACTCTGCAAATCAGCGTTCTAATCCAAGAAAATTTTTGTGCTGAAGTCTTTTATGTGACTAATTTACTGCACCTCTGTCCAGCCGTTTTAGTAATAAATCACTAAATATTTTTATAAGCGCGTGTTTATTATCACAGATCAGTATAACTGGAATTTGCGAAATAGCTTTTGAAAGTATTTTAGTATCCCACGAAAGTGATATGACGTTCTGCACTAAAGCAGATCCCAGATTCTTGTCGGAGCCCTCTTAAGCCGATACTGCAGATGTATCTACGCCACCCAGTTCCATTCGTCGCATGCAGACCTTAAAACGAGGTTAAGGGATCGTAAAATTTCTGACAATGAGCGAGATTCAAAGCAGACATTATCAGACGATCGTCAGACTTCTCTTTCTTCAGTAAAATCTCCCATCCGAGTCTCCAAAGCCCCTACGATTTTTTTTTATTTTTTTATTTTTTTTTTTTTTTTTTTTATTTTTTTTTTTTTGGGGCATTACGGCTCACAGGCAGTCAAGTTTTATTGCAGCTTTTACGAGGAACATCGAAGTAAATAGGCCATTGGCTTTATCAAAGAATCGAACGCTCATAAGCTAGAAAGTTGTCAAATAACTGCTACTAACTAGTTTTCGGTATAATACGGTGGCCAATGTCGTTTTTGACTCAAAAATTTAATCACTACTGAATTTAAAAGGGATTTTTTGCGATGATTATGACTAACACAGATCGTTGAGTGGCAGATTTGAAATTAGCGTCTTCCAGCCTGTAATAACTTAATTTCGGAATATACAGGACTTAAATAAGTTTCAGTTACTTTCCACAGCATATCATAAATCTCCTTTAATAGTATTATAGTCAAAAAAGCTGACATTTTTCAAAACGTGAAGTTTTAGACGCGTGGAAAATCAAGTTCGCTAATTCAAAATATGATTCTAACAGAACTTCTCGTTACAAATTTCTCAAGCTCTTGTGACACCCGGTACAGCATGTCCATACACATAAAGACACACACACACAAAGGAAAAAATCGTATAGCGTTAGATCGGGAGAGCGTGGAGGCCATGATTGGAGTTGTTGGTCATCATCCCCACCACGACAGATCTGGTTAAGAATTCACGAACATCGTGGAGGAAGAGGGGTGGAACAAAAGTTTCTGAATTTTTTATCATATGACTGCAACGTTTTGTGACAATATCTCAAATAATATAGGTTCAATAAACATGTTAAATCGCTATAGCCATTTATATTAACCCTGTACATGAATTGCGGGACCGAAAATAAATCACATTTCCCCGAATTCCTGATCCGAACGTTACCGCTCATTCCTGATTGATAAAGCGATATGTTGATTCATATCTTTTGCAGGTATTTCGCTTGAGTTACTTTAAGAATATCTTTCAGATATCCTGTAGTGGGTGCCTTAGTGGGCAAACTACGTTACAATTATCTTTCATACCTTTATGATTAATAAAAGGGGATTTTTAGTTTTAATTTTTATGAAGGAGTGAAAATTTATTAATTTTGCAAGAATCTCGATGTTAGTGGAATTTTAGGAAAATTGTCACAATATGACATTTCTTTTCTTATCATTGGCGATTACATTAACACAAATTGATAAAATCATAAAAGCAACGCTCAGAGGTACAATTAGCCGTCATGAGCAAGCAAACAATTGTATATCTACTTTTAAATATATCTCAGAATTAAAATGTAAGAAATAATGACAATTGGAAACAATGAAAAATACAAGTTATGACGACCTCAGACAAAGGTATCATAATACTGTGACTTTACAGTTAAAAGAAAATCATGGGCGCCACGAATGAACAATATATCATTCGAAAATAACTAGTTCTGGCAAATTATGCCGCTAGATCAGGGGTTTTTCAATTACAAATTTAGAACATGGATCTATCCTCTCAAAATCGCTTAAGGATTCATTTTCACGGAATGCACAATCAGATGGTTTGGTCGTAATAAGTTACCATTGTAGTTCTGCGTCTGATGTCTGCGGTGACCGGATATGACCCACGGTATGTGAGATTGTCTCACAAGGCGGCTGCAGACACGTCCTGTCTGTTAATGTGGATCATCGCATTACTGGCGGTGTCGCCGTGATAAGCCTGCTCCAGCAAGGCAAGCTGGCAGCCAGAAATCGTACAACGGCAGTTGGCGAGAGAAGCCAACTTTCCAAGTTCACCTCAGACTTGACTCGCCTAGAACCGAATGTAGAATGTCCAGCTCCTCGCTCTTCGGTCCACGAGGAAAACTTCTGGCTCCACCCCCTTGCAGTCTCAAAGATCACATTCAACAGAAAATTCCCAGTATTTTAAGTTATATGCTCATTTGGATTGGATATTCAGGTTGGCACCTAATGTCACGTGATATCCCCGATATCTTATTTGCCCCGCGTAACTAACAAAGGTCGGACATATTCGGCTGCGTTCGGGGACGACTCTGTGTTCGGGCGGCAGGCATTTCCCGCCAGGTGAGTGACCTTATTGACCGCCCACCCCCCCAGGAAGCAGAGTGTGTCGTCCGGCAAAACCCCAAATCCGCGACTTCCTGTCGCCATGGTTCGGGAAGACCACGATTAGCTTCAAGCCTACACAGTTCAATAATTCCTTAATATTCGCTTTAACAAGATACACTGAATGTTCACCATTGCATTACAGTCCTCACTTGGAATCTTGCGTAATTACAACAAAAATCTATTTAGGTGGTCGCCCAAGATTTATGTAAATTACTCTTATATTATTAATTATATAATAAAATTGGACATTGGAACGTGGCGACAGCGCGTCACGTTACAATTCCAAGAGAGAGCCACATACTTAAGTAATCCCCGCTGTAGGCCGAAAGGTTCAGATCCCCTGCGGGAACCACTTCGAGCTGTACCCGGAGTGGTCTCCCGTTCTCCTTAACCGGCTTTGCTAAGGAGCCCTGTGAGTGATTGAATCGGTTGTTAGCGATTGTCACGCCCCGCCCATACTACTTGGACTGACTCAGCGTTTCCCAGCTACAAATAGCGAACCGCCGAATAGCTGCCGGCCAGCGCGAGACGGACTATAACGCGCGGCGTTATTCCGTACGGCGCAATCAAACCGGCGGACGACGCTCCCGAGTGCCGATTTTAATAGACTGCAGCGGGGTTTAAATCCTGCTATGAGGTGCGTATAAACCGTAAAACCGTCTGAAAGGAGGGCAGTGCCTTTACGATCCAAGCTGCAGCACTCGTTGAACATAGCTTAATCCACGGAGACGCTATATTCACGTAATAGCTGCACGCAGAGAGTCTGGAAATATTACGAGCCAGAAAACTATTTTGGGGATGCGGAACATTTCAGTTCATAATCTTCTATGGACTAGCGTTGGTGTATACATTCTGATTTGACAGTAAGAAATGCGAAGCGATGTAGTATAAATGGAAATATGCCAAGGAGTTCTTCTTAACTGAGGAGGAAAAAGCAAGTTAGGTATGCCGAGGTAATACTAGCAATGATCCAGATACTACCACTGAGATAATATTCACAGGCACATTATGAATACAACAATGAACCCGATAAAATTTGGTTGGTAATGCCTTGGCCGTTCAATCAAAATTGTTTTTCTCAGGACAACAGATATGGAATAAAAGAAAAAAAAAGCTTTGCTACTACTAGTAAATCTTGAAGTTTAATAACATGCTATAAACACGCTTTAGATATGTCAAGCAGTAATGTAACAGGTACCTATTTCTGAAATATATGATTCCGTTACAATTATTGAATTTTCATAATCAGATAGTGTACAATAACGGGTATCCAACATTATATTACTATTGTTATTAATTATTGGTATCCAAAGTAACGAGTATTATTGTAAATATGTTTTTGTTTGTGTTGTGAAAGGCAATGTCGAGTAATAAAAAATGATTTTAATATCTTGTCTTATCATTTATATCATTCAACATATTCCAGTATTCAAACTCTCTTCCGTTATTTTAACAACAAACAAAATTTCTCCTAAAACCATCTATAACTGCTGCTTTCACCTTACACACTTATGGTTATAAACGATTAGATACATTATGTTTTCGCGTCATTTTTCCATACAGTTATCGATAGTACCACTATAAGCACCAATATAGGTACTAAAATATATACAATATCGCTTAGAAGATCACCGTAAAAAGTTTTCAAAGTCTTATGGAGCTTTAGAGTAACCCCTTAGGGTAAGCTAGATCGAAATCAATCGTTTGTTGACATACTTTGTTCCAGATGTTTTACAAGAGGACAGATACCAGAGAAAGAGTCTCGCGACTTTCACGCTTACCTGACTTGGATACCGTACATTAAAAACAACAGATTCCATATCTTAAACGGAGAACCGAAGACCGAACATGATGCATAAACGGTGAACACGGTTCTTGTGCATTCGGGATGACGCGTAATCGGTTCCTGGCTGCACCATTCTGATTTAGGTTTACCATCGGTTCCAAAAATCGCTCCAGGGAATGTCGGGATAGTTCTATAAAAAAGATCATGGCCGAATTCGCTGCCGGTACTATCGTATTCTCTCCCAGCTCTGATGACCTTAACGTCGACAAGTTGTACAGCGCTAGATAAAGTGAAGAGAACCAAAGCCGCTCTCTCTCATTGACTGCAAGTTGAATGCGTACAAAACCATTCACAACACGTAATCAGAAACGTTACCAAAGTTTAAGAGATCCTGAACAGTGAAGTGTAAAAATAACTCTGATGATGGGTCGATGTTAATCATAATACTATTTGACACCCGTGTTATTTCTGAATGTGATACTATAATTATATTTCATAACGTATGAACGCTACTGATTATAATCCATGGAACAGTTTTTCTTTTGACTTGTCTCAGTCGAGCAACATTAACAGATCTTAATAGAAGGCATAAGTATTTCCTGCTGTGCTGTTTACGAGATACCTATTTCAAATACGAAAGAGGGTATCCTCTGCATATTATTCTTAATTTTTAAAAAAAGATAGTTTGTCTAACTCTGGTGGCCTGCTGTGAAATATTCCTTTGTGAGTAAGATAATTTACTTTTCTTGAGGGTTATGAGACAAATGATTATTGGAAATCTTTATCTCCTCGTACACTAACTTCTTCCAGTGTCTCCGTCATTATTATAAATATTTTAGGAAATCTTCTTTTTTAAAAAAATTGTGGGTTTATGCTTCGTCAATGTCGTTAAAGAAGAAAGGCAAAGAACGGGAATGAATTAGGCCATGGCCTTTTTGAAGGAATCATCTTGGCATTCTCGTGCAGTGATTTCAGCGGGAAACCCGAAATCAGGATGGTTGGACGGGGATTTGAACCAATGTCTTTCCGAATGCAAGGCTCGAGCGTTACCGCTTATCTACCACGCTCTCCACTCTGAAACTATAGTACAGCTAATGCTGAGCTTACCATCCTGACTCGTGCCTGAATCCTTTCTGTCTTTCAAAGCAGAGTAATGTCTTATTGTTACTGTTTTACAGCTATAGCTACGTCAGGATCATTAGAGTAGGATGAGGACTGGTGACGAGGAATGGAAAGAGAGTACGTCATTACCCTTTGAAGGAACCATTTCGGCATTCGTCTGGAGTGATTTTGGAAAAGCATACAAATTCGAAAGGTTGATATCTGGACGGGGGTTCGAGTGCGCACCCTCTCGAATGCAAGACATATAAAGCCTGAGAGAAACGCAAGTCATTTCCCTGCAAATGATACTCTGGCGGGCGTTCATTACACCTTCTGACCCACTCGTCACATACAACCAGCTAGCGACGGAAATTAGGGGCTTTGGCGATGTATTGACGTTATTAAGGGCTGCCGATTAGGGTCCTTTCTTAAATGTGGTTGGTTTTTCTTAAGTTTTACCGTTCGTCTTATTTTGTCCTTATTGATACTGAGTTGGAACAACAATAACGACATAAGAAGTATAAATTGAACGACGTTTTAGCTGAATGTCACTTCCTTACAAAAAAAAAAAAAAAAAAAAAAAAAAAAAAAAAAAAAAAAAAAAAAAAAAAAAAAAAAAAAAAAAAGAAAGAAAGAATATGAGAAGCTCTGTATTACATCAAAACAGTGGCCTTGTTAATGAATAAAAGAATTTAAAATTTTAAGCAGGAAGGTGTATTTATGTAATCGCGCTAATAATCTTATTAACAGTAGACAGAGAAGGCAGGTATTTGTGTTTTTCACTTACTGATGATGTCTGCAATACGATGAATTAAATGCAAATTAACTAATAATTATCCACTTTAATAAAATGCGGTATGCCAGGAAACTGTACGTTACACCCATAGTTCGGCAAACCTCGGCGATTCTCGGTAATGCCCGAAGTGTTAGTTACACTGCCTGCCACGACAGAGCTGCTTGGCTAATCAGCAAAATTCAGATGAATAACTAACTGTATTGCCTTTATTCGCGTTTGTACCGTTAAAATGAAATATAAATTTCAAATAAATATTTGAATTTGATTTTATTTGCACTTAAATTGTTAAAGAAAAGCGTAACTGCAATGCCAGCTAAAGATAATTATCTGTTGTGTTCCAGAGATAAAAATTATAATGTGAGACAGAGATATTAAAAATATAATGTGACGTTCATTTAAATTAAAAGTTCACGCTGTGGTCTCTGTAGCAGTTACTGAATCAGGTGACAGCATAATCTAAGAATTTATTGACAGAAGATAACAAACAGAGAAGACTATTAATATACAGTGAAAGTTTACATGAAACGTAGGTATTCACGAAACACATCAATCAAATAAATCAGCGGTTCACAAATTTTATTGGTACACGACCCACTTTTAATTAAAAACAAATTTTTTTTCGTCCCCTACTATTATGAGAGTTTATCTAATGTCAGAATGGGAACTGTTGTATGATCTCGATACGCTATCGACTACCCTATCCTACGAAACGGCAAATTTTCGTACGAAGGATATACTATCAACAAAAACAAGAATTCATAAAACATGTTATAGACCGGAAGGCGGCTGCACAGACCATCACCTAATCAAGTTGACTGCTGAAATTCCACGATTAGAAGTAATTCGATCAGCATATTAAAATGAAATTGCTCTGCCAAGTCGTTATTTGGTGGAAATCACCTGCAGACCAGATTTTAGTGGTTGATTGGTAGGTTTATCATTGTGTTTTACTGCACCCAAATGTATGAAAATATGGAAAACTGGGAGCAAGTAATATATGTAACAAAAGATATATTTTTGTGGGAAAAACCTCGATTTTTCCGCGACCCACCAAAACACACGCCGCGACCCATAGTTTGGGAACCACTAAAATAAATGATAGATATTGGGTATTGAAATTATACTTTACTTAGAAACTTTTACATAACAACAAAAATTTCCGTGAAATAAAATAAAATGGAGTTATTTAAAAACATCCTAGCCAAATAGTCCGAAAAACTACCAAGAGAAAGTTTACTAACATCACGAAAAATATCAATAAAACGATAATAATTAATCGTTGCCAAATAGTCCGAAAATCTAACAAGAAACAGTTTACAAACATCACGAAAAATATTAATCAAACGATAATAATTAATCGTTATTCATTTATCCTTAAAAACTTTTCCAGAACCATAGGTGATGTGAGTCATTTTCAACGGTCATTTAAAATGCTAATAATAATAAAAGCACTGAGGAATAGATGCACTGTATATACAAAGGAAGGCAAAACACTTGTCTTAAACCGAGCGTGGTGGTGTAACGGATAGCGTTCTCGCCTCGCATTCGGGAGGACGGCGGTTCGAATCCCCGTCCGGGGTTCCAGATTTGGGTTTTCCATGGTTTCCCCAAATAATTCCAGGTGAATGCCGGGATGCTTCCTTCAAAAGGCCATGGCCGAATTCCTTCCCATTCCTTGCCCCCATCCTTTCCCGTCTCTAAAGACCACGTTGTTAAAAAGGGACGTTAAACTGTTACAAAAAAAAAAAAAAAAAAAAAAAAAAAAACTTGTCTTAAATTACACAAAACATCGCTCCGATCACTCTTTAGGGTTTTCCACGATACAGTGTCAATCTCGATTGTCACGTCTAATGCTCATTTGAGTCAGAAAACGAACCGTTTTTACACAGCGAAAAGAGATGTCTCTTTGTGGAAACAATGGATCGTTTAGAGCCGATTGCAGCTTGTTTGCTTCCAGTGACTCCAGCAGGAAGCTTGCTGCGCGATGTATGGCGGGTGTATGTGGACGGTGTACGCGCGGTGTGTTTGTACCGGCAAGTGGCAGCACAACCCGCTCAAAATAAACACACACACACACTGTAAACGCGGCCCACAGCAGCCTGTTCTCCTCAAAGTAGACCAAGCGAATAGGTCAACTCAAACATAGAAATAAGGACACTCAGCACCTGTATTACATTGCAGTGTACTCGTTTGTAGTGATTACTAAAATCGTGTTTGTCTGTTTTGCTAGCGAGTAAATAAATCCTGACATTAATAAGTATTTTCAGGCTTAGAAATAACCAGTTCAGTACCGTAATTATACTTGTCTTTTATCCACCCCAATTTAAATTCATAACTTTGAAAACAGTTCTTACTACTTTTACGTCAAGTTTCATGTTTGTATTGTATTTACTAGGTTTTTTGTGAAAACAATGGTGATCTCATCTTTTACACTCATCTTAATCGATTTAGGGTTACGAATCTGCCTGTTCTTTTTAGTTTAACCCCTCCTTTCAACTTCAAGATGTGCAAAGTTTTTTTGTTTTCTTTTGTTGTTGTTGTTGTTTTTGTTTATTGGTTGTTGTTTTTTTTTTTTTATTTTGTTAACATTCATCACGCCTTAGATATGATGATTAGCATAATAATGGAATCGTCAGAGCATGAGTGGGGTTCATGAAATTTGCCACGTCCTAGGTGACATAAAACCTGACTGGTTTAGTACAGAGCACAACCCCTTCCTACCCTCAGAAAATCTCTTAACCTCCACATACATTTCGCAACATTTATCCTGAATTATCTCCTTCACACGTTCTAATCTTTGCCTTCTTCTGAAATTGTGATCGTCAACTATACTGACTGTTAATAAATTAAACTATGAAGAATATCTCGCAACCACCGAACATCTATTTGTACAATTATTTCGTATGCCCTTTTCTTCATTCCGTGTTTCGTACATACACTTTACAAATTTAAGAGTCTGTCGGAAGAGTAGTACAGAATTTCCACACTCATCCACAACAGCATTATTATTATTATTATTTGGTTAGTGCTTTACGCCTCATCGACGTCGAGTTCGGTGGGAAAGCACTGGGTGCAAGGAACGGGAAGTAATTCGGACATGGCCTTTTGAACAAAGCATCCCGACATTCACCTGGAGTGCTTTGGGGACACCACGGAAAACCCAAATCTGGTTGCCTGGACGGGGATTCGAACCCGCTTCCTCCCGAACGTGAGGCCAGAACGTTACTGCTCACCCACCACGCTCTGTCCTACAACGCAAATCTACAGGCTTATCTGGGTACCCACAAACAGAGATATTTTTACACACTTCAATGCTGGAGAGGGCAGTGCGACACTACACCAGTAAACAGTTCCTCAGGAGGTTACTATGTGAAGGTAACGACCTCCGTACCGGGCGCGGAGAGTGAACGGTAACGCTCTGGGCTTGCATTTGGGAGGCCACAGGTTCGAATCCCCGTCCGGTCATCCAGATTTCGGTTTCCCAAAGTTTCCCTAAATCAGTCGAGGAAAATTCCGGGATGGTTCCTTCAAAAGAGCATGACCAAATTCGTCCTTGCATTTGCTCACCTACCAAGCATGGTGGGTGAGCTCGACGTTGACGAAGCGTAATACAATAAAAAAAAAATCTTGCTCCCAGTCATTTCCCGCTTTTCTGGCTTCGACGAGGCGTAAAGTCATAGAAAAACATATTCAACAGTAATCGGACACACACGGACATGACTCCTAAATGATCGGTATAGCAAGGGATTGATTGACAACGCAGAGAAAGTACAGAGAAGAGCCACTCGATTCGTGATTGATTGCCACTGTCCTTACTAATGCGACAGAATTGTTATGTAGATTGGACTGGGATTGTCCGGTAAACAAACGACGTAGGTGTTGTTTGAATTTTATATATATATACAAACAACTCTTTTTATTTATGATTGTGCTAAAATACTTCGTCCACCGACCTACTTGGATCACTATGACAGGAGAGATAGCATCAGAGAAGTTAGGTGCTACGCTGATGTTTATATCAGTTTTTTCTTCCCTTGTGCTATTTGTAATTGGAAGGAGAGAGGTAATTTTGGTGCAAGGTACCGTCGCCACCTGTAACTTCGTGGACTGCGGCGTATAGCTGTAGATGTCGAAGGGCGACCTAAGTGAGAGAAATGAACATTGCCTTCTATGTGTAAATTTTTTTAACATTGCACTATCATCGGTTTTCTCACTCTGCCTCCTAAATCCTTATATCTGAGGAGCTGGAACCACTACACCATTCGACCAGACAGAAGCTTCGTAACACTATACCTACCCAACACAGCGGTGGTAAGGTTGGAACTGACTTCCGTAATACCTCCACTTCCTTCATGGGGGCACCTTCACGTCTTAAGCAAAACTGTTTGTGTGATGTGTCTGTCTTGTTTGACGGTATAAGACGTGGAGTGCTATAATCACAAAAGAATTCGCTCGATGGTCCAGTGTCACAGTAAAAATAAAAATAAAATAAAAATCTGGTTCGTATATCAGTATGTTTTGTTTACTTTTTGTTTTGTTTTTTTATGTTTCTTTCGCACTCGAGTGGACGAACGATAGCAAATTGCATTTGTTCAGTAAATGGAAACGTCTTCCAAGTTATCCTCGTAAATCAATTAAAATTATTACAAAATTAAAGCACATTTTGCTAGATTATATAGTATTACACCTAGCCTTAATCTGTATTTTGTGTTTAGAAATTTTTTATCGAACAAAATTATCTGATAACCGTTCTGACAACAAATTTTCGTTAATAACTACTTCCAAGTAAGTCAAAAATGATAGCTTGGAATCTTGGACGCAGATTTAAATGCTTAAATAAAACATTCTGTCTGACGTAATGACAACTGCTAATATTTCTGCATGAAGTTGAAAGCTTTCATCGCACGCGCGTTGACATATTCACTGTATTGCGATATAATCTGATTCATTATTTGTTTTCTTACTATAACAGCGCTCAGTGAATATAATGAAACCATCTACTTCGAAAAAATATTTATAAATAACATCGCACACGCGTTAATATATTCACTGTATTGCGATATAAACGTGATTCCGTGTTTCTTTTCTTATTATAACAAACGTGATCAAAGAATATAAATAAACAATATTGCAAACAAATTAAAAATAACATATTTACTGTGCTGGTATATAAACGCGATTCCATATTTCTTTTCTTACTATAACAACGGTCAGAGAATATAATATAGCCATCTACTTCGAACGAATATAAATAACAAAAATGAACTAATAAACAAAAGAAGCAACTAAAAATGCTGGTGCAAATATAAATATGTAATAATGGTGACTCATGGTAGTAAATATATCGTCTCAAATCGTCACTTATTAAAACAATTTGAGCTTTAACATTACAAGTACGCATGCGCAGAACGTTAAGTGCGCATTCGCACTTCATGCGTAACGCTAGAAAATTTCCCTCTATTGCGTTAACAGTAGCGAAATCATCCTCGCATAAACGGGACGGCAACAGATTTGTGCAGTGCGTGAGTGCAGCGCGTGAGTGCAGCGAAACGTGAGCATGGCCTATGGCCTCGTTCGCCAGTGACGTGTACTATTTGCGGGTATTACCAAGTGTGTGTATCCCCTCCCCACTCATTCTGTTGCGGCTGCCGTGTGATGCCGCCGCCCGGGCCGCATATTTCACGGCTACACTAACAAACACTCGCCCCCACATAAATCTCACGGCCCGCGCAGAGCGGCTAACCAGATGACGGCTCGCCCACCCACCACACCGCGAATACTGTCACTCCGTGTCGCTAAACTCCCGTCATACAGCCAGCTTCGAACATTTACCTTTATCTTGCAAACATTTCTTCAACTTTTATTAATTTGTCATTAGATGTTATTATAAGGGTTAGGATCCTTATGACCAAAAACATAGAGAAATATGCAGCCAAACATGACCTTAAAAATGGGTAAATATGACCAAACATTTAAATTTAGTACAGTATACATTAAAACATGATCAATTATACATCATTTATTTGATCTAGTACTGTCGCTGTCATGTAGACACTTTAATTTGCTTCGTGCACTCGCTGCACCATGGGGAAATTAAAATTTAAATAGTTTTGTTGAAATCAGAATAGAACTCTTTCATCTGTACAAAAACACTCCTCTCTAAATTCCCTTACGTAACTTCGCACTTTCAGCAAAGTTTATTTTCGGCATGGCGGTAGGTCTGCTCACTGATCCACTGCAGATTTAACGATGACTGAGGATATTTCATTGAGATATTGATTGATGCACACAGGCATGCTCCTGCTGCATTTTAAAGATTAAAAGGTGGGCGGAACATTACGTTTATATAATGACAATAATGTATTACTTTAATTCTTGACTGGTGAATTCTGACCACAGTGATAATTAGTTTTTTTTCCACCTGTATAGTAGCAGTTCTGTGAATAATTATCATAATTTCTTCTCATCGGTATCTAGTGAATTCCCGATAATATTAAAAAAAACTACCAGATTTTTCCTCACAATATGACTATATGACCATAAATATTATTGAAATATGACCAAAACTATGAAAATGGTTTGAATATGCAATTATATGGTATATAAAATACATTTAAATACAATCAGAAACGTTGAATCAGTGTTTTATTCAGCATTTCAACTCAAAAAGTAGGCAGGAAAGAAAATTAATATGACTTACCCTAAAGATCCGAACCCTAGAAATTATAACACTACTATATAATATATTAATATCTATCACAATTATAGATTGCTGGATAATTCTTTCAGGCACAACAGAATACATATGACATTGGTTGCTCCTGATATGAATTATAGCATTACAGTATAATACGAAATTGAATATTTTTTAAAAAAAGGAACATAATTAAAACCTAATATTACCCTTGTAAGGGTTACGTTCTCTTCACCATTGTAATGTCACGGGGAGCCAAATTTAGAACGGTTTTCGTCGTACCCGTATATACCAGGGTATATGTAATAGCGACCTTCTCCATCACAATTCAAGTATTGTAAAATAATTACATTTATCCCCCCTTTTCCAGTACCTAATTGCTTCAATTGGTGTTTTATTTATCTATATATATATATAAAGAAGAATGTATGTATGTTTGTTTGTTTGTTGGTTGGTTGGTTGGTTGGTTGGTTTGTTCTTCATACAAATCCACAGTTTTCATCTGATCTCAATGAAACTTTGCACACTTATCCTTTGAAACAAAGAGAAAAATACTGTCTACTTTTGGTTGAAAAATTATATGTATAAATAATACATGTTGTCTTACAATTTCGAAAAATTACTGAACGGTGATAGACAGACGCGTTGAATGTGGAGGTCTCTCTACTGTTTTTCCGTGTAGCGGTCAGGCAGCTCAGTGTTAAAAGTGCTTGCATACAAATGTTTGAGTCGTGGTCTGCAATTCAAATCTCCGTGGAGGCTAATCTTTTAAAAAATGTATTTGATCGTAAGAGTCACGCCTGGGCCGTAGGTAATTCGGATTGAATGTTAAACTGTAGATATCACAAAATTAGGGGTGCAATGCGAGGCAAATCGTAGGTAGTCTTGAAATGCTATAGGTATGCACTTTTTTACGTTATATTGATCCCTCAGGGGTGATTCGCTGTCAGCTGTCATTGTGTTTGTAACATGCAGTAATCTATATATATAAAGATGAATGTATGTATGTTTGTTTGTTTGTTTATTCTTCATACAAATCCACAGTTTTCATCTGATCTCGATGAAACGTTGCACACTCATCCTTTGAAACAAGGCGAAAAATACTGTCTACATTTGGTTGAAAAATTATCTGTATAAATAATATATATTGTCTTATAATTTCAAAATATTACTGAACGGCGATAGACAGACGCGTTGGATATGGTCTCTCTACTGTTTTTCCGTGTAGCGGTCATGTAGCTCAGTGGCTAAAGCGCTTGCTTACTAATGTTTGGGTCGTGGTCTCCGGTTCAAATCTCCGTGGAGCCTAAGATTTTTACACGTTGTTTTTGTTCGTAAGAGTCAGGCCTGGGCCGTAGGTTATTCGGATTGAATGTTAAACTGTAGATTTTACAAAGTTAGGGGTACAATTCGAGGCAAATCGTAGGTAGTCTTGTGATGCTGTAGGTGTCTACTTTTTTACATTATAATGATCCCTCAGGGGTTGTTCGCAATCAGTGTATGTGTGTGATCTGCTGTAATAATACTATAAATAGGGAAACAAGTCTCTGTCTTTTTGTTACTTTTTGACTATATCGATATTGATGGAATTTGACACGAAAATCTGTAGGAAGGACACAGGACATTTTTTCCTGTTACGATTAACAGTTGTAGTCATGAAATTTTGAGAACTTTTCGAACGGTGACAGAAATATGTTGGAAATTGATTCTCTTCAAGAGACAGGTTCAACGGTAGAATGATATAGTGACAGCTTTCCTGTCATATTATGCCAACTCGATGTTGTTTGGGACCAATCCTTCGTTACCAACAACTTTCTATATTCAATTCTGGCAAAGAAATTCTTATTCCACGCGTACGAAATCGCGGGTATCAGCAAGTCTTTCATGCCAACGTATTACATTTTATAAAAGAAATCTTTTATAAAATATGTCCCATTTCATTGTAAAACATTTTATAAACCATCTTTTATCAAATATCTTCGACAAAGATGTTTTACGGTGTAATGCCGGCACTCTTCCAGTACAAGCTTACAATGCTCTCCTTAGGGCCATATATTTGATTAAACCAGGTGTATGAACAATCGCTTTCCGGGAAACGAGGTCTCTATCCTGACTCGCGTCTCTCGCAGATGGGAACTAAATCGTTAGTCGGCGAGAAGACAGGGAAAACACAAAAAGAGGGGATCGGGGGACAATGTGAACGATTTGAACCCTCCCCGAGCCATTAATCTCCGGCCGACAGCCGCAGTCGTGGCTTCTTTTGAGCTTCGCAACACGCTGGCGGTAGGTAGAAACCGGAAGCATTAGCAGCAGGAAACCGGGTTTATCTCGGCTCTCCACAAAGGACCCATACAATGGCCGGCTTCGGGCACGACGTAGGCGTGGGACTGCATCACACACAATGTGGAGCCGCCTTCCGTTTAGCTCCACAAGGCACTTCTCGCGCCATATGTCCTACCTAGTTACGGTGCTACTAGTACTAGTGCTCCATCACGCTAAACTGTCAATGAGAACGAGTAGCTACTGTTCATTCAATCCATAACGGAGAACAAGGTCTGTATGTAGTGATACATTATGAACTGAATATATACGCTAATTGTAGAAGATAAACTATTTTCCCAGCTTAGATACATTATAAAAATCTAGTTATGAACCAGGAGAAATTCAAACTGATTTTAATAAAAATATCATCTTCAGACTTCCAAAGAAAGCACAAGCCGACAAATGTGAGAATTATCGCACCATTAGTCTAACATCACATGCTTCAAAATTACTCACCAGAATAATATACAGAAGAATGGAAAGGGTAGTAGAAGACATAGTAGTTGAAGATCAGTTTGGGTTTAGGAAAAATCGTGGTACAAGGGAAGCAGTTCTGGCTTTATGATTAATACTTGAAGAGCGGATCAAGAAAAACAAAGACACTTTTATGGCATTTGTTTATTTAGAAAAAGCTTTTGATAATGTTAGGTGGGACAAGATGTTCAAAATTTTAAAGAAGTCAGGTCTAAAGTATCGAGATAGAAGAATACTTTATAAACTATATAAGAATCAAGTGGCTGTAATAAAAGTAGAGAATCATGAGAGACAAGCATCAGTTAAAAAGGGTGTGAGACAAGGTTGTAGTTTTTCCCCGTTAATATTCAACTTGTACGTAGAGGAAGCAATAAAAGAAGTAAAAGAAAAATTTCCATGTGGCATAAGTGTTCAGGGAGAAAAATCAGTATGCTACGATTTGCTGACGATATTGTCTCTTTAGCAGAGAGGACTGAGGATATTGAGAAGTTACTGAATGGCATGAACAAAATACTGAAGGAAGATTTTGGCCTGATTATAAATCAAAGCAAGACAAAAGTGATGAAATGTAGTAGAAATGATACCAATACTAGTAGATTAAATATAAAAATATGATCGGATGCAATTGGAGATGTAAATGAGTTCTGTTACTTGGGAAGCAAAATTACAACCGATGGCCGAAGCAGGAATGATGTCAAAAACAGAATAGCACTAGCAAAATGAGCCTTCATGAAAAATAGAAACCTTTTAGTTTCAAATATTGATCTAGGAATTAGAAAGAACTTTTTAAATCACTTTGCGAGGAGCACAGCACTTTATGGTAGCGAAACATGGACTTTAGGAATATCGGAAATAAAGAAACTTGAAGCATTTGAAATGTGTTGCTACAGATGAATGCTGAAAATTAAGTGGACTGACAAAGTAAGAAATGAACGAGTTTTGAAAATGATGGGTGAGGAAAGAAGTTTGTGGAAGAGGCTTACAGAAAGAAGGTACAGGCTGGTAGGTCATATTTTGAGACATGCTGGATTTGTTAATTGGTTAGTGGAGGGAACAGTCGAAGGTAAGAACTGTAGAGGAAGACAGAGATTAGAATATATGAAGCAGATAATTGAGGACGTGGGTTGTAAAGGGTATGTAGAAATGAAGAGGTTAGCACAGGATAGGAAGGGATGGAGGATTGCATCTACATCTACATCTACATATATACTCTGCAATTCACAAAATTGTGGGTGGCAGAGGGTGCTCAGCACCAAAGCTAATCTCTTTGCTGTGCATTCCAATCCCTAATGGTACGAGGGAAAAAAGAATTCATATAAGAATCAGTCCGGCACCTTATTTCTCTAATTTTATCTTTCCTGTCCTTCCGACTCAAATAGGTTGGTGGAAGAAGTATTTCACTACACTCATGAGTGAAAGTTGGAGTACGCATGTTTTCCAATAAGTTTAAACGAAACGTGTGTCGTCTATCTACCAGAGACTCCCAACCTAATCTACTAATCAGTTCTGTGACGCTTTCATAAGGACTGTAGCAAGCGGTCACGAATCGAGCGGCTCTTCTCTGTACTTTCTCTATACTTTCGATCAATCCCTTACGAAACGGGTCCCAAATGGCACAACAATAATCCAAATGTGGACGCACAAGAGATTTGTACGCTATCTCCTTTGTTTGTTCATTACAATTTTTCAAGATTCTACCTATGAATCGCAGCCTAGAATTTGCTCTACCCACTAAAGAATTAATGTGTATGTCCCATTTCATGTTCCTTTGTACTGTTACTCCCAAATATTTAATAGAATCGACCATATCAATAACTGTATTGTTTAACTCGTATTTCTGAACAATCGGATTCTTTTTGTTAGTTATGCTCATTGTCTTGCACTTTTTACAGTTTAGAGTAAGTTGCCACTCAGTCCAACCAGTCGAAAGACTGACGACAGAAAAAAAAAAGTTCTAGTGCACCTTCACGCTAAACTGTCCATGAGAACGAGTAGCTACTGTTCATTCAATCCATAACGGATAACATCGTCTGTATGTAGTGATACATTGTGAACTGAGTATATACGCTAATTGTAGAACATAGACTATTTTCCCCGCTTAGATACAATATAAAAATCCAGTAGTAAACACCACTTCAAATTTCTTCCACTGTTCGCAAATGAACTGGTGAAAATCACATTCTTTCTTTAGGATCTCATCTTCTGGTTTTTGGTAGACGTTTATTCAGAAAGAGACTAAAAAGTACAATTTCGATTACTTTTAAACCAATAAATCGTTGTATAGGAAGTAAAGGTTGCTTGTTTACGTCATGCTTACTAGAGCAGAATGCAAAAAAATAATCAAACTCACACGAAGAAACAAATTATTGCAGTGGCTTAGTCAAGTAGAGACTTTGCTCACTGAAGAACGAAGGACCATGTCCCATAATTTTATTGTTTCTTGCGTCTTGTGTATGTTAATGCATTTCTATGTTTATGCCTTCTGTTACGATGGGTAACGGCGAACCACTAAATATAATTATAGAATATGTGAGGGGAGACTTTCCCGGCGTATTGATGAAATTAATTCTCCTCTGGTTGTTGAAACGTTGTCATTTTACGACGCTATCCGGCTGAACTCCTGTGAAGAATTCAGTTCATAATTATAGAACTTCGTACAAGCGATATAATCTCTGATGGCTAAGTTATCTCCGTATTAACAAGGAAGAAGTTGCCACATAATATGTAACACAGACATTCCCAAATTTATTGTGTAATTTTCGTGGTTCCTTCTAGCGAGGAAAATATGGAATTGAGTTGGAATGATACACAAAAATACACTCTAAGACTTGTGTTTTGTTATTTCGTCTCGATACATATTTTCGTTATCCCTTAATTAGTACGGTAGTCGCAGGGTTATATATTACATACTGGTACTTACACATTGATTACGATAGTTAAGTTGCTACCCCATACGGTAGATGCGATGTGGACACAATCAAATCCTACTCAAATAAGTTGTTAGAGATGATATTAACATTTTTCTCTTCAGATATACCGCAGCAGTTAATCTAATGTAAGGGCGGAGACCATTATAAACAAATCGTCATTTCTGCCTAGCTATCGTAATTATTAAAAAAAAAATTAAAGTACTGCTTCCTGTTTTACATGTTGTGTTTTAAGGTTATAACTGAAGTATACCGAGCGTGGTGGGTGACCGTAAGGGCCCGTCCATTAATTACGTGAGGTGTGTTTCACCCCCCCCCCCCCCCTCTCTGGTGAGATTTGGTCGGACAGTCCCCCTGTAAAACGACGTGAGACCCACCCCAATGAAGGACCTCGCAACTTTTTGAGACCATTTTTTAAGGTCTCATGTTCCCAAGGGCGGATATACCCCCCCCCTTAAAATCGGTTTTTACCCACCCTAAAATCGGCTTTCGCGTCATTCTTTAGCTCTACCATTCTACAAGAATTTCAAAACATCAAGTGACCCCCTCCCTATTTCACCTCACGTAATTAATTGATGCCCCCTTACGTTCTGACAACGCATTCGTAAGGTCACTGCTTCGAATCCCCATCAAGGCATCCAGATTTGGGTTTTCCATGGTTTTCCCCAATCTCTCCAGGAGAATGCCGGAATGCTTCCTTTAAAAGAGCATGGACGAATTCCATCGCGTTCCTTGTCCCCATCCTTACCCTCCACTAATGAAAGACCCCGACGTCGACAAGACGTAAAGCCATATCCAAAAAAATTTGATTGAAGTATGTATTATTTGTGGTGCATTGCAATGATTTCGCTAAAAGGTTTTAAACTATCGGGTTATCAAATAAAAGTTTCGGAATTCAGACAAGCCGCTGAGCATACACACGTATTAAAATCTAATTGAATGAAGTCATCACCTGAATTTGTGATAAATTATTACTTTAGGGATTTTGTTGAAATAAATCTGAGCTGCCAGCACACTTAGTTGTTGAAACAGGAGAAATGTTCTGATACATCTGAAAATCCAGCACCATATGCGTCACAAATTAAAGACATACAAAACACAGTCTACTATTACCCTTCGTTTTTTTATTGAATCGCGTTTGTAACTTGTACTAATGAAGGTGACTCATCGATAACCTTTCTGATTTTGTTAGACCTAATATATTATATTACAAAAATAAAAATTGGTCAGATTACCTTCTTATAACCTTATCTGCAATTACAAAGTGCGTTAAAAAACATAGTCTACTACTACCGTTCTCTGCTGCTGAAATAATTGGCTACTTATTTTTCATAATTTATTTTCACGCCCACATATTCGGATTAGTTCAGGCATGTCAAGCGGTGATCTGTTTTTACGATGGAAATTTGATTTATTGACTCTGTTTGCTTTGTAATTTTCATACCTGCGTATTTACTTCATCCAGCGATATTATTGTTTTTATGAACTAATCCATTACTGATATTCGATAAATCGACAGTTCTTGTAGTTAAAGATATCATTCCTACGCAGGCTTATAGTTTTACAATTCGTTAGCATAAAACTTGGAGGCAACAATTTGCTCAGTGGCAAGCAAAGTGGTTGAGCCGTCAGGTGGTGCCTAATGAGCCGCCTCTAAGCCCACAAACACGACCGCCACCTCCCTGAGGTGCCTTTGTCCTCAGCCCCTGCGATCTGCCACACGCATCGCACGGGCCTCCCACGAACACAGCGTTGAATCCGAGACTCATAGTACAGTGCTGCGAAAACCTAACCAGCGAATTTCTTTCAACATGTCATCAACTGCTACTTATTACCGAAGCCCAGGGCCGCATTTAGGCTCTGTGGGCCCCTAGGCTATACATGTACATTTTTTTTTTTTAGCTCTACTACCTGCCCAGGCGAGGGTTGTGGATGGTGAGGGGCCCCTCTTTTGTGGTGCGGGCCCCCCTTTGTGGTGCGGGCCCCCCTTTGTGGTGCGGGCCCCCCTTTGTGGTGCGGGCCCCCCTTTGTGGTGCGGGCCCCCCTTTGTGGTGCGGGCCCCCCTTTGTGGTGCGGGCCCCTAGGCTACAGCCTATGTAGCCTATGCTTAAATGCGGCCCTGCCGAAGCCTATTTTCTGTTAGGAGAATAAGTTTTATGCCATTGCTGTTCTGTTGTGGAACGACTGCTTCAGGCGAGAATCCTTAATTCCCGCAGTCACCTTACTAATAACTGAAAATATCCTGAAATTATCATCAGGGTTGATTCTTGGCTGTCCGCGTCGTATTTCTTGTAGCCGACGTTTCGACCATTATTCTGCGGTCTTCTTCCAAGGCAGAACTGCGTCTTCGATCAGCGTGCGGTGTTGTTTTACAGCCGAGGCCTGTGCACCGCAGATTGATCGAAGACGCAGTTCTGCCCTGGAAGAAGACCACAGAATGAGGGTCGAAACGTTTGCTACATGAAATATGACGCGGCGTCATCCTGACAGCCAAGAATCAACTGATTCTGGCCGCGGAAGCCTACGATTACATCAAAGCGGTTGTTTTTATCTGTGACCTCATTTACTTATAAGATGCGACAATTTTTATAATTTGCTTGAAACCAATTCTGCTTGTTAATAACGGTAGAAGTAGTAGTAGTAGTAAAGTAGTTCCACATTGGAACTTAAATCAAGTTATCCTGTATTTATTGTTCTTAAAGTGAATACCTTAACTAGATGAGGTATAATATTTGAAATAAGTGCCCAGATAAGATTCTAGGTGCTGGACTTTGTTGTAAACGGTAAAATAAATAAAAAAAAATCTGCATGTTAACAATTTTTTCTGATATGGAGGGGAATCGCAGTTTTTGTCATTTGCTTATGAGTCGTATTAATTTGCACTGTCTTTTGTGTTATGCAGATGAATTATTTCTGAGGCGATATCGGACAAATGTTATTATTACATTCATTAAGCAGCAAAGAAAATCAAACTCACGATTTAATTTCATGCAAATTAAGATAGCGTATTGTACGTATATTCATTTGTACCTACTGGGACGCGGATAAGCATCGTTAGGCTTGAATTTATTTTCGATGTGTACACATACATACTAAAGTTGCTAGCCCTACAGTTTAACGTGGAATCCGAACTACACATCTACCTGTGCCAGATGTGAAGGTCGGGTTAATATATTACGAAAATCCTCACCGAGATAGGGATTCGAACCAGGGACCTTCCAATCACCAGTCAGACGCCTTAACCACTGAGTCACCAGGTCACTCGTATTGCAATATGTTATATTCGGTGACCCAAAACCTCTTGTTCAAAATCTTGTAAGCAGTCTCACATATAAAACGGCCACATTTTTCAATTTCTTGCTGTACAACCCTATTTCAATTGTAGCTTGTAGGTAATGTTATACTACATTTTCGCTTCCTATATAATAGACCATGCGTACAATGTATCTCAAGTTGGCGGGAATCGGGCTTCAAATCAATCATGGTTCTGTGTATGCATTTTGACTACCTTTTTCAATTCCCTGTTAAGTTTCTTGAAATACTCGCAAACGTTTTATGATTATAATAAATTTTTTATCGTTTTTTCGAAGACTGCATAAGACAATATGTGGCTTGCTCAGCATCAAAATTCACTCAGCATTTATTCACACGACAAGGAATGTTCTCTCCGCGATGTCTAATATCACGTCTTAGAATTTATCGAAAACCATCTGAGTTATCTACGTTAGTCCTCTGAAGAAAGCCTTAGAATAATATCTGAAACGTCAGGCTTCAATAATTTGACGAGGTACCTCCCGAACAACCAAGACAATATCTCTACGTTAGGGAATGTCCATAAACCACGTAGCTCCATTTTGGCCTTCTGTAAACCGCCCCTCCTCCCCCACGTAGCCCGACGTGGCTTTTGCCTCTTCCCCCCCCCCCACCCACACGTATCACGTACCTTTTTTCCCTTTTGATTCCAGAAGAGATTTTTTACGTTTTCTCTTCTCAGACTATTGTAAATTAAATAGGGCGATAATTAAATGAAGGAAATGAATTTCACATGCTGTTGTGTGTTATGTACCTCATTTTAATTGGGAAAAATGATATGTATGGAAAGCTATGTGCCCCCCCCCCCCACACACACACACACGTAGCGCAGTGTAGCGTAGCCTTCCAGCCAACCCCCCCCCCTTTTAGACCGAGCCGCGTAGTTTATGCACGCTCCCTTACTGCCAAAATTCCAGAAATTTCTGATTGTGATCAAACAAAACTACTATTAATGAAACCGAGAATGGTTGGTGAGTGGTAACGCTCTGGCGTCGCATTCGGGAGTACGCGGGTTCGAGTCCCCGTTCGGACATCCAGATTTGGGTTTTCCATTGTTTCCCCAAATCACTCCAGGCGTCCCCAAATCACTCCGAGATGTTTCCTTCAAAAGGACCGAACTCCTACGCGTTCCTAGTTCCCAACCCTTTCCCGCCTCTAATAACACCAACGTCGACGTGGCTTAAAGCCATAACCAAAAAAAAATCTGTTAATAAAGGAAAAAAAACGGAATCTTTAAATATAAGGCTATGGTGAATAAAACATGAAATTTGTATTACTGACAGTGCCCTCAGAAATTAATTTATGGTAGGTAAAACACAGATAAATATTCGGAACACTATCACCAATGACATTAGTGGACCACAGAACCATAACCAACGAATTATATTTCTGCCTGTTGTCAGATGATCTGAAATGTTTGTATGACCCAAAATGTGAAAGAGAGTCTTTTAATTCTCTGCTCATCTGCATAGAAATCATCGTTTCGCGAGTAGGTCACTTTGGATTTGAGATACAGCGTCATCATAATGAGGATGTGTAATGTCACATTTTTCTGTTGACATACGGCGCAATAATTTGTCGCGGCATCCGAGCCTTGTCACGCTGCTGACCAGGACTCATGAATCATCCTTGTTACGCGCATAATTGCTGTGGTAATTTCCGCGGCGGAGATTGCTCAGCATTTGGCTTGCAGCCACACCGTAACGTTTGAATTCCTTGGACCCGCTCCATCTCATACGTGCATTAATGTGGACCTCCCATTTGCGGTAACGGAAGATTCTCTCTTCGCGTTTCGCAATTAGCGGCCACGAGAGGAGTTAAGAGATGAAATGTATCATCCAGAGGCTCATTGTTTTTTATTAATCTTACGTCTCTCTGCGACTAACTGTAATTCAGACGGCTTCTTCTACGAGGGTGAATCGATAAATACACAGTGTAGTTACGTGCAAGACTAGTGTTTGAGGATGTCATCTTCCTACGGAATACAGTAAAATCTTCTTAACTGATCATTCATTAGTGATATGTGTGTTCTTTGTGTGATTCGTACAGTACACCGTAATAGATAATATCAACATGGCAAATACGCTGAGAGCTGCATCGCGAAAGGTGGTAATATTCTGCTTCCATCTGATTCTGAACTTTCCTCTTAGAATACAATCACAGCCTACTCACAGTGGAGTTGAAGTGGGAAGAGATGATAAAAAAAAAAGGTGATGAAATATTTAATCCAGAACAGAAAACAAAGAGAAGTACAGAATCTACTTACTATAACAGGGACGTGAGGAGGTTAAAGAGGTTGTGAGACAAGAACAACAAAGTTTAAATGATTGTATAGATACTGGCGAATAGCTGAGCCACGAAAAGCTAGTGAAATTGTTTACAGTGGAGTTATTACCAATAAAATTAACTCTACATAGATTTTTAGGCTGTTACTATAGTTCCTAAACGATTTCTGTCCTGATGGAAATGTGTTTAAATCATGGTATGGCATTGTTGAGAGGAAAGGTCATTCGGGAATCATTTCAGTAAAGAAATTCAGATCATGTCTTGTTCCCGCTAAAGAAAGAAACAAATGCTAAATAATTTTTATCAGATATTAAAAAACTCCACAGTAAGATTAAACGAAAGTGATCACTTTCATAACGACACAGCAGCATACTGAATGAGTGTATTTTCTCGTATTTTATAGTGGGCCACAGAGTCGATTATCTGAGCTAGAAGTTAACCTTATGATAAACCTATCTATGCGGTCTTTGTTCTTGATCCATAATTACGAAAATAGGTGCTCATTTAATAGCTCCGTCACAAGCAATCCCCAACCGTTTCAATTTCTACAATAAAGACCTTTGCAGTCTTCTTCCATTACTAAGCAGCAAAAATATAACGTTTCTAGCTTTTAGAGCATGCTTGTAGTTTACAACAGGTAAACGCTGGGGCTGTCGTAATGACTTGTGATAGGATTTTCACCGCCTGTGCATTCCACCCCGGTAATACTACCGGGTATGGGAGACCTTCAGCTTGACATGGAATCCGAACAACGAAGGTGTTCGCGCGTACTTCGCGTTAAGGGTTAAGGGCCTTTGAAAATCTCAGCCGAGATTCAAACCGGGTACCTTTTGAGCTTCAGTCAGATGCATTAACTACTGACGAACTACACTGGTCTATGCTACTCAAGAGCAAAGGAAATAAGAAATCACATTTTAAGGCTTAAGTAGGCATAGGTCATACTAATTAGAACCATAGACACTTAGAATATTTTTCTTACGGATTTTCGCTTCATTGACGCAGCTGTAATTATAGGCGGGAAAAGATGGGGGTCAAGTAACGGGGAGGAATTCGGCCATGGCCTTTTGAAGGAATCATCCTCGCATTCGCGAGAAGTGACTTTGGAAAACTATGGAAAACCGAAATCTGTATGGCCGATATGGACTGAAACTCCTCCCGAATTCCCTGCCAGAGCATGAAATGTCACATACCGAGCATGGTGGGTGAGCGGTTAACGCTCTGGTCTTGCATTCAGGAGGACACCGGTTCGGACCCCGTCCTGGCATCCACTTTTGGGTTTTCCATGGTTTCCCTAAATCACTCAAGGCGAATGCCGGGATGCTTCCTACAAAAAGACCATGGACGAATTCTTTCCCGTTCCTTGTCCCCAGTCCCATCTTGCCTTTAATGACTTAGACGTCGACGAGACGTAAAGCCACAAGTAAAAAAAAAAGAAAAGTCACATACATTTAACCTACTATTAGGCCTAGACTAAAAGCTACTATCTATAGTTCAGCAGAGAGATGCAAAATATTTCACTTTTTTTTTTTTTTTTAATTTGCGGCTTTACGTCTCGTCGACGGCTAAGGTCATTAGAGGCGGGATGGGACTGGGGACAAGGAACGGGAAGGAATTCGGCCATGGAATTTTTGACGGAAGCATACCGACTTTAGCCTAGAGTGACTTGGGGAAACCATGGAAAACCCAAATCTGGATGCCCGGACGGGGATTCGAACCCGCGAACTCGCGAATGCGAGGCCATAACTTTACCGTTCATCTCACTGTTACTCGTGGGAGAGCGACAAAGTAGTTTGTGTCTAACATTTACCAGGAAAGGGTTTGGATCCGCGTTTAGACCATCCAGAAACAATTTCCTAAGATCATTTTAGGTGAATGCGTTTACAGTTTCTTCTTAAAAGGCTAAACTGATTTCTCTCCTCTTTATTGGTCACATCACTCCTCTCTTCCCCTCCTCCTCCCTCCCCATCCCCCACCCCGAAATTTTTTATATAAGGACTATGATGAAAGAAACTCTCAGTCTGTATAAAAGTTTGAGAAAAACTTCAAAAAGTCGCATTATATTGACGAGCTCTTTCAATGGTAGGCCTGAGAACTTTTTATACAGTTTATACACCGGAAAAGTATCAATAATTTCAACCATCAGCCTAAACTCAGGTTTGTATTGCTACAGATATCCTTAGAAATCGTGAGAAATGTTGTTATTTCTGTGGTGATATGCTCGCTGTAAGAGGTTTACCTTTGCTATGAGTTTCTCTTTGCTTTAGACGAGGGATGGCAGAAGCTCGAAGGCTGCAAGCTGCCTCGTTTACGTCATGTTGTAAATACCTTTAGTTAAAAACTTGTTTGTAAGTTTATACGTTTTGCTCGACCAGTAAGTTCAGTGGCGAGGCAAGTACTGAGCGACAAAAAGTCGATCTGGAGTTGTCCCATCTGGCCGGACCCGACCTACCGTACTGTTCGCTGGAATGAGGTCACAGCAAGGACGAAAGGCAGACTGCAAAAACCACCCTCGACTCCACTGGAGACCAATATAATCTGTGTTGTGCCGTACGGACAGGCACTTACCGCAACCTAATCGTACAGCGCATCTTCTATTTATTAATACGCTAAGCGAAAACTTCGGATGCCTTTTTTTAAGAATATTGCGCGCACGGAGAAGTGTGAGATTTGGCATAGTTCAAGATTATATGGAGAATAAGTGCTGAAAGCTAAAATCTATATCTAATATGTGTTACAAATACATTAAATAAAATAAAATAAAACATTCGTTGTTTACATTCAATTTTATTATTATTATTATTATTATATATATATATATATATTTAAGCGATTCCGCAAGTGTCTGTGGTCTTTAGTAAAGAAAGAAAATATAATAAGCATAGTTAATATATGTGTTACTACATTATTAAATAAAAAATAAATTCGAGAAAGGAGAAAGTGTGTGTGCGTGAAATCTGATCGGAGGCAACTATCTGACGTGTATTCCCAGCAAAAGAACAAAAGAGTCACATGAAGTAGAGATTTGAAGTTATAAAAGGATCATTTCGAAAAGGAATGTAGCGATACAATATGGTCTTTTTATTATTCAAAAGGCTAAACTTTGGTTAACGGTCTTTTAATATTTGAATTTCAATAATTTCACTACGGATTTTTTTATATTATTATTCAGATATTTGCAGCTACTTCTATTATGCCTCGATATAGAATATTGACAGGTCAGGTCAGAGAGAGAGACAAAAAAATAAGGAATACCTTTTTGCGTGAGATTCAAAATGATAATAGACCAAATTTAAATAGTGAACACATAAAACGATGAAATCATTTTGGTGGATGCATTTAAATGGGCACTAAATGTCATTCCAAGTAATTTTCATAGTTTCGAATTTACAATGCAGGTTTTGCAATGCAAAGAATTTTGAATCAGAAATCGCTTCAGGTGAATGGACAGCATTTACTTCATTTTGTCATAAAGTTAAAGGAGTTTTACCGGCCTTAAGTCCAAATAAAAAATTTAAGTCATTGTATGATAGACTAAATTAAAATGAACCATCGATAAATTGAAAGTCAAAAATTATTTTGAAAACATTCATAAATTCATTTCATCATTTGCTATGGTTAGTTCAGAAGCTAAAAGTTAGGATACAATCACGTGTGGGGTGTAACATTTTAATTTTATAGGTATTGCAAGGAATTAAGACAAACAACACAAGCTAATAACGCATAGGCAGACGATCGCAGCCAACGACGTCAATATATCGTGATATATTATTTAAATTGAGTCTGGATACTTGCTGCTTACCACAAGACTGGAAAAGTGCGATAGTAGTACCGGTACATAAAGGAGGGGTGAGAAATAGAGTCCAAAATTACAGACCAATCAGTTTGACTTCAGTGGTAGGTAAATTAATGGAAAGATTGATATGCAACCACATCAAAAATATATGTGAGGAACGTAAGTGGTTTTCAAGTAGGCAACATGGGTTCAGGCAAGGATATTCATACGAATCTCAGTTGATGTGATATACGGAAGATATTTTAGATGAAATGGAACAGGGAGGCCAAATTGATAGCGTATCACTGGATCTTTCAAAGGCGTTTGACAGAGTGAGCCATAAAATGGTAGTAAATAAGGTAAAAACTATTGGAGTGGACGAGAAAGTGATTCGCTGGTAGAAGAATTTTTAAAAGGTAGAAAACAGAAAGTTAGGGTAGGAAATGCGGTATCAAAGGAAGTGGAAGTAAAAATGGTAGTGCCACAGAGTAGCGTATTGGGACCATTTCTATTCATTATTGTAATGAATAATTGAGTTGATTGTTTACTATCTGAAATTAGATTGTTTGCAGATCACATAATGATGTATAAAACGATCAAAACGATAGAGGACTGTAAACAGTTGCAGGGTGATCTGGACAGGATATCCAGTTGGGTTGGTAAACATGGAATGAAGAAAAAATGAAAAGAAGAGTCAGCTTATTAGATACACAAATAAAAAACAGAAGGTTAATTATGAATATAAGGTGGGAAAAGAATTGCTTGCTGAAGACTTGAAATGTAAATATCTTGGCATTACATTTGATAACAAGCTTAACTGGGCAGGACACATTGGGCAGGTGGTAGGAAAAGGTTTCAAAATTCTGCACTTGTTGGAGAGAGTGATGAAGGGATGCACGAGAGAAATAAAGGAATTGGGTTACAAAACTTTGGTCAGACCATTGCTCGAATATGGTATTGTAGTATGGGACCCACATTTTGCGTATCAAATACAGGAATTAGAGAGGGGGCAAAAAAGAGCTGCTAGATTAGTTTATGGAAATTATTGCAGAATGCAATCAGTGACAGATATGATAAAGGAGCTGGAATGGGATTCATTGCAAGACAGGAGGAGGATGAGGAGGGTAATGGGAGTGTACAGGGCATATACTGGCGATGAGGCATGGAAAGATATTGCAGTAGGTATGAAAAGTAGTTTAACGAAGGGAAAAGATGACCATGACCACAAGCAGGCACTCGATTTCAGGCACAAGGGTGTTGAAAGATTTTCTTTTTTAGGTAAGGGTGTCAGGGATTGGAATGAGTTACCAAGGGAAATGATGAATAACTTACCGAAAACGTTAAAAGAATTTAAAGTTAAAATTTGTAGATGGCAAATGTAGGTGGGGTGCAGGATAGGGGGAAGTTTGGTGTGTACGTAAATTGCCACCGGAGCATGTGCCCCATTGCAATTAAATCAAATTTAAAAAAATTATGCAGTATATAATATATATATACAAACGCAGTAGAACAAATTCAAATAATGATTATTACTCTTTCACTAAAGAAACTACATAACTTAATGAATTGCTGTCGAATTTCGACCCCTCGGCGATCACTAGTAATATATAAAGAAGGTATCTTATATAATAGTGACGTAAGGGTGCTCTGAGACGGCTCAGTGGTAAGATCGGAGATAGAAAGATCCTAGATTCGAATTTCGCTGGAATTTATAAAAGCCCATAATACATAATTAACCTCTGGAAACACCTTCTTTGTTTACATCAAGTGCGCTGGATTGCTTTTGTATTTCCGAATTCTCTTTAAACTGCTGGTGTCTTTAACCAGGCAGCGTGTCAGATACGGCAGTGATGAGCTCAAACGTTTTGTTGCGGAAGTATCCTTCGGCATATCTAGAAGAATAAGGTAAAACTCATTTTATTGTTACTATTATTATTGAAATGAGTCCTCACGCACATACCGTTCTTAGGTTCAGCTTGCGCCTCCCCCCTGGCCGCTTCATCAGCGCTAGGATCCGTCCTCGGGGGTACCCGAGCCAGGCCCACTAACCCCCTCGAGAACCAAGACTACCTTGCCACCCAGCAGCCACGCCCCGCCTTGGGATTGGAACTCAGAAGAATTACCCCCCCCCCCTCCGCCATATCCGTTGGAGGGAAGGTACGGACTCTCGAAAGAAACGCCTTTAGCCACCCTTGCGGGTGCCCACGGGGAACCTCGTGGCGGCGGCGCTGTCATGGCAAGGGACGAAGACACTTCCCAGGCCATATTGACGTCCGTTATAATGCACTGAAAGACACAGGGCACTATAGCTCCCTGGACCAGCTGGCATGGTCGTGCATTATTGAGCCCCACTTGCGTGGGGTTCGTTCCAGCTATGGAAGATACCAGACTTACTATCTTCATCGTTCTTCTTGGTCGTCTTGGTCTTGAGGTTTGGTTGACTATTTGGCACCATCAATGTCTTGCTTTTGATGAGAAGAGCAGGTTCTCTTCTTTAGCGCTGGTCACACGTCTTGGTTCTTGTCTTGTTGGTTGATCTGGACATGAGTTCTTCTTGCTTCACTCCGGCTTCGTGGTAGTTGTTGGAGTTTCCAGTTAATTTATTGTTGAGTGGTCTTCTGAGTTATTCTATTGCTCCAAGATCTTCCCTCACTCTTTCTACTTCCCGGATTTGGAAGACAGCTTTTGAAAATTCCGAGAAGGCTCGGAAAGCTTCAATGTTTCCAATTAGACATCGTCTCCAGTTTCCTGCCGTGAGGTCCACTGTTGTTTGTAGTTGCCTTCTCGGTTCCGTGTATTGGGGGCAATACCTTATTATATGCTCTGAAGTTTCCACCTCGCCGCAGTGGCATCGGTCCGATGGCTCGATTCCTCTTTGGAATAACATGCTGAGAAGTCCATGGCCTGTTACAAGGCACGTGACTGAATAGGACATGCTGATTTTACGTCTCCATCCTTTGCCCCATTCACTTGTGTCTTCAATCCACTGATAGGTGTGTCTTCCAGTTTCTTCCTGTTCCCATCTTGCTTGCCATGCTTCTCTCAGTTGGAGATTGAGTCTTCGGATCGCTTGTTTGCGCCAGTTCTTGAAGGGTGCACTTCCTCTTACCATATCTGTGCCTTGGGTGCGAAATCCACAGATTTCCGCTGGCTCACCTCGACGAATATGATAGTGTAGTGCCCTTTTGATTGCTTCAAGATCCAGTGGCATGCTACTTGTAAGGGTTTGAAGTGCACTGTTTGAGACGGTTCGGCACGCCCTTCCCATCATCAGAAGGTATTTCCTTTGGATGGAGAGTAGGACTCTTTGCTGGTGCACGTTTGCTGCCTTATTTGCCCACGCCGCTGCGCCATATGTGGCAATTGGGACACAAATTGCTTTGTACATTAAATTAATAACTGCACGATTTAATCCCCAGTCTTTTCTTGCAACTCTTAGCATACCAGATGCTGCTTCCGACAGCCTGTCTCTTGTTGCCTTTAGGTGTGGTAGGAACGATCTTGTGTCGTTTAGTACCACCCCGAGATACTGCACCTGGGAAACAAATTTTATTTTGTCTCCTGATAGTCTAATTATTGGTTGTCGATTGGCATCCAGCCCTCCCTTTAGAAACATGGCCTGTGTCTTTTGGACTGAAATGCTCATTCGATGTTTTGTCAGCCATCTGGTGATTAAGGCAAGTGCTTGACCTGCCAGGACCTCAATTCGGCGGCGGCTTGTGCCCTGGATTATAACTACAATATCATCAGCATAGGCTATTATGTCCCATGGCTGCCCTTCTGACTCTTCTAGTAGTTCATCCAGGACCATGTTCCAGAAGAAAGGCCCACAGACCGAGCCCTGCGGACATCCTTTGGTTACATCCTTTTGACATTCCTCAGAGTTGTTTGCCACTCTGATAATCCTGTCAGTGAAGTAATCCTTTACCATGGAGTACAAGGTCCCATGACACTGTGCTCTTCTCAGTCTTCTTAATATGCTGGGCCACCATACATTATCGAAGGCCCCGGCAATGTCAATGAAGATGGCTACGGCGTGTTTGTTGTTTGGGCGGGGCGTTTGCAATAGCGCCCGGATGGCATCTTCCGTACCTAGTCCTTTCTTGAATCCAAATTGCTTGGGTGACTCCAGGCCTGCTTCTGTGTATTGCCGCTTCAGACGGTCAACCAGAATACGCTCCGTTACTTTTCCAAGGATTGGCAGGAGGCTAATAGGCCTATATGACTTTGGTTGATCTCTGGGTTTGTCTGTAGATTTTAATAGTACGCACAATTTGCCTTGCTTCCAGGCATTTGGGAATACCCTTTCTTTGAAGCAACGGTTTATGACGAGTTCTAGTATCTCGGGGTGCGTACGCCATACTCTTTTTATGGCAACAACATCGATGTTATCCGGTCCTGGTGCTTTCCCTGTCTTACAAGCCCGGATGGCTTTATCGATTTCCTCTGCAGAGATCTGTATATCACTTGTTTCACCCTCATATTCGTTGTTCGCTCTGATGATGTCCCTTTGTTCTGGTGTTAGATCACCTGATTCATCAGGGATGAGGGTGTTTAAGACGTGTGTCATGGATTCTTTCCATGTTGTGGAGTGATTTCCGTCTTCTTTCTGGATGGCATGGTATACATACTTCTCTGTGAGTTTGTTCCTTAGAATTTTACTAACTATCCCCCATGGATTTGAGTTGCCCTCTCCTTGGACAAGTTGCCTCCATGAAAGTTCTTTCTTTAACCTAATGCTCTGTTTATAATTTATTTGTGCACTATTGTATTGATTTTTTGCCGCCGTGATAGCGGCATGATTGCCTAGGCTCCTGGCTCGTTGAAACGCTCTTCTTAGCCGAGCGACTTCTTTTCGTTTGTTCGTGAGCTCGGCATCCCACCAGGGCACGGCCCTGGGTTTTTTCTCAATTTTGGGCATGGTGGCATTGCAGATGTCAATGATGTCATTCTGGAGTTTTGCCACCATGTCTGTTGCGTTTAGTGCACCGTAGGCTTGAATGTTCTCTCTGTTGAATTTAGCTCGAGCCAGTCTGTCAAATTGATCCCACTTTGCTCGACGTGTGTTAAATCTGTCAAGCACTACCGTTCGTGGGATATTTGTTGCTGTATGTATATTGTATGTGATACAGCGATGATCACTTGAGGTCCATTCTTCTCTTATTGTCCAATGATGTAACAAATCAGCCGCTTCTTGTGACACCAGGGTTACATCCAAATTAGACTCGCCACGGGTTGATGAGAAGGTAGTCAGGTTGCTACGTTGGTTAGCAACTACGAGGTTATGATGATCTATGAGCTCTTCTAGAGCTGCGCCCTTCTCATTTGTTTCTGAGCTGAACCATAATTGGGAGAGAGCGTTGACATCCGCCGCAATTATTATCGGTTTGCCCTCTAACTTCCTTAGAATATTGTCTAGTTTTCCTATGTATCCTTCAATTGGATGTCTATATTGAAAATAGGCACTCACAAAGTATAGTGTTCCGATTCCACAGGTTATCGCAGCACATATCACGTGACTATCTGAGAGATGGTCCAGAACTAGGGTATCCAGCGCTGGGTTCCTCACCAGAATTGCGGCCATGACTGCTTGGTTTGCCCTCGAACTAGAGAGCACTCGTACACTGGAGCCATAACCTGCTACCGAGCCAAATGCATTGTGAGGCTCCTGGAGGAGCAAAATGTCCGTACCCTCCATTGCCATCCTATCTAGGAGTTGTGGGGGTACCTCCTTGCTTCTCCTGGCGTTCACTTGAATGATTTTTAGCTCATTTTGCCTTTGTTCACCCAGTTGGTTGGGGGCTGGACGTGCCCCCCTATTTGGGTGACGCCTATTCATTTGTTTTGGAACGTAGTCTTTCCGTGTCTGTTTCCACTGTGTTTTATATTTGCACTCCCGCACACGCAGGTACACTTTACACTTCACTTCACTTCACTTTGTTCTTGATCCTGCTACTCAGCAGGTGTTGTTAACTCCTGTTGTTCTTAGGCGCGGGTCCCAGCACACGTGAACTGCTGGTGATCACCACACCTGGATTTAATCCAATGATGAAGTCCTCACGCACAGTAGTAACATGAATATTCGTCACGAAAATCTATTGTGGTGGCGTCACCGCCTAGTATTCAAAGATACTATACTATATACAGTCGCCATGCAACGGTGATGAAACTGGAAATATTGTATGCGGTTTTTTGTATCAATGACATTTTTTTGTGCATTTTATCAGTGAGTTTAACACGTATTAACTTTTGTGAACTACAGATTAATGGGGAATAAAGCATACAAAAAATAATTAACTTGGTATAGTAAAAGTAACTATTCCTAAATCGCTAATTATTCATACAATTTTACAACATTTTTATCAAATATTTTCAGTGGGTATAACATTTAGATTTAAAAAGTAGTGATATTTTGTGCTTATTATACGTAATATGTCTGATCACAAGGTTTGTTTATTATTATTATGTATCTTACAAATTAATTTTAATGAAGTTTCCAGGAGTATCATGTTCTAAGATCACTTATGCAGTAATTACACTTGTATTAGTAAGATTTCCCACAGTCATCAATCGTAGCTACTTCTTTTAGAGTTAGTTTAAGCCACAAAAAGATAGAATTCTCAACGAGATGAAACGCTTTCAATATATCATTAAAGCCACACTGAATTTATATATTTGTTTTTGTGAGCATTTTTTTCTTTCTGAGTTGTGAGGGTCGAGTAGTATTTCCGACTGCTGGCGCTTCCCACTGGAGCGTTCTCCAATTCTCTTGTGTGGTTATTTCTAGCAGCGACTGGAAGAGGCCGCTTACAGGTGCGAAGATGCTGAGCTAAAGTTAGCGGCACAAGCCCAACTGCATATCCACTCGCACTGTCATCCCATCTATCCTGATGAATGTCGCCTTTTGTTAATGACGTGTAGAGAACTTACCAAGTTGGCTCGTGTGTACTTCAAGTCCAACCACAGTACAGTTCTAAACAGCAATACAACTGATACTGTAGGTGATCATTTGAGATCATTTTTCAGCAAAAAATAATCATCAAGAGATATTAATTATTTGTGTCTACCTACAGTTGTCTGCTTTCGTTCACATTTTCGTATTTTCATCACATAATAGCTAATATAGCAATATTCTAAATATTCTTAAATTTGTTACGAACGTGTTTAGTAAAGATGATCATAGCCACAAGTTGGCACTCGATTTCAATCATAATGATGTGGAAAAATTTTCTTTCTTCGATAAGAAAGTCAGCGATTGGAATAAATTACCAATGGATATGATGAATAATTTGCCAAAAACACTGAAAGAATTTAAAGTTAAAATTCGTAGAGGGCAAATGTATGAGGATACAAGAGGGGGGAAAAATGTGTGTATAGGGAAATTATTACCAGAGTGTGCGCTCCAATGCAATTAAATGAAATTAATTTCAGTATTATGTTCCCATGTGATACGAAACTACGTATAATTTTACTAAAGTTCACTAAAGAACTGTTCTTTTTGGTGGCATATTTTTCTTCCACCAAATCATCTAATAAATTTTGTTCATTGTTTCTACTTTCTGGCGTCAGCTATCTTTCTTATATTGTGCACCTCATTCGCTTGCTTTATACATTATTTCTACCAGAAAATAAGATAATCACCACAAACATCATCTTGAAAGGTGTGTATCATATGTATAAAATGTTTTAACGACTTCTTGAAAAGTGAGAATCATAAGTTCCAAATTAGAAAAAACTCGTACGATATCTTAAACGTAAAGGGAAAAAGTACCATAAATTAGATATTTTATTTAATCCGTTTTTAAGGTGTAGTTTAATTTGCTTCAATACCGCAGGATACTGATTTTCGACAATTTAAAAAAAAAACTTGAAATTAAATGTAATTTTCACTTTCAGAAACTATTCTTTACCAGCGGGATGTTTCTATACAACACATTTAAAGGAGACACGTTTTCTTATAAATTGAATTTATTTCTTTTAAACTAGTGTAAGCCCGTGAACGTTTTTTTTTTTTTTTAAATTGAGGATGGGTATTCGTAATGTAATCCTTCGTCATAGTGTCTGTAAGGGCCAGAGATCTTAATACAGATTCCAGATTAATTATTTAAGAGTTGAGGAACTCCAAAGAAATTAATTGCCAGAATACTCGATTCGGTTACATATTTGGCGTGATCTACACTTTAAACAGCCTAATAACTCACGTAAAGTGATCATGAACAAAGACCATTAACGAAATTGATAAGTACAATATCTAAAAAGCAAATAAATCGTAATATCTAGTGTAAGTCCGTGACCGTTTTTTGTGTATCGTCACGGGTATAGAATAATTCCAGTATTTAGGATGAACGTTTATGATAGGTTGACCTGATTTGACCAAAAATAAACTTGACCTGTGTTACAGGGTGAATAAAATCTCTTGAGCTTGAAGAACTCAGAAACATTAATATTAAAAACGAACAGGGACGAAAGCGCAATGGTATAATTGCTTAAACAAACTTGACTTGTATTTGACCCTTAAAGTTCACTCTGCAAAATTTTTAAAAATCCCGTTTGCTTCGAAAGTATCACATTGCTTTTTTTTTTTTACTGAGGCTGGTCAAACTCTCATAATCATTGATCATAATATCTATCACGGCCAGAGAACTTAATACACATTCCAGATTAATTATTAAAAAGTTGAGCAACTTCGAAGAAATGAATTGCCAGAATAGTTGATTAGTATAACATATTTGTTCTGATGTCCACTTAAAATTACTTAATAACTCACGTACAGTGAACATGAAGAAAGACCATTACCTAAGAAGCACATAAACCGTAATGCATAAACTTTGGTCAAGCAACAATATTACTGAAAGTTTTAATTAAATTGAAATTTTTCCTAAGCCGGGATGACAATTAGCATTCGTGGTTACAGCAGAGACCATGAGTAATTTATTTTTTAAAAGTTTTTTTAAGTTGCTTGCATTAGCAACGTGTTACTAAAAACCAGATGCACGTTTTTTGAGCCGCAAAATATATCAATATTTTTTTAACTATGAAACGCTACGAAAAACAAACTTAATGACTGTATTACGGAAATTAATTTGGTAGCAGTTGCTTAGCTATTAAATTGTGGACATAACCATGAATTGCGTCTAAATGTATCTTTGGTTACTGTTTTGCGGGAGAAGGCTGACACGTGACACGGTTCTCCAGCCAATAGCTATCGGTGTGAGTGAATGGATGAGCTTACGAAATTATATAGTAGGTTTAGGCGTACCTCACGCATATAGTTACGGTGTAATGACAAAAATACTATCAATAAGATCTCAGATATCTTTCATGAATAGCAATGGATGCTACATTATTAAAGAACACATGCAGTCATTATGATGCCGGCATGGTTGCTCCAATGGGCCATAGCCGAGTTATTTTCAATCCTATTACTTCCAGTTCTATCCCGCTTCTAAAGACGAGACAAAAAGCCATTTAAAAAACCAATACGTATTGTAAAGAACAGTCATCTATGAGGTATCACTACCGGAATACGCTTTCAGATCACTAAAATGTCTCTGCAGGACATAAATCGCGCTTCTGACGGGGTCCCAAGCTAAATACACTTCACTAAGAAGATGAACAGAGCTCAGCAACGGGCTGCTAACAGCTCGCACCCCGAAATAGCGGCTTATAAACCGGCTAACTCGCACTACGGACTAAAGACGCAGCTTTTTGAAACATTTACGGAGGAAACACTTGAGCAGTAAATATTGCAAGATAGTGCTACACGACTGGTATTTGTTGGATCACATCAATCTCTCCATATACAAACCAGTGGACTACCCTACAGGCATAGAGCGAAAATCATACTTTAGTAGGAAGCTCGAATAAGGAAGTACAGAGAAGAACAGAATGGTATTGCTTTAACAGACTGTCGACGAAAATCACACAGAATCACCTCACACTTAAATACAGGGTAGATAGCCGTTTTTATTGAATCTTTTAATCTGTGTTTGCTTGTGAAATATACAAAAATTAAAAGAGGCATTATTTTTTTCAATTTGTTTACGACTTGCTGAATCACAATACTGTGCCCTAGGAGTATTTTTACTGGTGAATTACTGTGGTGTGGGAATAGTACTACCTATTACTATTAATAGTATTTCACATGAAGATTCAAATATTGGAGAGAGTAATGAGGGGATGAGGAAACTGGGTTACAAGATTTTGGTCAAACCATTGTTTGAACATGGTGGTGTATTGTAGCACCCATATTTTGGGTATCAAATATAGGAGTTTGATGGAGAGCAAAGAATGGCTGCTAGATTTGTCTTCGGAAATTACCGCAGAACACAGTCAGTGCCTGATATGATAAAGAAGCTGGAAGACAGGGGGAGGGTGAAGAGAGTGCTGGGAGTTTACGAAGCGTATATTTGTGATGAGGAGTAGAAATATATTGGTGGAAGAATTAGGAGAGATGCATGGAAGGGAAAAGATGACCATGACCACAAGCTGGTATTCGATTTCAGGCATAAGGACGTAAAAAAAATTTCTTTCGTAGATAACGGAGTCAGGGATATAAATAATTTACCAACGAAAATGATGCATAATTTTCCAAAAACGCTGAAAGAATTTAAAATTAAAATTTATTGATGGCAAAAGAAAGTGGGGACAAGAAAAGGGGAAAATGGGGTGTAGGGAAATTGCAACCGATATGTGCGCTCCATCGAAATTAGATTATATTAAATTTCTGCATACATTAGATCGTTACATTTAGGAAGTGTTCCATACCAGCTTTTCTGCTGAACTTGCTGATTGTATTTATTGGCCAGTTCTTTACCAAGAAGTTCACACCCTATTGGTTTAAGATGAAGTTTCGTACGCTATTACGTTTTACCCCTATAGACCATGTGCACAGAGTTATTATTGCTTTGAATTTTCCTGTTAATTCATAATTGACAAATACTGTAAAACACAGTAATTCTAACATGGCTTCTTTGGATGTTAGTTGTATTTGTGTAATAGTAGCGTGTTTGAATGCAATTTTTTTTTAAAATGTCTTTCAATCCATAGTACTATGTAACAATTATTAACACCAATGACTGTGAAATACACACAATCTTGTTCTTTGGACGCAGATGTTAATTTAATAAATCGAATCGCGTATGATAACAAACGCATTTTTTTCTAGTTGGTATCCGCATAGTAACCTAATAATTAGCAAAGCAACTAGGGAAGATCCGCCTGAAGTATCAGTATGATGCTATCTTTTTAAAACAACATAACTGCATCATATATATACGTAGACCATCGCTTCTACAAAAGACGATGAGCTTCCGTTGCACAACTTTGAAAATGGGAATGGAAAATTCAGCTAGGTATTCGATTGTGGGAGGAAAATGTCATGCCATTCATTGTATCCTTTTTTATGATGTTTGAGAGGGTTGATATTAAAAAAAAATATGAACGGCTTTCCAGTGTACGGTTATCATGGGGGACGTTTACCCTCCACGCGAACGTCTGAGAGCATGAATTGGAGTGGTACCCCGCTTTCTGCCGCAGAGTGATAGTTGAGTGAGTGAGTGAGTGTTGATGATTCTGGTAGTGCGTGTGTTCAGGGTAGACATTATTAGTGTTGTGGATGAGAGATGAAAAAAAGGAGGGTGAAACCCGCTGCCGGTACATTCAGGTCTACTCTTCCGAAAGACCACTTAGGGCCGCCGGGCTAAACGTCCCCTACCGACTGACGAATCCACATCAACAGCGTCGTCTGTCCTCACTTCATACTGTAGCAAGGTGACTAGTATGGGTCATCTCTAACAAATTTAAATTAATTAGTGTTGACTTTGGTTTAATAAACATAAGAAATAAATGGATATTCTTTTTCGAGCCTGTAGCTAAGAGATGTTCTGTTAACGTGAGAGGAGTATTGACTTAAGCAGGATCTCTTTTCAGGTAGTGCGAGACAAAGCGAGGGATTATCTCTAGCGAGGCGACGGTAATACCGGTGAGAAAGGGTGGAGACTGGAATTTTTGTAGAAGGAATCCTTGAATGCGCCGTTCGCTCGGTGTATCGTGGGAAGAATCCAAAGACTCTTAACAAATGAGAGGCAATGCTTTCACCAGCAAAGAGGGGAAACTTTTGCGAAGCTAATCCAATGAGTTTATTTCCTCACGTGATTGTAAACTTCAAAAAAATTGTTCTTTCCATGACACACGCCGAGGAGAAGGGAGAGGGACCTTCCTGGTGGGCCTCTTTGTCTAGGACGAGCGGTCTGGCCAGGTCTTACCAGAGCAGTGTTTGTGATTCCGTTCTGGAGGCTTGGATGACTTAGCGCCAAGTCCGGTCGATCTGTCACATGTGCTTGCTGACGTGACAAGTGCCTTGCAGTATCTGGACAGGTGCGCAACTGAACAACGATAGCGCCCTTGTTGCGACGCTTCGTGCAGCAAGGCAGTCAAAGTAATTATTCGTCCACGAAACAGTGTGTACTCCGACGAATCATTGAGACGGCCCTTTAACGGTCTAATGAGTGAGAGTTCTTATGTCGCCGGACATCAATTTCTGAGCTAGTTGTGTCTAAAAGCCGAGTGCTTTTTTCTTTTTCTTTTCTATTTTCAATTGAAAGACAGACTTCCATGTTTGGAAACTTTCAATAACTATTCCCTGGCGCCCTGTAGCATCCAGTCAAATCTGAATTTTACTTGTTATCACCGTAAAAACAAGAATCGCTCTCAATATGCGTAAGAGACTTTTTGCTTCAGTTGCATATAATTTGTAAATCTTTGTAAAGTTCATGTATATATATGCAATTTCTTAGCGTCAATTAACGATAATTGTTTGTTTGCTATTTCGCAACTGTAACACGAGGTATTGCGTTGAATTTTATTTTGCGCCGCAGACAGATGTTTAAGATTTACGATAAATATACCCCTGTTTGTAAGCATTCATAAGTACCAAATAAACCATAATTTTAGGACAGAAGTAATGGTTTAACCTCTGTTTCCTGAAATTAATATATATGCTTTGCAGAAGATAGTGGAAGGTGGCGATTTAAATGATGCAAGGTAGGAAATTAATCTGCCCCAACCGACCACTCCACAACAATATACACTGCAGTGAGGTTTGGGATTTAACGCAGGACTTTGGCGCACATTCTAGTGATTAAGAATTGTTCATCTCTTTACCCTCCGGTCATGATGATAAATTTCTTCCACGAGGAGGACTCGCATCTGTAAACCCGTGTCAGCGCCAGACGCCGCAATAAACTTCCACAGGGTGGGCATTTCTTAAATGATCACCGCATAATTCATACAATTTTCTTTGGACATGATACACATATATCAGTCATCACTTCTGTTATACAGTTCTAAAGTTAATAACTGAACGACGGGTTAGAGACAAATAAATCTTCCAGAAACATTTGGAACTGTTTGTATTATGTAATGAATGAGGTAGCCACAGTCTACAAGTTCTGAGTTGAAACTTCTTGATTCCTGCAACCAATCAAAAATTCCCTCCATCGTCCAAATTCACCGGTTTGAGTCTCTCTCTTGTAGTAGTTAAAAGTGTCTAATGGAATTCGGAGAAAATGTTATGAGATTTATTTCCGACTATTGATTTTTGCAGAAAGTTGAGGAAAATGGCCATCTCCCTCATTCTCCTAAACTCAGTGATAGATTGCATGCTGGAAACTATCGGGCATTGACTTTTTCTTTTTTCTATTCTCTGAATAATTTGCATTTTGATCACTTCAAAGCGTGATACATAGATCTCATGCATTTTTTAGTTTTATCTTAAAAACTGTATACATAGTAACCCATTATGAATATGTTGACCTTCTCACCCGAGGGTGGAGTGAAAATGTGCCGTTGTGACATTTACTACACGCGACCGACTGTAGAGTTGGAGTTTAGCTTCAAAGAAATAGATACATTCAGAGTGACAAGTCGCAACCTCAAAAGCTGTCAGTATTTTAGTTAACAGTCTGCCGACGGCCATAAACACTTAGCATCCACCAAGTTTTTCGAGACTCGCAGTTGGCTGCACGTAAAAGAAAAACTGCCAATAACAAGGAGCCGGTCATTGCGCCTGAAATTTTATTTGGAGAATAACTGAATAATTACTGCAGTGGCATGCATTACTTCTCCAGTGAGCTCTTTCTCCTTTTGAATATCTGGCTTTCTCACATCTTCGTCAATTACATTAAGCTATCTCCATCTTCCCTTGATGTTTTTGCTCCAAACGTACATTCATTCTCAATATAGTATACCACCTCAAACTTGGCACAGTAGCCAAAAAATAGATAATTTGAGGTCATTTCCATAGCGCATGATAAATTGTGTCATCAGATATGGTACATTGTCACGGAAATAAAACTGATATCTGTTTCCAGAATAATGTATCTGGAACAGTAACGATGTGAAAGTTTTATAATATTTTATTATATTTTATAATATTTTACACAGCAGATGCTTTGTTAGTAAAAAATTCCACTTTCCTTTGCGGGATTCAAGCTGCTTTCAACGATGGGTTATTTCCAACGTTTCGGTGGCCAACCTGAAGCCTTCAGCAGCGTTGTTTAGGGTTGATGTATCTCTTCTTATGGTCGGTCACATCAGCAACGACGACAATATATCTGGAACAACTGGCACATGCTGCAGGCAACCAAAACAATTCGCCCAGCATGAAGTCGAACGAAACGTTGGAGTGGCATGACCAGCTGTAAGAAGGAATGCATCAACCCTAAACAGACTTGATGAAGACCCCACGTTGGGCGCCTAAATGTTGGAAATAAAACTTTTTCCCCCCTCATGACTATTCACATCGCGTTTGTTCTTAACTATGTGTACTTTTTATTAGTAGGGATACAGGACTCTGTCTATTGCAAACATTGTTGCTTACGGGAAGGGTTGTTTATACCAGTGGTCTATAACCGATCACAAGGTGAGAAGTGTGCCGCGAAATTATGCCTATTGTAAGAAATTAACTGTCGATTTTTCTATTATTAATTTTATTCCAGTTTCTGTCTTTCATCTACTCTGTCTTACTCTAAGAAATTAAATGTTAGTTATTAACTCACGGTTGATGTTAATTTATTTTTGAACTATTTTTATTTCTCGCTTATACTGCTGCACTTTTGAGGCTCTTAACACTTTTTAGTGTTACGGGGCTGAACACCCCGAAAAAAATTTGATTTGTGCCATATTGAATCATGGATTATTTATGGTGTGTCACGAGTAGAAAAAAGTTACTGACCACTGGTTTATACAGCAGTTCCCACCACTATGCAGCATTAATTTCTATTATCGACATAGTCTTGACCTGTATTTTTAACCACTCGAAATTTCTCTTTTTGATGGAAAAAAAACTTGACCAGCTGCTTCTATTAACGAATACGAGAAGGTTCCGAAAAGTTACCTGCCTTGACCAGAAATTTTTTTACTCATTATCTATATTTTGTAATTAAAAATAAGCTTGCGGAATTTCTTAAGAATCTTTTTCAGGGGAACCTCGATGATCAGTATATTAATCTGAGCATTTGTGCTTCTTAGTTTATTGATTGAATCGTCATACACTGTCGAGGCCAAGGACTTTTCAGAGAAGCTTTGCATACCTCCTTTTTTAACCATCGTTGGAGCATTTCTTTCTATTGCGGCCAAGATGCAACAGAGGAACAATGCGTGACGTCAGAATATTGTCAGAAATGGTATAATTTAATTATTTATTTTTGATCGATCGCTTGCTCCGCTGATAATTTCTCTACACAATCAGTTTTCCTCTTTCCTTTTCCCACTTACTTTTTCCCCTCTACTAACTTCGCCTATAAATTCTCTTATCGTTTTTGGTAAATTATTCATAATTTCTCTGGTAATTTATTTCAATCCCTGACCCCCTTACCTATGAAAAAAGAAAATCTTTCCACAACCTTATGCCTAAAATCGAATGCCGATTTGTAGTTATAATCATCTCTTCCCTTCCATACACCACTTCTAATTCTTCCACTAATATCTTTCCACACCTCAATCACCAATATACGCCTTGTACACTCCCATGATTTTCTTCATCCCAGTCGTGTCTCTCAGTGAATCCCATTCCAGCTCCTTTGTCGTATCACTTACTGATTGTGTTCTGTAGTAAGGGGGCGACAATTAATTACGTGAGGCGAAAGTCAGGCGCAATCTCACCGGTGGGGGGGGGGGGGAGGGGATGGTTGACGAAAATCTCACGTCATGTATTTAATTTCTTGAAGAACAGTAGAAAAAAAGGTCTACAACCGACGCCGATACTGATTTTAGGAGAGGTATAAAAGAATCATGAGAGCTAAAAAGGTCTAAAAAAAACTTCGAGTAGGGTGGGAGGGGGAAGGGAAGTCCACTCGAGATCTCACGTCAACTTAGTGGGGGGAGGGGTTCCAGACTTCCGGAAAAGCACCTCACTTAATTATCTGACACCCCCTAATTTCCAGAGACAAATCAAGCAGCCCTTATTTGCACACTCTCTGACTCCTGTATTTGATACTCAAAATGTGGCCCTCTTACTACACTACCACATTCAAGCAATGATATGACCATCGTTTAGTAATCCAATTCCCTTACTCTCTCTAACAAGTGAAGGATTTTAAAAACTTTTCCTCCACCCCTTCCAATGTGTCCTGTCCAGCTGAGCTTGTTATCAAATGTTACGCCAAGGTATTTTTACGTTTCAGGACTTCAACAAGCAATTCTTTCTCAACCATTTAATCCTAGTCAAACTGTAGGTTTTATCTGTGTTCCTAATAAGCTGATTCTTATTTGCATTTATCTTCATCCCACGTTGACCTACCCTGCTAAGTATCCTGTCGAGATCACCCTGCAGCTGTTTACTACCTTCTACCGTTTTTGACCCTTTTATAGCATTATGTCATCTGGTAACAACCTAACTTCCGATAATAATCGACCAACACAATCATTCATTAGAATAATCAATAGCAATGGTCTCGATACGCTACCCTGTGGTACTCCAATTTCCTTTCGTACTGTAGTGGAAGTGGAAGTGCCAGAGTGTTCTGCACAGTATTTCTGAACCTGATCTTAAACCGTGCCAGCCTATGATATACTGATACGATGTTGTTAACGCTGTATAATTTTCAGTTTTACTCGTGTTCCAAATGTAAATCACAGTTCGATTCTGAAGTGCGGCGGCTGTCGCTGGTCCGCAGTGTGATCTGCTCTGGCCGGCTCCTCCGTCTGGGGCTGATTTTTGTTGGCAGGTCTCCCGGAGACGGCGTGCTGAGCCGGCCGCCAACAGAAATAGTCGTTCGCTCAGCCCAGCTCGGCTCCCGTACTGCTCTCCACACTCTTATCGCCTCCAATCGCCGGCACACCGACCTTGAAAACCTTGGCCACAGCACGGGGTCAGTCCAGAACCAGAAGTATAACTGTGTGTAGTGACATCCACTGGGAATGAACAGTGTGGAGGCACTTATAACACCGAAGTACGGTGTGTTCATTCACAAATGGAGACTGGCGTCAAACGCATGCTACAAGGAGGATCACACTGGAACTATCTGTGATTCGGATTCTTGACCGGGTGATGTAACATTCTGGCGTTTGTCGAAGAGAAACAACGTTTAACTGCAGATCTGTCCTACCCAAACCCCGCCCTTCATCAAGTCTGATATCAAAATTTTCTCATCTCATCTGATCCAAAATTCTCTAGTTTTTGCTATCCTGAGCCAGCCTTATTATAACCTTCCTCCTCCCCTTCGTCTATTGTTTGCTTCCACCACACCCCCAATTTACAAATCAACCAGTTATATAGCTCTCCGTGTATTATGTGTCGTTTTATCTTTCCTCTACCGACTCCGGTCTTAACCTTTTTAACCGAAAAGAGGAGGTTCTCAATTCGTCTTTTTTTTTTTTTTTTAAATGTGTGTTCAGCGATATTTTCGCCAATTTTGAACCGATTTAAATGATTTTTTTAGTGGATACGGTTTACCTTCAAAGTAGCCCCATATCATTTTCATTGAGAAACCATCCCTTCTATCCCTTTATACCCCTTAATTTTTATGAAAATCCACATTTTGTAACCGATTTCGATGGAACTTTGGACATGTGTAGTAAAAAATAAAAAAAATACTGTCAACTTGTGGTTTGAAAAACCAGAGCCCCTCTCCCCCTATCCACCCTCTTAATTTTTGCCAATGTTCTTTATAAAAAGCTACAGTGTACACCATTTAACTATATCCATTGAAGTTGGCATACACATATAATTTTTCATGGAGAAGGTTTATGACCAAAAAAATTAAAAAAACACCCCTTCTTCCCCTTTACTCGCCTTAATTTTATTATTTCGTATCTAATTTTCATTGAACCTTGCACATGTATACTTTTAAACAAAGAGAAAAATCCTGTCAAAATTTGGTCTGCCAAAGCTCAATCCTTCTCCCTGCTTCCACCCCCTTAATTTTTGTCAATATTCTATATAACGGATTGCCATGATTATTGGCGCTTATATGGTTTTTTTTCACGAAGAAGGTTTCTGACCAAAAAATCAAAAAACCACCCCCTCTCCCCATTAAACCGCTTAATTTTTATACAAACCCACAGTTTTTATACGGTTTAGATAGAACTTAGCACATTTTTACTAAAAATCAGAGAGAAAAATAATGTCAACTTTTGGTTTGCCAAAACTGTACACCTCTCCCCGTTTCCACCCTCTTTATTTTTACATTAAAAAAAATAGCTACAGTCGACACCATTTAACCGATCTGTATGAAAATTGGCACATATATGTATTTTTTTATTGAGAAGATTTCTGACCAAAAACTACCTTAGATCCCCTTTTACATCCCTTAATTTTTGTACAAACCCTATCCCCCTTTCTACTCCTTTAATCACTGGCAATGTTTTTTATATAAAGCTATAGTTTCCATCTGATTTTGAAGGAAGTATGCACATGTACACTTCAAAACAAACAGAAAAATAGTCTACATTTGGTGTAGATAAACCAAACCCCTATCCCCCTTTCCACCACCTTAATCTACACAAAGCAACAGTTTCTATCCGATTCTGAAGGAAATTTGCACACGTATACTTTAAAACATACGGAACAATTGTGTTTAAATTAGGTTGCCCTTCTACCCCACCCCTCCTAATTTCCAATGTTCTTTATAGATACCCACAGTATTTATCAGATTTCGATGGAACACTGCACATGTATACTTAAAAACAAAGAGAAACATTTATAAACGTTTCTCGGGAAACAAGCCGAGTTATATTGTTATTAAAGCACAATATTTCGGCGACTTTAACTCCGTCGCCATCTTCAGGTGCAGTTGCAAGTCTTGAAGTCTGCCTTGAAGTCAACCTTGAGCGTGTTGTTTGTAAACTGGCATGGCAACGACAGATGTTGTTATGTTGCCTAGCAGCATCTCAGATGTCATTAGACGCCCGCGGAACACAAAAAGCAGAGCGTTGGTGTTGAGCAGCCTCAATTACAGGAATCCATGCATCACTTATCTGGAATCCACAATCCCTGTTTACCAAATCAGACGCGAGGCGAATTTCAAATGCTTCTTTAATGACGCTGTCCCAGAAGCCTCTCGCATGTGTCAACACCTTAGTCGCTTCGAAATCAAAACCATGTCCTTCTGTTAAACTATGTTCCGCCACTGCTGATTTGTCTTTTTGCCCCAGGCGAACATGACGGGCGTGTTCCAAACAACGTTGTTGTACGCACCGTATGGTCTGACCGATGGGGCAAAAAGACAAATCAGCAGTGGCGGAACATAGTTTAACAGAAGGACATGGTTTTGATTTCGAAGCGACTAAGGTGTTGACACATGCGAGAGGCTTCTGGGACAGCGTCATTAAAGAAGCATTTGAAATTCGCCTCGCGTCTGATTTGGTAAACAGGGATTGTGGATTCCAGATAAGTGATGCATGGATTCCTGTAATTGAGGCTGCTCATCACCAACGCTCTGCTTTTTGTGTTCCGCGGGCGTCTAATGACATCTGAGATGCTGCTAGGCAACATAACAACATCTGTCGTTGCCATGCCAGTTTACAAACAACACGCTCAAGGTTGACTTCAAGGCAGACTTCAAGACTTGCAACTGCACCTGAAGATGGCGACGGAGATTAAAGTCGCCGAAATATTGAGCTTTAATAACAATATAACTCGGCTTGTTTCCCGAGAAACGTTTATAAATAAACAACGCCGAGAGAAATTACATTCATTTATAAAGAGAAACATAGTGTCTACATTCTGTTTACAAAATCCAACCGCTCACTCCCTTATCCCATTTTATTTGCAAATGTTCTTTATGAAAAGCTACAGTTTTTATCTGGTTTCGATAGAACTTTGCACATGTATACTTTGAAACAAAGAGAAAAATACTGTCCACACTAGCTTTACAAAAACCAAACTACTCTTCGCCTCCACACCACTTAATTGTTTTTTTTAATAAATACCTACAGTTTTTATCTGATATTAATAAAAATTTACACACTTATACCTTAAATGAATCAGAAAAACATTTGGTATATTAAAGCCCAATCCCTCATCTCCTTTACCCACACACCTTTTAATTTCCAATGTCCTTTACAAAAATCCACAGTTTTAAATCCTGTCAAAATCCATTAGCCTATTTTTAAGTCATATAATATATTCATAAAATAAATGTGTCCTAATGTCTCAACATATACTTCAGATTTCAACTTAGACCCCAAGCATTCATATTTTGAAAACACAATTAAAAATCTATATTTTCTGTGTATTACCATGAATATAAAAGATTAAATTGTATTTATATATCAAATTAGAAGATTTTTAACTATTTAAAATAGCATCAATTGATTAGTGCGTTGTTTCTTCTATTGTTTTTATTCTTACCACTCGCTGTTACCCGCGACTTCGTATGCATGGACTATTTATTGGTAGAATTGCATATAGAAAGATTAAGTTACGTAGAAGATTTCCCAACAGCACGGAGTTGGGATATCACCATATCATTCTACTACTGAATCTATCTCATAAAGGTAGCCAATTTACAACATGTTAAAAAAAAAATAGCAAAAAACTAATGGCGGGAGGTGGTTAATTGTGGGAGAGAACATACCAGAGTTCCTCAGGCAGATTTTTGTTTGTGGTTTAAAAGTATGTCACTTTCTGGAGACACCTTATATCAATACCGCTTTGTACACATCTTTTGCTAAGCTATATAGTCTTTGATGGTTGGAAATCGCTGAGTTACCTACATTTAAATACAAAATAATAGTCTGGTGCATTGCAAATCCAAACCAATCCTATTATATAAAATGCTAATCTGGAGACTGCGTACGTCGTCTATAGCTACTATAGCTATTGGCTAAAAAACGGTCACGTGCCAGCCTTCCCTCACCAATCAACAGCCACCATATTACATTCCTTCCATCATCTTGCTTTTCGTTTATTTACAACTAGACGCAGAAATTCATGTAAGGAGAAGGGAGATTCAATATTTACGTTATTTTATCTGTATCAGTTATAAGGACTAGGTTAAACCATAACCTAAGAATTTGTTTGGCAGACAGTAAGAAACAATGAAGTTTATTAAAAACTCGGAGAAACGTAATGCGAAATGTATTAGTCAAATAAATAACAGTTATCCGTTTTCGAAATTATAGTCTCCGTCATCTAAAGTAAAATGCATTTATTTATGTAAAATCCTAACCAAATACTCTGATAATCTAGTCAGAGTAACGTATTCATATAACGAAAGATATCATTAAAATTTCTTATTCGTTTCTCCTTATAAGCTTTTCCATAATAAATTCCTACTACCATTATATATGATGCCCTTAGTTTTTGATACATGTGTTAGCTATTAAATGAGATTTAAGATAGCTTTTTATTAGATTTAAATCATCAAGGATATGACTATTTACTGTATAAGCGATGTGACATTCGCAATTCAACAACGATATTATTACCGAAAATAGCAGTGTGCAGAGATATTAGAAATACCTAGAGCAGGGGGAAAAACAAATTAATGCGAGGCAATTATATGTCACATAGTTACAATTAGTACGTTCGTTTAAATTTACATATTGCTTTTTACTTATCTACGACATTCAAATGCAAAATTTCACGTAAGGAGAAGGGTATTCTATGTTTATGTTATATTATCTAATAAACTAAGAATTTTTTTGGCAGTTTATTAAAAACTCGGAGAAAGTTTATACGAAATTTACGAATCGCGAAATATCATTCAAATAAATGACAGTTATCCGTTTTTGAAATTATACTTCTGTCATTTAAAGTAAATAAATCGGTATTACTGGAGATCGCGATTCCATCAGGAATTGCAGTGATAAAACGCAAGAATCCTCTAGAAATATTTTCGGAAGTACATTTAACTGTATTTTGCCGGTCCAGGATGTAGGCCTATTACAACACTAGAACTGCTTGAAAATAATGGTAATCTACAGGCTGTATTACAACGGAATTACTGATTGAAAATAATATGTCTTGCGATTGACTACAGCAGTATAACGAAGTAATTACTGAATATTGCAACAGGTTGGCTGTGATTCATTTTAAAATTGAAGAAATACCGTTGCTGTTGATGCTTCCATGCTCAAGATTTTGTCATTACTGAATGTTATTTTGGCGGAATCGCGATCTCCTGTAGACCCGATCGTTATTCATTTTTCCTTACAAGCTTTACCTGAATAAATTCCTACTACCACCAGAGGTGATGCCCGTCGTTATTCATATGAGGGTAATAGAAGCTATGATTTTGGTTAAGTTGACCAAAATCCCCACTGACACATTATGTTACAGTATAATTCACTCTGAAATGAGTTTTACAAACAAATTAAACTGCTTTCATAAGCGCCATGTTAGTGAAGGTATTAATTAATGCGGGTGAAAGTAGTTCCATACGCATCGTGCTGAATTGTGTCTGGACCAGGAATAAAACTGATATTACATGGATACCAAAAGTTTTCGGGATTCCTAATTTGTTTTTATTTGATTGGTTCTATACTTCCGTTGTCATTAATTCAGTAGAAGTTACTACTGTATTGCTATGTGAACAGCAAATCAAATATGTAGAACATTAACAAATCAGGGCACTAGAATTATGTTAAACAACTCCATATAAGTAACCAACAGCAAAAAAAGAAAAGAGCTGCTAGAATATGGCGTTCAAACCGTCATTTTTGACGGGCTCGTAGCTAGTACTATATAACAGGTTATGTCTGTACATGAAATTCATGAACAGCTCACATATATACTGACTGCGAGAGAAACAAAGGTTGTGAAATCGATATAACATTAAGGAGACTTTCACACGTTATTCTTCTGTTTGTCGCCGTTCAGTTAGTTTCCAAAATTATATGTCAAAATATATATATATATTTTTTTTAATCCCGAGAAAAGTATCATATGTACTTCCAGATGATATATAGAATTCCCTTGTCAAATTTCATCAAGATGTGAAGTCGTGGAAACATAACAAACAGACAGATTTACTTTGGCATTTATAATAGGAATTTGGTTCCCTAATATTCGTCATTATATCGTTGGTATCATTGTTAGTCTGATTTCTACATTCACAGCAATCTGTCAAAAAAATAAATCTGAAGCCCGAATACGCAACACAAGAACATAAACGTTTTGAAGACATTGAAAATTATTAACTAGGCTGGAAAGATGGACGAAGACTTTTCATTTTTCCTGCTTTGTAAATGGAAGTTGATTAGAAAGGTCTTTATTCGAAAAACGATTGGGGATTGGTGAATTTCTACTAAATGATCACAGAAAATTTTAGATCTAGTGTCGTTATGGATCAAGATTAAAGTCTGCAAGGAAATGTTTATCCATTAGATTAACTTGTAGCTCATATAATAATCGACTCTATTGCCCCGCTTTAAAGAACGAGAAAGTGCACTCATTCAGTATCAAGCCATATTTACATGAAAGAGATCGCATCTGACTATGAAATTTTTGAAATCTGACAAAAATGATTGAAGATTTGTTTTTATCTTCTATCTACAGAACCAGACATGAGATAATTTGCTTTAATGAAATGGACCCAGAAAATTTGATCTTTCCTCTGGATCAGGTCGTAAAGAGAAAGTAATAAGCTGTGCTCCGACCCGGAGTATAAACGGCCAAAGTTGTTCTCTGGATGTCATCTGGTTTATTAGTGAAGCTTTCTCTGTTTCCCCCGCCCCGCCGTCGTGGAGACAGAACAATAGCGGACGCAAATAGCTAGTGGAGGAACCGCAAGCGGGGAAGGAAGCGAGCGGCCAGCGGCATCTTCTTCTTCTTCTTCTCCTTCCCCCGTCGTAAATTATGGCCGAGTGACGGGTCGACAAGCAGCTCGTCAAACTAGAGCCACCGGCAGACCCGCCACAATTACGTCTCGCGACGAGCAAAACAAGCGGCTTTTTCACAAATTACTACTGCTCGTAAACCGGAGAGAGGCGCTCCACTGCTCTGTCCAAACGCCGGTGCCGACAGCGCCAGGTAAATACACAATGCTGCAAGTGTTTCCAGCAAATATTTACGCCTAACCACTTGCGAATTATTTTTTATGGGTTCCCACATTGTAATGGTTTTCTCGCAGCCGGCACATCTGCAGATTTTTGGCTCCTTGAACCGCTGGTGCTAACAAGCCATCGGCAGTTTGCAAATCAGTATAATACGGGATGAAGAAGGGAGGAAGATAATCATCCTTGACTGTCTGTGAAGCATTTTAGTTTCCAATAGTCTCAATCATGTTAGTAAGCACGTGAAATTCAAGGATTCATTTTTTGGATAGTGTGATGTCGGAGTTTGCTCCAAACGCACTATCTGACTAGACAACTGAAGCACCCAGAGAAGGAGGAGGAAACGAAATGAAACTTCACGGCTTTAGTGGTCATGCGAAGTTATTTAAGTGATAAAAAACTGTGGCCGTCGCTGGACGCTCGGCAGATGTGAAACATCGAAGCTGATGGTTAATGAAAGAATCTATAATCAAGAAAATCAATAAATAAATATGGAGTAAAATAAATAAAAAATAGAGATTCGTTAATAAAATAAATATATTTTTCTTATTATAATAATATATTCAGAATATGAATACGAGGGAAATAAATATTTTTAATGTAGACTTTTTTGCAATGCAGTTACGAAATATTATTTGTTGTATCTTCTTTGATTTCTTTAATAGTAGCTGTTGAAGATGTATTAGACGGTAATAAATGATTGGCCAATGATAAATCAAATATGTAACAAAACTATTAGACGTGATGTTATCGAGGTATCTTGAAAATGCGGTATCGGTTGTCGTTCCATATGCAGTTGAAGGTTCAGTTGGCTTATTGACTTTCAAATCAAATTTTGAACAAATCAAGGAATGTTGTCAAAGAGATTGAATTGTTTGTTGTCAAAATTAACGTTAAAATCTACTGTTAAAATCATTGAACCTTCGCGACTATATATTTGTATGAGCAATCAACGGTGTAAAAAAAAATTATGATTTCTATGACCTTTTGATTTGGTGAACTATACACAACAACCTTAAGGAATTCTCTCCCATCATCCATTTTAACTTGAGAAGCACCCATATCAGTATATTACCAATAGCTGCTTGGATATTTTGTTTCTTCTTAGCCGCTTGATCGTTGTAAGGAAACGAAGTTTCCTCACTTTAATTATATATTTATATTTTTTTAAATACAGTTTCTTATTTGAGAAGAGTGATTAGCATCTCTGACGTTGCTGGTGGAAAGACGGAGCATCTGTGGTTGTTTGGTTGCCAGGCAGTGATTATCGTAGAGATAAGAAGGATTCTGCTGTGAGAGAAAATTAGTATTATATTTGTTTAATGTATTCAGTATGATTATGGAAAAATAAACATAGTTACTGAATATATATTTATGAATATAAGAGAAATCTTATATCATCACTGTCACTTATATTTAAACTCAATAATATCGTCACTAATTTGAAGTCTTCAAGTACTTCAACGTACTTTTGAAAAGAGAGCGGCGGAGTAAATAGAGCATGACGGCATAAGAGAACGTCATGCAGTTTGTCGTCACGACATACGAGTCAGTATTACTCCCAAGACACGAAAATAGATGTTTCATACAAAAAAATAGAATCAATTTGCAAAGAACTTGTCAATATGAGTCCAGATATCAATATAAAACCCCTCTGCCCTGGATATATACACTTATTCGGTTGTGAAGGGTATAATAAAGCCGTCGTATCTTCTCTTGAGGCAAGCTGATCCACAACTGGTTCCTGGTATCCTGGATGCTGTTGACATTCTAGCGGTTCCTCCAATTTTCTATTTGAGACAGATCTGGGGATCTTGCTGGCTGCGGGAGTACCTCAACATCACACACACTGTTCATAGAGATACATGCCGCGTGCAGAGTAGCCTTATCCTGTGGAAAAATGGCACTATGGTCATCCACTGAACACAATACGACAGCTTTCATCAGCAGTCCAGCGAATCACGGTTCAGCACTACCTAGGATGACCATCGTAGGCGAATATGGCTTCTAGCTGGGATGAGGTCCCGTACTTCCAGTGTTCTGGAGAGATACAGCGGTGTTGTTGTGGAGAGCCAGCGGTTATGACTTCAAGTCACCGCTGGTAGTGATTGAGGGAACCCTCACGGACATCCTGCGTCCTCATGTGTTACCTCTGATGCGGCGATATCGTAGTGCCATTCTTCAACAAGACAATGTTCGTCCACACACATCATGTGACTCTACGAACTGTCACCGTGATCTGCAGACCTGTTCCCGATAGAATATGTGTGGAACCAGCTCGGGCGTCAACTTTGTCCCAGTATCCAGGGTACCAAGTTGTCTGTCAGCTCTCCTTTGATACTAGCGATCAACCAACCCTTTGGGGGCGTCCATTAATTACGTGAGGTGAAATAGGGGGGGTCCGGCGAAATCTCACCAAGGGGGGGGGGGTTAACGGAAATATCACGTGAGGTTTTGAAATGCTTGTAGGATGGTAGAGCTAAAGAAGGTATACAAATGACGCGAAAGTTCACTTTAGGGGAGGGGGGGCCTATTTGGTCCTAAAACCGCCCTTGGAAGCAAGAGACCTAAAAAAAAGGTCCCAAAAACTTAGTGGGGGGGGGGAGGTTTCCGTCAAAATCTTACGTCATTTTAGAGGGGGGGGGGTCCGAGCAGATGTCACGCAGTCTTGACAGATAGGGGGGGGGGGGGGGGAGGTCCGGAATTACGGAAAAACACCTCACACAAATAATGGAAGCCCCCTAAGTCCTTGATAAACACCAAGTGTTTGGTTTAAAACTTGTCAGTTAATTGCGGTAAGCAATTCTGGTAACCCACTTACCAGGCAGGCAATGATGAAGCGACGCAAAATCATCTATTAATATTGTATGACTGAATACTTAATAACACGTACGTATTCTTAAGTGTAATTCCTCGAAACTATTGCTCTTTGCGGTCAAACGCACCAATATGACTGCACGCGTTAAAGAGTCATCCCTCAGGATTGAAGATGTTCACAGGGCCAACCGAGCTTGGTAGGTGAGCAGGTTGGCATTCGGGAGGATACGGGTTCAAATCCCTTTCCAGCCATGCAGATTTAGATTTTTCATGGTTTCCAGAAATCACTCTAAATGGCAGAATGGATCCTTCAAAAGATCCTTGTAATCAATTATTTTCCGGCTTTAATTACCTCCGCGAGCAGTAAAGCCCTACAAAGAAAACCAATCCTCATTAACCATTTGTTTTAAGATTGTAATCAGAGCGACTTAAGCGCCTGTTTGCTTTGTGGAAAAACAATTGTTCCGGTCTCTTCTCTTGCAGTTGTAAAGGGGTGAAAGTGTTCTTGTTACTGTATGTGTGTTCCGTGTAGCAAATTGTTCGTGAGATCCAAGAGGTAACGACTTATTTTGGGCTATAGTTGCAATAGACAACCAGAGAGCCACCAGGCTAAATATTTCCATCCGATCAGCGTCAACATTTCCGTATGTGTCGTTCCATACCAACCTCCTCCAGGACATTGGTTAAAAATCCTGCACCTTTACCTCTCCCACCAAACTAAGCGATACTATTGAGCTCCAGGCAAACTTCAAGTCTTACCACTCTACCTGCGATGGCGACGGAGATTTATGTCGCCGAAATATTGAGTTGTAATTAAGTCTTAATCGGTTGGTTTCCCGAGAAACATTCGTAAATAAATACTAGTTAGGATAATTCATTCTAAGACCGCGATCCTTACTAACAAACTCGGCAAACGCAGCGATTAAAATTATGACAAGTATGACAATATTTTACTAGCTAAGCCACAAGAAGAAACTATAAATTTTCATATACAGTAACTACAAATTTACTGTTGGTGCTAATATAGGAGAAAGCTCACCCATATAAATCAGGCGATGATAATACGTTTTGACGATTATGGATGATCATTACCACAATCCTATCCATCAGCAGGGAAATGATCCATATTTTTCTTCAACAGGTGTTGTATGAGCCAGCAATATGGTTCTTATGTATTATCTTGGTTCTCTGGGTGGAGCCGCGTCGACTGAAGAAAGCCACAGCACGATGGCAGAAACGTTAGGTTTTAATAAATCGACGCGGCTTCATCCGTAGAACCAAGGTAATACACATAGTGACCACGGAAGCTTTCGTAATGATTGTGGTTCTTATGTTCGATGACTGTCAATGTGTACCTCCGAAATTTTATGAGTTGGAGTTTTGTCTGTAGTTTCAGTTGTAAGCTAATGATAGTGTCCGCAGGTTTATGAAATGATTTGTTCATTTCCACGTTGAAGTTTCGCAAACACAGTATGTTAAATACATACATATTTTTATTTTTCAAGCAAATTTATTTAATGATTGCTTTAATCTTGCAAGATTAGAATTGTCAAACTCTCTCTTACAACATACCAGGTGATTATAAAACATACATTCCAGGTAATTATAAAGCATAATTTACATTTATACAAATTAACACTTATACCACATTTGGCTTAAATTAACTTAATAATTAAAGTACTTACTCTAAACTTAATATTATTGAATTTTGACTGGTGAATCAATAAGTGGCCTAAACAAACGCTAATGAAAACTAAAAAAAAAATTAATAAACCCGGTACAAACTACATACTAGTGAAGGCTGGAGAAACATTTAAAAAAGGCACGAACTAATATTACCATCTGTACGCCGACGAGCTACAACTATACCTCAGTGCATCACCAAATGAGGTACTCAGCAAATAAATGCAGAAATTAAGAATTTTTGTGATTGGGCAAAGAGACTTGGATTAAAAATAAATCTCAGACTGTTGTTTTTGCTAGTTCAAAGTCGATAGACAACAACAAATCTACCAAAAATAAAGCTTCAAGAAACTGAGTTAAATTACAGCGATTTTTGTAAAAGATCTGGGAGTCCTAATAGATATTAGTTTAAACTGGTCTGAAAACACTGTCTCTGTATGTCGCAAAGCTTTATCTTCTCTTCATGCTCTGTATAAATGTAAGAAATTCTTCCCCATTCATTTGAAAAAATAATTGGTGCATACCCTTGTGCTTTTCCATCTCGATTACTATGACATTGTTCAGCAAAATTTTGAGTTCTTCAGACATCAGGAAACTTGAACTTGTTATGAACTCCTGTGTAAGGTTCATCTGCGACCTGCGACTGTACGACCATGTCTCACCTTCATAGGATCGCTTACAGTGGTTGCGCGTTTGGGATCGACGACGATTCCACACTCTATGTCTACTTCACCGCCTCATACATCTGAAAACTCCCGCCTACCTTTGTTCCATCATCTCATACCTAGGACTTGCCCCTCGTATTAACACCAGATCCCTTAACTCAAACGCACTAACCATCCACTCCCACATCCCGGAAAACCTAGCCAATTCCTTTTTCATTTCAGCGGCTAGATTGTGGAATGATCTTCCCCTGAAAGTAAGAACTACCAAAAAAATCGGCCCATTTAAAATTCTTTTGAGACAGAATTACTTATTCGAGCACTGGCTGAACAACCTCTTCTTCCACGCATAATTTATTTTTAGATTTGAATTATATTGATTTACTCGGTGCCCTCCTGTTTATTCTGCCTTACCTATTATTAGTTTGTATTTTGTAACGTGTTCCGTCATGTTGCCCAATGTTTCCCAATGTTCCTCATTGTTAATGTCAACAGAAACAAAAGTTCCGCGAAGCTGACTGTTTCCGCAACTGGTGGTAAAGACGAAAAAAATATAGGAACATTGATAGACATGGTGGAGTCTGAAACTGTTTTGGTTTGGTGTAGACAGTTTGCTCCTTATTGCTTTTACATCAGTTGTTTATATGCTGCTAAAAAACGTTCGTGTGGATTAGTGAAAATTTGATACATTTGTAAATAAAATATAATTTAAATTACAAAATAAATCATGAGTTTGAATTAGTTATTAACTAGTATTGAGTTTGTACCGTTTACTTCTTTAACTTTCACTAGCATTAGTTTATACCATTAAATGATTGACTAGTTAAACGTGAATTCTATTAAGATTTTAGTTAGTATTCTGCTCATAATAATTATTAAATTTTTTGTTAATATTACTCTTGAGCTTAATTTAGGCCAAATGTTAAATAAGTCTTGTATAGTTTGCGTAAGATGTATATTATTTATTATAGACACCTGGTATGATGTAAGAGAGGGCTTGACAGCCCTAATCATGCCAGGCTAAATAAACATTTAAGTAAAATAAAATAAATAAATATTAGTGAAGACAGAAAAAATATGTGAAAACGGTATAAATTAATAGAATTGAGTTCTAGGAATAAGTTATATGTAGAAGATGTACAGCTAGTACTGGGAAAAGAATGGTTTCGAAAAGCGTATTTAAATGGATCGATTTATTTAGTAGTTTCAATTCTCGGGGGAAGATCATTCTGAAATGAAAAGTAACTGGCAAGAGTTTCCGAGTTATGGAAGGAGTTGGTTAGTATAATTAAGTTCGGGGATCTAGCATTAATATTATTAGAAAGTCCTAAGAATGTGATATTGGAATACAGGTAAGTGGGAATTTTGAGTTGTATAGGGCGGTAGAATGTGGAATCGTCGTCGATCGCAGGCATGCAGCCATTGTAAGAATATATGAAGTATTCTAAACATTAAAAACTACTGATAAAAATCGTAATGAAGGATAGAATTCTGTGCAGAGCGGAGAGGAAGCGAGGAATGAAGACGTCAGCTGGGTGGTCGCGCGGGGCAGGTAGGCAGGAAGTGAGAAGCCCCGAACACGCGTACCAGCTGTCGAAGGCACAGCCTGCCGTCGCATTCGCTACTGATGTCTCGGGCTGATTAAACACAACACAACTGTTCAATCTATACAACGTGACAACTGCGAAAATCTCGCGAATGATACAGATGGAGGACAAAATAATACGAACACCTGTGAAAAAATATGACGTATTTCATACCTGCAGTATAGCCGCGCCACCTGCAACAGAAATCTGCCACCTAGTGAGCGTGGAGAGGAAGGTATCAGTCTCTCAACAGTAGTCACCTGCGTTACATGCGTCTATCGAACTGTCTGTGACAAGTTGAAATTGCAGACCTGTCAGAATTCGAAAGAGGAATGATTGTTGGAGCTCGTTTAAGTGGAGCATCGGTTACGGAAACATCAAAACTTTTGGGGTTTGCAAGGAGTACGGTATCAGCCGTTATGATAGCGTACACGAAAGAGGGTAAGACGGCGTCTTCAAAGCACAACAGTGGCAGAAAGTCAAAGCTTACTGGTAGGAATAGACGGGTCTTGAAGCCCATATCTTGGCGCGGTCTTGGACCACTTGTTATTCTGCATGGTAGAATCAGATCCAATCACTATCTAAGCATTCTAGGGGATCATGTCCATCCTTTTGTCCAGACTGTATTCACTGGAGAGCGACCGCTTTTTCAAGACGACAACGTCCCTATCCACACTGCTAGGTGTTCGAAGAGCATGACGATGAAGTTGAACATCTTGCCTGGCCCTTCAGACTCCGGACTTGAATATTACTGAACATTTTTGGGAATATTTGGAGTCCAAACTTCGTTCTCGATTTTCTCCTCCATCCAGCCTTTCGGAATTAGAGACCGTTCTGCAGGAGGAATGGCTTAATATACTTTTAAATATTGTCCATGACCTTTATGCATCTATCCCACGTCACATTAAATCTGTACTTCAGTCAAAGGGTGGTCCAACCCCCTATTAATAAAGATTTTCCATTATTTCACAGGTGTTCGTATTATTTTGTCCTCCCCCTGTATACGATGAATAGCGAGGTTAGTGGTTTGTAATAGGACGACAGAAGAACCGGCCCATTTGTATCAATTATTTACTTGTCAACTGAAATAGGTACGTAGCAAAGCACTTCCAATGTCTTACAAAACAATTTTTAAAAAATGAAATATTTCCTTAACAGAAACAAAAAAATCCGAAAACACATGCAGTTTGTCAGTATCTCTGTGATATCTTGCAGTAAAGAAGTCACCTATTATCGACTTTGAACTATCGCATACCCGTGACTTTAATATTAGAGCTCAACAGGAAAGAAATTACTCTAACGAACAGACTTATGACAGTACACACTTTATTAGGTGACAAAAAATACGTTATGCGACTGGTGGATTCAGCGATGTGCCCATCTTGTGATTCTGTAGACAATATTTATCATTTCTTGCTGAGCTGCAAGCAGCATCAATCAGCGAGAAGACAAGTGCTAGAAGATTTCTCTGATGCAATCTCTCTCATTCCCGCCAAGAAAGTGATCAAGATATTTTCCCTGTATGTTACACGGACTAAAGGTGTAATCAATCGAATGTATTGTACGAGGTTATTGGCTGTATTAGCCTTTGGCTAAAGCCATAAATAAAAATAAAAAATTGTTCATATTTTTGCAATTTATGGATTGAATTTCGTAAAATTCCTTTCATAATTAATGATGTTACCATAGCGGATAATTTAATCTTTAAATAGATGGCTCATTTATCTATTTTAGTTAATTTTGAAGGGAGAAACAAAAAACAAAAAATCTTTCAGAAATAATATATAATATATATGCGATGTGAGAGGTTATATTCGACGGGAACGGGTACGTTGGTCGTTATTAACAGGATATTTGTTTCCATAGATCAGTATGGAAATTAGATAAACGCCAAAAAGAATTTTTAGATAGAAAATAAACTTTTGTGTGATGATTCGGTGGATGGTCAGTTGTTAGCGTATGGCATCAAAACGTAATTATGCAACCTTTCCCCTCCCCCCTCTCCCCATATCATCTGTCTTTCAACTGGTCTTAAAATGTGTCATAACTTACTGTGTCCCCTTTCTATGAGACTGTTCCACAAACATCTTTCCTCAACCATCATCTTCAAAATGCACCCATTTCAGGCTTTATCTGTGCAAATAATTTTCAACATCCATCGGTAGCATCACATTTTAATGTATCTTCTTTCTGGTAATAGAAAAATCCATGCTTCTTATCCAGAAAGTACTCTGCTTTATACAAAGAGTTTTATAAAGTTCCTTCTGATACCTAGACTAATTTTTTTAAAGTAGAAGAATAATTTTGCATCTTGATATTTTCGGGCAAGTAAACCTCACAAATAACCAGTCGTTCCGTTTCATAATAAGCTAGGTTGTCTGAAACATGAGGTCATGAGGAAATATTTTCAAAGTCCTACATCAGCTGGTGACTTTGAGAAAGGCTTTTGCCAGGGAAGCCAAGAAATTAGATTTTAGTACTTTTGGTCACATTTTCTGAGAGCGTAGGGATAGTATGATACCCACGATGTTTTTAAAATATTTTCATTAAATGTTGTAAAAATTAACCTGGGTCGGAACAGTCTCAGATTATATTGTAGGCCTACTAATAAACTGTAAGCAATATGCTAATCTGTAAGTATATTTTTATTTTTTTACCAAAGAAACGAACAGTATCCCGCACCAAACGACAATGCTCATTTAAAAATTGTATTTTTTGGGGGGACCGATGATGGTCTAGTAAACAGAAATTCGCACGAAAAAAAAAATCCGTAGTTCATTCCATTGCAGATGGTGATATAACAAAAAATATGATACCCACTTTAATGGTGCCTAATAAATGAACTGGAGTGGATACAATGAAGGGCATTTAGATATGTTTGTGAAAATTGTCGTGCAAATAATTACATGACGGACATTTTAAAGGAACTGAGTTAGGAAGAGATAAGATTCCGAGTCGTGATAAGGAGCTGTTGTGTATAGGACTATATTAACTATGAGGCCTGGATAGATATTTGAAAAAGAATCAGAAGTACGTATGGAAGCAAAGAGACGAGTACTGCAGTAAATTACCACTTTATTTCAAACTTAAGAAGGACGGAACCTTCAGCTTTGCGTATTAGGAAATCGCGGATTTGAAATGGTTATCAAGGAAATAGTTGAAGCCTTTACCATAGCAACAAAATACTTAAATGCAAAAATGCACATGCAGATGCTCAGGGAAACTAACATCACAATTATAAAGTGCTTATTATTGTTACAAACTGTTTGACCCTCTTACATCTGATTATTCAATTTTCTAAATATGCCTCTATTTCTTTTATATTCACAACCGACTTCAACATACATCTGCATAACCTTTTATAGCCACAAATTTAGTAAAATACTGCCATCAATTGGTTAACATAAAGGAATCTAGAGACTATCCACTGTATTCGTTATGTAGATGTTTGTTTCTAATCTATATGGTTACCTGCGTTTAATATACTCTTTTCCATTTCTTTTACAATAGGATAAGAGTTAAACTTCAATAAGTTTAAAATCTAATTACGGAGCGTGGTAGGTGAATGGTTAACGCTCTGGCCTCGCATTCGGGAGAACGCCGGTTCGAATCCCCATCCGGGCATCCAGATTTGGGTTTTCCCAAATCACTCCAGGCGAATGCCGGGATGCTTCCTTCAAAAGGACCATGGCCGAATTCCTTACCGTTCCTTGTTCCCCAGTCCCATCCCGCCTCTAATAACCTCGACGTAAAGCTGTAAGTTAAAAAAAAATCTACTTCGTTATATCCATGTTGTTATGCAATTTGACTTTTTTCCCACGCGTGTAAGAAATAATTCTTCACAAGATATGGCTTGTAACGAACGTCGTTACACATTTACTGTCAAAACCGTTATGCAACCAGAAGATGTCGTGATGATTAAATTAGACGATAATTTGAATCGTCGTATAACTTTTTTCAGTGATTACAAGGTGAAATTGATAACAGACTTCGCAGTATGGGCACCCCTTCAAGCCGGCAGGTTATTTGGTGCAGAAGGAAGTCTTATAGTTATTCTACCTCTCGTCTGGTTAACCAGCCCATAGCTGTTGTAACTTGCTCTCGAGATCCGTCAGGTTGCCTCTGTGCCAGAATTAACGGCTAAGCTGATCTTACACATGTTCGATTGTTATGGATAGACCGGAGGATCAGGCTGCCCACGGGAGGACATTCATATGATTCAGGCAATCTATAGATATACGTGCTTTGTTTGGACGACATTACCCGTTGTAAGACTGAATCACCATCCTGTACGAGGAGGAGCAAGACGAGGCGACGCAGAAAGTGCTAAGACGTCAGCGTCTATCGAAACACTATCAGATTTAACCTGAACTCATAGAGTGAAGGTAAGTGGGCTTCTGCCGCATTCCGCATGATTCACGAAAGTAGTGCTCCCCACTCCCATTACAACCTACAGCATAGAAGGAACGTGTCGTATTCAGCTCTACGCTCTGGCCGTTACCTTCTCACGGAGTTTCCTTCATGGTACCCATTGGATAGCAAGCTAAGTGGGCCTGGGAAGCCATTCCGGCCCTTCAACTTCGAGGCTTCGTCGTGGATCGCGCCTACGTCGTCAGTGCCACAGTCAGACGATGTACCATCTGAGCAACGGCTCTCAAAATCATGATGCCAGAGCTACGCTGATGTTTCTCTGAACAACACTGTTGATTCTCTATCCTCGGCAATTCCATATTCAAACACGATAGTCTTCAGTTGTCAGGCAGAATTTCGATTCATCACAAAACATAATACATCGCTGTTAGTCCTCCGTACACCTGTCTGTGTTCCAGCATTAACACGAAGCCGCAGCCTATATGTCCTCTGTACACCTGTCTGTGTTCCGACATTAATGGCATCCCTATAGGATGAGCAATACCAGTCGTCGATAAATGGTGTGGGATTATACAGGGTATTGTAGCAGGCTCAACACCATTGTCCGGATGGGAAGTGCAGGTGCCACTGGGTCGCGTGATGCATGAGGCACCATGAAACGGCTATCTTTAGATATGGTGTTGTCTTGGGTGACCGTAAGCTTCACGGCGCTTGTGGATGCCTTGAAGTACACATTGGAACACAAGGCAACCGTAGCATCTACTTGCCACGCAGTTTGACGATACGACCCCTATAAAATTCCAGCATGTGCCGGTAATGATTTCAAATGCATTTTCGATACGTATCTCTCTCTGGTAACTTCCGCCACAGTGCCTACAATCGCACACTCCAGTAAAGAAGGTTATTACCGAGCGTGGTGGGTGAACGGTTAACGTTCTGGCCTCGCATTCGGAATGACGCGGGTTTGAATCCCCGTCCGGGCATACAGATTTCGGTTTTCCATGGTTTCTCCAAATCACTCCAGGCGAATGCCGGGATGCTTCCTTCAAATAGCCATGGTCGAGTTCCTTCCCGTTCCTTGTCCCCAGTCCCATCCCACCTCTAATGACCTTAGCCGTCGACGAGACGTAAAAAAAAATTAATAAAAATATTGAAGTAATATTGAAATGAATGTCAATTAAAACTTCTTCAGAATACATGACCTTACAAAAAAAACGAAACAGGTGTTTGTAACTGGTATAAAGAGCTTAAATTTCACTGAGCATCAAATTTTTTATGAACATAAAAATAGGATACGTAACGGGCATGTGTGTTATTACAGTAGATGACACTCGTTTTACGTAAATTGTAGAAAGTGCAGGTATTAAATAAAAACCATTAAACGGCTATTAACCAGCCACTACATTAAGTAACAATAAAATGCGATGGCAGTTATACTAATCGCATCATCAGGTGATATGTGTAGTCGAAACAACATACTTTTTATGATCTGTTGTAGTTGTGCTTACTGTTGACAAACGTTGTAAAAGTGTTGTGGTATGATAGAAGAAAAATTGCTGATCTGTGTGTACCTTGTCGAAACATACGTCAATGATCACAAGGCAAGCATGTTCAACATGACGGAACAGATAGAAATACCACCATATCTGAGGAGAATCTTAACAGCTCTAATAATTAAAAAGTAAATAAACGGGAATGCATGAAATCTTCGGAGCCAAGATGACACATGAGCCAAGAATTTAATCTGACGTGAGGCGAGGTGATGTAATACCTAAATGAAGAAAATTCTGGCACAACTTACTAACGGACACATAATGGGAAACAATAAATGAATTGCGTAGTATTAGGCCTGTTATCAAATCCACTTAAAAGCAGCTGGACCACTAAGGCTTAAGGCAGAGCAGTAAACCTCGGGCCTGTCATCCGAGAGTCCGTGGGTTCGATTCCCCGTCTGGAGATTGTTTTTTTTGTTTTTCTGAAATCACAGCTGGACTGTTGGAATTGTATCTTCAATTGCCATGGTTCCTTCGAATTCATTCTAATAACCTCGCAAAGCTTTAAAGCTTAGGAAAAAAATTGTACTGCAGTTATAAGCAAAATACATCTATCAAACGGGCCAGACATGTTACATTCAGTACACATGTATTGTTTCCTTCTGTTTTCCTATCAATTTTTTAAAATTCTTTTAGGCCACAGCTTTTTCTTAACTTCCCTTTGCCAATGATATCTTCTTTTGTTATAACAGAATAATGAATCCTACGCCATAAATATGCTCTACATACTATCACAAATTTTGGTATTTTTAATTAGAAATGATGGATGAAAAGACGTGGAAAATTGCGATAAAATGTTTAATAAGTATCATCGCACATTAATGACACAAAATTAGCAAAGACGTAACTCGAAACGCAATTTTCTCTCCCAGCCTGGCTGAATGTAGTATAAGCGATCCGTGTGAACAATCTCCACAAACTCATTTATATTCCTTCAACTACTCCTCCTGTACGTGCTAAATAACAGTTTGGTCTAGGTTTTTTTGTTCCAAGTTCTATACGTAAAGAAACTCTATTTGTGATGGCTGGTACTTCAAAAATTTAACTATCTAAAGTTAGCATAAGACAGTATATTAATGTGATTATTGAATTTAATTTCACTTGGTTCCTAAACATCCAACGTTATCGTACAAAAATATTTTTCAAGTACTGTATTCCAGAGTGAGATCAGAAAGCTCAAATTGTATAATCTGGACCGATTAAAGAATAAGTAAATAGTGGAACAATTACAAAATTACAAATAAATGAAAATCAAAGGAGTAAGAAGAAAATGATTTCAGCATACCACTTGAAACCATCATGTATACCAAGCTGGAAGCCAGAAAATAACACCGATCTAGATGGGTGAGTGGCATAGCTCTGGTCTCGCATTCGGTAACACGTGGGATCGAATCCCCGTCCAGCCAATCAGATTTGGGCTTTCCATGGTTTCCCCAAATCACTCCTGACGATTGTCTGGATGGTTCCTTCAAAAGGTCATGGTCGAATTCCTTCCTACTCCTTACCCTCAGTCCTTTCCCGTCTATAATGACATCGACGTCAACGAAGCGTAAAGCAAAAAAAAAAAAAAAAAAAAAAAAAAAACAGCAGAAAATAATTGAAACTAGATGTGAAGCACGCCATATGAAAACTTTATTGGGAATAGGACTCGTAACATTGAAACTAAAAGAAATGAATATGATTTTGATCTGGTTGTACCAGCAGGCAAAATTTTTTATTATACAATTTAGCGTGAAATGATAAAGACAGTATCATTTCATTTGACGGTATATTTACAAGAGCCAGGTGTTTAGTGCGGCGGATAGTGTAACCTGCCTAGATGATGAGTGCTCTTGAATGGCAACCTTCAAGTGACGCGGCTGATGGGATTGTGTGCCGTGTGTGAACCCATGCAGCTTGTGCAGATTGTCTGCAACAAAGGTAATTATGTTGATTAACTAAAAAAAACCGCATTGCACTTCTGTTTCGATTCGACCTGAAGTGACCCTGGAAGTAAATCCACGCGTACGAAGTCGCGGGTGTCAGCTAGTGTATACATATTTTAATCCATAGTACTATATAATACATGATCAATGAGAAGAACACCTCCAATGCTTTAATACGACAATATTAAAAGGCAATTATATCCTCACATACTTTTCAGGGGAAAATTTCAGTTGCTCAAATGATCCTACATACATTATACATTCTGCTCGACTAGCTTAGTCGATAGAGCATGACACTCTTAATCTCGGGGTCGAGCGTTCGTGCCCCACGATGGGCGTCAATGAAATCAATAATAAAAATCGGTAATAAAATTATATTTTAAGTTTGGAGGAGAAATTATTGATTTTGATATATTAAATTCACAAATTATTTTAATATATCAAAATCAATAATTTCTCCTCCCAACCTAAAAAATAATTTTACTACTGATTTTCATTATTGATATTAGCGTCATAGTTAACATGAACTTACTATGATCAGGTAACGACAATTTAATTGATGTAACGAATAATGATTTGCCAAAAGTAAAGAAAAACCTTTTGATATTATGGTTTTAAGCCACTTTCGATGACTGGGGTTTCGCTTGAAAGCTTCGATCAAGGTTGTAAACACGAACCTCCTTGCTTGGCCGTCGCTCCCTGGTTCATGGACAAATCAGTGGCTTCGTTAAAATAAGCGTCCGTCGCTCTAAATTCCTTTCTGTTTACAAAATCCGCAGAGCTCCAGAGAAAACTTTATATTGCAAAGAAGAGAAATAAACTAGTACTCTTGGAATACGTCTGTAAGTGGGCGTCGGCATGAAGCCGGAACGGAGCTCTTGTTTAGGACCACTGTAGATTCTCTGTCAGAGAAATCTGTAATTCTTTCTGTGACGTCGAAATATCCGTGCTAGGCTGTTGAATCCTGTTCCTCGACAAGTTCTGCAATAATTTCTTCTGGTGGATATTCTGCTTCGTCATTGGAAGTGATATTCAGAGATTCAACCAAATTCTCTCTATATACTATACTGCCTTGCAAATTTTGACTGAATAGGTCTTCCGGAGGAACAAATTTATTTTTGGTTACTCAACATCGTTGCCTTTATAATTGAACGTATATGAATAAACATAAAAACAGTTTAAGAAAAAACGATAATATCTGGCCTGTATACGTCGCAATATTGCATTCCAATTTGTCCCGAATATCAATCATAACCCATTTAAATGACAAATAACAAATATACTTATATCTAACATAGTTTCTACATTTCGAGGGACACAAAAAAGAAGTTTTAAATTGTAACAGGTAGGAGTTGCGTTTGTCGATAGGAGAGGCGTTGTGGACAGATTAAAAAAAAAATCACTGTAAAATGGTTTATAGAATTTTTTAAAAAGACCATTTATAAATATTTTCCATCAAGTCTTCAAAAACGATTTGTTAAGTGGTGATGGTAAAAGAAAATCTTTATTTTAAGTGAGAAATTTTATTTTATACTGTTTATCAGTGTGTTCACAGACTCTCTGGTTTATAAACACTGGAGTGCAGAAGTATTTTTCTGAGGACAACAGAGTTGATTTTTGGAAGGTTTAGAAGGCAGAGCTCTGGGTGGAGCCAACCGAGAGTTTTCACCCTAATGCAAAGAGACAGTGGAAGTGTGACAAACTTTGAGGATTCTACCTGCAGATGGTCATCATCCTTAAAAGGTGCTACCTGACATCTTCATTTTGTGAGGACACGACGTAATAGAACCAATGAATAACTGCAGAAGATGTCTTCCTATCGACCCCGAAGGGGTAGAGGCTACTCTCAGTCCTGTCACCTGTCATCCCGCTGGACGAGGATTCAAATCTCCTTTTTGGTTTCCCATGGTTCTGAAATCATTGCAGTCACGTGCAATCGTTTTATTAAAAAAATTGATACAAAATACCTAGTACCTCTCAGTATCTCAGATTTGTTTTTTTAGTTCAAGCGCCTGTATCAAGTCACATCCGTACTACAATTTTTTACTACAGTGTTTTTGTGAAAATTTGACAAGATTTGTTGAAATGTACAATTGTGACACGTATAAAGGAAGACTATGAAAAATATAAATACCTACATATTAACCATTTTATCATCCCATAAAAGACTAATGTTTTCGTTATTATTAAAATGAAAAATGCCTTCATTATATTCAATATTTACGGTCAGGGAGACATTTGATTACCAAATCTATGCTATTAAATCTGTTTGCCATGATTACCTTTTAAGGGAGTAGATATAGTTATCAGATTTAAAAAAAAAATGATTTTTTTCTTTCGATTCACAAAAATATTTTTTACTTTTGACTTCATGTTGGTGAAAAAATTATTTAAATATCTTCTACAGTGTGGGAATTATGCGTGATTAAAAAAAGTCCTGCACGATTGATATCCACTTAAATCTTACTGCACTTGAAGGTAATCCAAATCTTTAACCTTAAATATCTCAAAACAGCAATTCATCAATTGATTTTAAATATAACTTTTTTCCACATGTATAAATCTTTTTCAAATTTGCAGGACATGTTCTACATACTAATTACTATAGTCTCTACCATTACTGTTTATCCAGCTTTTCACAAATTGAAAATATGCCTATATGTTTAAACAAAAAGAAGCAAAAATTATAATTTCTTGAATTTTTTTATTAACAACAAATATAATGTTAAATGTGTTATATAATTGGTATAACTAACTGCCTGGATATTATTTTACAAGATTAAAAAAAAGTATTTCTGCAAAATTTCAAATATTATGCTTTTTATCATTAAAGACCTTAATGACGACATATTTTTAACTGTCAGTTTGGATGGTAGTTTAACATATTGTAAAATAATATTTTTATTTTAAAAATCAATTTTATATATAACTATGACAGTTCTATGGAGCTACAAAATTTGAACCCTGAAATTTAAATAGATTTGGAGAAAATGCAATTTCAATTTCTACAAATATTTGTATGTGTTAGCTGTACCTACCCCCTTAAGAAAAAGAAGAACATAAGTCAACCTGTAAATCCCGCCCTTTCTCCACAGAAATTTTTTAGGGACCATCATTTGAGAGTTACATCTTTTACTACTGTTCATACTTCACAGTTCCTGGATGCATATCACCATTCGTCACTAATGGTTTCTATCCTGCAACGTTTACGCGCATCATACATTTAATGAGACATCAAACGATACCAATTAGACAGGATTTATTAGCAAACCACCAGTGGCTGATGGTATGCACCTGGTCTTATACGAAAAACTGCATGCAACTCACGTTACTTTCTTTGAAGTTTAATCAAATATAGGGCTTTCTCTAAATGTTTATTAGATCTGAATTAACTGCAACTGCGCAAATAGCTTACTGCAACAGAAATTGATTAATAGAAGCTAAAATAGTTGACTAAGTTTTAATCAAAGTTATTTATAGAAGCATGTTGATCTCCTATTCAAACCACTGCACTTTCAGAATAATTACAAGACATCTGTTGAAGTATAGATAAGTTCCATCTTCCATGTTATATAGCACACCAAGATTAATGGAAAACCACATTAATAAATGCATAGGTTAGGAGTCTAGAACTCAAGTATTAATTTTATTAACATAATATAAACTAAAAACTGCTTTCCCAACAATGTATCAGTAGCAAATTAAACACAGAATTAGCAGTAGCTGAATGTGATTAATTTAGATTTACTTGTCATATGAGACACAGTTTAGCTCTAACTCACTAACTAATAGTGAATATACTAATCAAATCAGGACACAGGCCAATGTTTCAATTTTTTTCAACTATAAACTTCTCTTTTCTTGAATCGTGGCCCCTGTTAAATAATTGCATAAATCATGGGATAGTTGATAATCTAGCGAAATGTGCTTTAACTTTTTAATAATTTTCATTTGTTTTCGAAAATAACTTACAAGGAAAAGTCTTCAATGCGGAAAAATGTATCGGAAAATGATCTATGTGCATTTATTGTATAACACTTCAGCTATCTCATCATTCGTTTACGGGAAATTTATAGTTAAAAACTGCGTAATTTTAAATTGTTTATTTTTTAAGTGCTTTTCTAATTGTTAATATCAAGGCCATCTGAACAGCTAGCGGAATCGGAGCGTTATATCTTCACCATCAGAGTTTCCCACTAGATATTTAAGAAATATAATAGAATATGGTGAGTTAAGAATTGCGTCAAAGGTTCACGCAAGAGAAAAAAATCAATGACTGGAAGTTCTGATCAAAAAGCAATGAACAGACGGGTGAAAGGCTAGAATCACGGAAAGAATATTCTTTTATTTTTCGCACAGTCGTGTGGAAATCCTATAAATGACTTCCAGTGACAGAGTTTTGTGAAAAATAAGACCAGTGCCGTTGGCTTAGGCTGTTGCGGCATAATGGTACTTACCATCGCTTGCCACGGGGTCGGTAGGTGTATGACTCCTAGTCACCAGTTCTGAGTTAAATCCAAAATCTCTTCGCAGAGCACAGGAATTAGGTCATACTACACTACTGATTATAAATTATGCCAGACTTCTGTTATTTTTTGTAAGAGTAGGTCTGTATAGTCCGACACCGGGTTTACAGTTTCACTTCGAAGGGTCTGGTGCCTCAGTGGCTAAGGTGCCTGACTGGAGATCAAAAGGTCACCAGTTCGTATCCCTATCTCGGTGGGGATTTTCATATACCCTTAACCCGAGCTTCACCTCTAACACAGCTTGCTGTGTAACGTGAAGTACACCAGAACGCTTCCGTGGTTCGGATTCCACGTTAAACTGTAGGTACCCTGTATCCGGTAGGATTGCCGGGTTAGGTTAAGGCGGTCACGACAGGGGCAGAATGCACAGCCAATAAAACCCTGTCACCAGGTCATTACGTCCACACGTAATTATTATTATACGGTCACTTTATTGATCTTCGTATGAACTACACACACAAACAAACACACACACACACACACACACACATATATATATATATATTCAAACGTGTTTTTTGTCACCTGCCATTTATCTCCCTTGATACCTAACCGGAAACCGATAAATGAGGTATCGTTTTAAAGACTGAGGTGTCCGATTTGGTAACATCATATTTTAAGAAGAGAAATTTCGGAATTCGATCCTTAAAGGAGAAAAGTATTAACTATCGAGGTCACGCGTATGAGAAAGTTCAGAGCCAAGCCACTAGGCTTCGATAACGATTAATCGCATACAGTAAGATAGCGGCGCCACATATCACAGAGATATTGATACAATGTATGTGTTTTAATCTTCCTAGTTGTAGTCCGGTGAGGTGTGTGACATCTCGGCTTCCGAGAAGGGATAGATGCAGGTGTTTACCAGAGAAGAGGGTTGTAGAATAGCATACGTCAGGTGAACTCGCATATACAGGGTGTATCCAAAAGAATCATTCGACTTAAATATATATATATATATAACTATTAAGTTATTTGAGGTTAGTGCGTGAACAACGTACTGTTGGAAAGAGAAAAATTTCAAAGTTTCCATGGTTCCCACTATGTAGCAGCAGTGTGCGCCCACTTCAGTTCTACTAAAATTGGCGTCGGGACAACAGAAATCGTTTTGTGTTCTACGTTTTGCGCAATGCGGGTAAGTAGCAACTGTTGAACGTGACTTTCGTACTAGGTATGATGTGGATTTTCTTACAGCACAGAGCGTTAGACGATGGCATGAACAATTCTGAGAAACAGGTTGTTTATGTAAAGGCAAATCGCCGGGCCACCCCCGAGTGTCTGACGCAGACGTTGAACGCATCCGCCATACATTCACAAGGAGTCCGCAGAAATCCATTCACCGTGCAGCTCGACAGCTCAGCATGACCCCGATGACCATTTGACGTGTGTCGACGTTTACACATGAAACCATACAAAATTCAGCTACTGCAAGCTCTTCGTGAAGGTGACAAACAACAACGTGTGGAGTTATGTAATAATTTCGTTCTTGCCAAGATGGAGGATGACAGTTTTCTCCCACGCTTTGTGTTTAGTGACGAGGCAACATTCCATTTAAATGGTAAGGTGAACCGTCATAATGTGAGAAAATGGAGTATGGAAAAACCACATGAAGTTGTACAACATGAGAGGGACTCCAAAATTTAATGTGCAGTTTCACGGGAAAAAGTGTACGGTCCATTTTTCTTTGCCAAGAACACTGTTACAGGAAGCACATATCTCGATATCCTTCAGAACTTTCTTTTCCCACAGTTGGAGACTGATTCGAACGATTTCATTTAGCAATAGGATGGGGCACCGCCACACTGGCATCTGGAAGTGCGGGAATTTTTAAATAAAAGAATTACTGAACGGTGGATCGGTCGCACTGGACCAAATGATTCAGCCTTACATTACTGGCCTCCAAGGTCACCGGACCTGACTGTATGTGATTATTCCTTGTGGGGGTTTATAAAAGACTGTTTATGTGCCTCCGTTATCAATAACAATGAATGAACTGAGACATCGCATAACAGCAGTTGTGGAAGCTGTCACTCAAGACATGCTCGCTGCAATATGGGAAGAATTTGAATACTGCATTGACATTTGCCCTGTATCTCAAGGGGGGCATTATTATTATTATCGTATCCCACGTACAACAAAAGACATGTACAATCAAATAACTATATCTATAGATTCAAGCCATCTTCTGGCAGCTTGATGCAGTGGGAGAAGGCCTCCAGGTAATCTTCTTGCTGGACAGTCCATCACAATGTGGTCAGCAGTTTGGATACCACCAGTCAGACAACGCATCTTCACGGCGACCCCATTGCACACTCCGTGACCTGTGCGAAATCTGTTCAATCGACATCAAAGATGCCTAGGCAAGTCAAACCCTCGAACACAGGTTGTCGGATCTTTTATAAGCCCACAATTGTGTGGGCTGTTGGCTTCGCAATCCTAGCTCCACTCTTCATACAAATTAAAGTTGTTATGTCTCATATTACCTGCTTCCATGTAGGCAGGTCTACTTGATTTTAAACGTGTTCGAGGCAGGTGAAGAAGGCCATCATGCAGAGGATTCATGTTGTTTTCCAAGGATGGCATATTGAATACCTATGAAAAGGTTAAAAAAAAAGCTTTTGAGTTTTCCGTTCATCAAAAAATAAAATTCATTGTATATGTTTATTAGTTTAAGAAATTTATACGTGCCATATCGGATGATTCTTTTTGATACGCCCAGAATATTGCTACAAATCAGCCGTTTTTTTTCTCAACCTTCTACAAATTTTTTAATGGCGAAATTTTCGTTCTGGTCAGTGTTTTGCTGTACAATTGCCATATAAACATTTTATTTGGGAAATTTTCGCACGGAACAACAAGTACCAACTTATAAACAGTAACCTAAGAACATTTAGACACTTAGACACAAGTAACTGATCACCATACGACTGTATATGGCCCAGTATAACTCAATTAGGAATATCATTCCAGGTCAAAACGTGACACTTTATTCGTTGTAGAGTGAGCACCTATCTCGTCACATTTTTGTTTTTTGTTCGTTCTCAGTGATGGCGTTGAATACACTGTGCGGCGCGACGCAGAGCCGTGTTGTGACGGGGCCTCCGGGGTTGCCCGCCAGCTCTGCCGTCTGGCCGGCTTGCCAGCCAGCGACGGCCGCGTCTATTTCAGCGCCGCGGCGTAGATGACGTCACACGCCGCTAAGGCGTTGCACCCGCGGCCCCGCTCAGCGGTGCTACGCGCTCAGAGAAACAGCTACCCGCCGTTGTTAAATCGCTGGACTTAGCCGTGTCCGTCACGCTGTGACGTCACGCACCCACTGAACTAACAACGGCCAGAGATGTTACGCGAGGTTATGCGCGTTATTTAATAACATTTCTATTTAGTAGAGGTGGGACCGAGCCTGTTGGGTGAACGGTTAACGTTCTGGTCTCGCATTCGGGAGGACGTGGGTTCGAATCCTCGTCTGGGAATCCAGATTTGGGTTTCCCCAAACCACTCAGGCCAATTGACGGGATGCTTCCGTCAAAAGGCCATGGCCGAATTCCTTCCCGTTCCTTGACCCCAGACCTATCCAGCCTCTAATGACCTTGACGTTGACGAGGCGTAAAGCCACACCATAAGTTGAGTTGGGAAAGAGAATCGATTCAAATATTCGGCTCTTCAAATAGAATCGTCTTCTGAATCGACTCACTTGAAAGAGTCACGGTTCACTTAGAAGTTAGGAAGTGGGGGCTGAATTGTTGGAGAGTCACTCACTGACTTGTACAGATTCTGACTCGACTATGAGTCTAGGTACACGACTCTCGGCTCACTAGCTCTCCGCTCACTTCTAGCTTTTTACCTCTCGTTCGGTTTCGACTCTACTCAGAGCTTGATCTCTCGATGAATCGTGAGTTCTTTCGATTCTTAAGCCTTGTTCCTATGGCGTGTGGCGTGGCAAACCTCAAGTCGGTCGGTGTTCGCACATCCTGACTTGTGGTCGGTTGAATCTGATGTGAGCTGTATTCGTTTTTCAGTCACTAACTGTTCGGCTTTCGAAAAAATTAGTTCACACTGTTCAGATGTAGTTGGAATGCATAGTCGTTTTGACTATTAATTTGCACAAATTTGTAAATATTCTATTCCATTAATACTACCACACAAGTTCCACATGCCAAGGCTTCGGCTATTACAGAAATGCATAAACATTTAGCCGAACCTCTTCTACCAGGAAAATTAGATCATTTTGTGTAGTGGGATGAAAGCAAGGGTATATTTCGAAATTTGCCCAAATTAGTAATAAAAATACTTCATCTGTATCGTGTGAAAGGATTTTTTTTCGAAAAATGAACGCAAATGCTTTTAAAAAAAATAGTGATAATAAATTGGTGTACCGGTATTCTTCTTTTGTAAACTGTATCAGTTTTATTGTAAATTTATTAAGATTTGTTTAACTAATAAAATAACTTGTTTTCACAATGAATAATTTACAAATTAGTCACTAAATACAATATTCATTGTTTTCATTAAAATCAGTTAATGTATTCTTCCCCAGTTATCGACCTTCAAATACCATGCGAAAAGAATCGGAGTTTAAAAGAATCGGTTCATGACATGCAGCGAATCGATAATTACAAACGATTCAATAAATAGAATCGGTCTGCCTAGCCGCATAGAAATGAATTGTTAGAACACTTGTAGTAAAGTAAAGTAATATTTCGTTTAAATCAACATATTAATTATTATTTAGTTTTTGTTTATTTATACTCATGCGATGTAGATGTATTCTATCCAGAGATATCTAAATCATTTTTAATGTTATGAGTAATATTTAATAACAATTGTATTTAGCTAAGCAACTAAGAGGAAATGAACGGACAGAACACTACATTCAGCCCATTATTTTTTATGGTTTTAAAAGCTATTTACATTCGATGTTGATGTTTCGCCATATTCTGTCACTGTTATTGTAAACTCGAATAAATTAATTGCCAAAACACTGAATTAAAAGCATATATATATATATATATATATATTATTTAGCACACATTTTTACAGCCTAGTATCTAGAAACTAAAATAGGCCTTAATTTAACACAACAGTTTTACATTTGATATTTCAACAGATAATTTCCCAATGAATAATTTCAATTTTTGTTATGTATGGCTTTGGCAATATCTGTACAGTCTTTTTTTGTTGGCACGATACATACGATTGTTTCGCTGTTAACATATATTATAACTTTCTAAACTTGCTGCATTTTGTCATAATTGATTTATTATAGTTTTGTATGGTGTCTGCAGTTTCCTGTCCACTTTATGGTTAGAATTTTTAATATTTCACTATGTCACTTCGTACGTCTACCCCTACTACTATTACTAAACTATTACTACTATCTACTACTCTACCATCTAAGAAAGCATTTTCCAGCATTGGTATCGGTGCGGTAATCCGAATTCCAAATTATATATTAAAAGTATATCTTACGTTTAAATTAACATACTGATTTTTGTGTGAGTGGAGACTTTCCCGGCGTAATGATGCAATAAAATCCAACCGTCGTATTGAGCCAAGATTTTGCACGCTGTTCCTGAAGATATAAAGAAAGTTCGATAGGAGGCTAAGCCAATCTGTGCGGTGACAGCCTGCTTGCGACAGCTAAAAGATACCTGACACCTGATGAAGACACCAGAGGTAGCTGTCGAAACGTCATGTTTATACAACACCATCCGGCTGGACACCCGAGAGGATATTGTATTAATTTTTAGTTGCTTTTCATTACTGAAGTCACTATATCAGCCGAATTTTAATACTTCTAATGGTTCAAATTTGGATCGCGATAAAGTGAATGCACTGATAGGCGGGTGTTACGAGTTACGATTTTCGAACGGCAATATAAACGTAGGTTATGATTAGGTTGAAATGCAGCCAGCGCCAGAATAATAACTAACACAGTTTCTTACAGCATAATTTTGGACGAATTTAGTTTTAGGAACAATTTAAACTTCTTTCATAAGCACCATGTTATTGAAGTTATTACTTCATGAGAATGGAAGAAGTTTAATGTGCTGAATGTGGTCTGGAACAGGAATAAAAATGTTATTTGGTGGTACAGAACAAGGTTTTGGATTCCTAATTTAATTCGTTGTATACTTCTGTTTTAAATAATTAAAAAAATACATCCAAGTTTACAATATCAAGGTGTGAGGTACACAACCTCACAAAATATGAAATTTATTATTTATTATAGGAATATTTTTGTTATTACGTAATTATGATTATATATATATTAACTTTGATCATTTAAGTTTCAAGATCAGAGAACGTCTATACAGAGGGAAGGAGCCCTCTGGTTACGAGTTGGTGTTGTTAAAAACATGGCTTGAGAAGCATGAATAAAAATACGTTCCATAATCCTGGCGGCAGGGACGCAAAATTGTAATTTAATATTGAAAAAGATAAGGTGAGGGCAAAGGAGAAATATAATTGCACTAATGAGCTGTAACCATTGTGTTCAATCAAAATAATGTTTGTAAATGGGATTTCAACAAAAAAACATAAATGCATAGTAATTGTTACTGTGAAAGTGTAATAAACTATTTGAGTTGATATTTGAAAAAGAATTGACTTAATTTAAAAGGTAATCTACTTTCATACGTGGTATTAAACCTAGTAATGGGTATAGAGGATAAATAAAAATCTTGTAGTACTAATACGATACAGGAAGTAGTAAAATACATTTTTTTATATGAATAAGGAGGAAATCTTCTAAAGGTTATATAATACCATAAAGCAGGATTTCTCAAACTTATATCTCCACGTACCCCTATTAAATTTCCCAGACAGGGAGTGAACCCCCTTTTATTCAAAAGAAAGATTTTTATTTTAAAAAAATAATACAGTCATAAAGATCAATATGTTATTAATTAATGTGAGGATGGGTTTGTTTTCTGTCGAAATTTTAGGAACAATTTTGCTCAGTTTCAGTCTCAGTTCAGATTCAGCATTCCGTCGATTCCTGTATTTCGGAATATCATAACCAGGTGTGAAAACACACTCTCACATAAGTAAGTTGTCACGAAGGTAAAACGAAACTCTCCCATTCGCGCGAGAGCTCCGGAAATTCTTCCTATCTTGCTGCCCAAAATGCAATTAAAGGCGTCTTTTCAAAATCAGCTGTGACATTTCCAGCAAAGATTCATCTAACATGGTGGTACCGAATAATAGTAATCTTTAGGAAAATGTAGAATTCGAAATATGGAACGTTTTTTAACGTTCCCGAATACTGTTTCTACTTGTACGGCACATCGAGTGAAAGGAGGAATATTTTTGTAAACACACTGGATTATTATGTTTATCAGCTTAAACCTGATATATTCGCTGTAATGAAACGATCAGGAATTGTTTGAATTTAAGTAGCCAGAAAGAAACAACAATTATAGTAAAATGAATAATTTACGGAGAGATTAGTTTTATGCGCTTGCGTGGCCGTCAGTCAACCGCAGGGGCGGATCCAGGATTTTGGTTTTAGAGGGACTTGAGCGGATTTTGGTTTGGGGAGCTTCAGTGGATTTCGTTTAGGGAGGTTTGAGCGGATTTTAATTTGAGGGGAGCATGAGCGGATTTTGGTTTGGGGAGCTTGAGCGGATTTCGTTTGGGGGACTTGAGTGATTTCGTTTAGGGGGGCTTGAGCGGATTTTGGTTTGGGGGGCTTGAGCGGATTTCGTTTGGGGGGGCTTGAGAGGATTTTGGTTTGGGGGGCTTGAGCGGATTTTGGTTTGGGGGGCTTGAGCGGATTTTGGTTTGGGAGCGCTTGAGCGGATTTTGGTTTGGGGGGCTTGAGCGGATTTTGGTTTGGGGGGGCTTGAGAGGATTTTGGTTTGGGGAAACTTGAGCGGATTTTGGTTTGGGGGGGCTTGAGCGGATTTCGGTTTACGGGGCTTGAGTGAATTTCGTCTGGGGGGACCTGAGTCGGGTAAGGGTAGGCTTTATAGTCATGCTACCCTTAAAAGATCAGTAGAATTGTAAAAAAAAAAAAAACTAGATACTTTTGGGGGGCTTGAGCCCCCTAGCCCCTCTCCCCCTGGATCCGTCAGCCGCCATAACGTAAATCTAGTCACGAACCCTTAATACGATCAACTGGCGAACCCCTAGAGGTTCGCGTACCACACCTTGAGAAAACTTGCCATATAACTAAACAACTGCAAAGAAATAAATTGCTAAAGAACTGCGTTAAAACCGTCATTTTATGAATATCTCATGATTTTATTAATCATACATATCAGTCACATGAACATCTTATTGGCGTAAAAATTTCTGTAATGTTCCCCCCGACTTGATTAATCCTTTTGATTTATCTGCCTGCAGAACAACGGAAAGAGGGTGTTCTGTATAATTAACCGCGTTCTGTTTTAGTGTGACAACCAACGCGTATAAGATACCATACAATCAGACGAAATTATAATCATTATTCAGTCAGCCATAGATGAATTCGGAAGTAAGCTGTATCAAAGACCAGCTAATCCAACTTTGTGCATCTGGTCATTCATCCGCGTGCTCAGCTTATCTTCAGACTGAAAGCATAGTTCATGCCCGACTTTTTGGACATAAATAAAGCGTTTCGGTGTGGAGGGAGCCTCACTTCACTGCTGCCCACACACAAAGTGCATCAAAGGCTGCCGATGGCGCTGAGAAGTGGAGATTTATAAAAGCGACTCCGCGTATTTAGACTTCAGTGACTCGCCTGACTCTGCCCGACACAAACCGGAGTCCGGGAAGGAATGCTATCACGCCTGGTTAGTAGAATGCTGCGCAAAGCTCACGTCCAGAAATAAGCTTCTTTCGACCGAATACTATAACTTTGCTTTGAACCTGAAATTTTTATTTATTTATCAATCTTGTTTCTTGGATCCCTGCTGAGGAAGGACCTCTGGGATGTGAAATATGTCATCGTTAATGCACATACATACCATATAAGTCATAATCATAATGAAAACAATCATATGTAACAAAAAATTAAGAGAACTAAAATAAACATTAATTTTTACAATTGGGTTTTGAAAAAGGTCATATTGAATACAATCAATACTTTCCCCATAAACGGATTCAAATGTATTAACATCTCTCAATCGTCTAACTACCTGTCACGTGTGACATGCTGTAAGGATTCTGATGATCGAACGATTCCCTGTACAAGAAGAAACATAGCCATTGTAATATTACTAATTAAAGGCCCAACTAATTTTATTATTGTTTTTTAATTATTGTATCATGTTGCTCTGGGACATGCAAGGGTAATTTCGATTCCTACAAATCGGTATCGTTGGATTGATGTAAAAGTGGAATCTCTTTAGTATGTTCAGTGATTTTCGCTGGTATAGTGGGAACTTATCCTGACAGAATTGTACGGCTATAAAGTTTTTTATGTTCACAGTATGTGGAATTATTGTTACATTGCAACAAGCTAAACTAATTCACATCACCGTGTTGCCGAAACAAAAACTGTGGTTTGTGGAGAAACGAGTGTGTTATCAAATTTGGTGGACTATTGTTGCCACTATAAAATATTAACAGAAAACTGTTTCTTTTACCTGCTGAACTGAAATTAATGTGACTAGTTGGTATAAACATGTCTCAATTTTGGCCAAAGGACTTGCAATCTTCGGATAATCATAATTGCTGGTGTTGTAATTGAATTTATTGCAAAATATCAGTCGGTGGTTGGACAGTTCTTAGTCTATCGGTTCATTAAAGTGTGTAGATAAAAGTAATAATAGTATTTTTTATTCCTATAGCCATCTGACTGAGGCGACCATGTTTTATAGGAATCAGTAGAAGCAGAAGTTCCAATTGCCAGGTTGCAATATGAGACGCCATTCAGTGTGATGTCGCAATGTTTCAAAATGGCAGCGTGTTTATTACTACTATTTTAGTTGAAGAATATTGTAGAGTACAAATATTTCTACACCATGTCAACGGATTCATACCAAATGGCCGTAGAAGATGCTAAATATCGGAGAAAATGCTCTGCAGTTTGCTTGGAATTATCTCTAAACTCAGACGAAAAAATCAACAACAACAACAACAAAACCTTCTACATGAGGATAAATAAAGCAATTGAAGAAGACGGCATTAAATTAAATACCTCTAGGCCATGTGGAAGACATTAAATCATCTAAAATTATGTCAGACTGGGAAGAGATGGAGGATTTCATCCGACCATTTGAGATGGTGAAGAGGAGATAAAAGATAAAATTTTCGATATCGTAAACACAACCGCTATGTCACTATTCAAGTTAGCGAAAATCTTTTCCCGAATATCTACATGACTGATTTTAAGACACCAATAATCTATTCTGTATTAATTATCAAATTTCAACACATTTCCTATTTATCTGTGTATTTTTGACTTCTGTACCTCTTACGATTCGAATTTTTATTCAATTTTATTATATTTTGATACGTAAGAGATATTAAACTAGGTCTACTAGCCATTTCATCACTTACAAGAAGTGGTCCTCAGTATGGATATAAGGATCGCAGAACAAACGAGGTGGATACGTAGTAGGCTCTCATTGTAATGCCGTTTGACCTAAGATCTTCGTTTATGAGAAATCGAGAGTTAAAAACTTTACACTCAATTTCCTGTTTTTAGTCTAGTAATGTTGAGCAATTGAATCTCGTATATGTGTAAAACGAAAACCGGATATATTGGTCTTATAAAAACTCGGAAACTACGGAGCAGATTTCTATGGGGTTTTCGCCGTTTTAAAGCTTAGAACCTCAATTCAGTTGTTTGGCATGTCTTATGTTTCAACGTTAAATAACGCAGGAGCATTAAATGAAACTCTGAACTTATGATGACAAATGCCAAGGATGGAAGGATTAGATCTAGCATGGTTCGCACTAAACAGACAACTACAATGTCTTTGATCATAGCCTTTAATGAAAGCTATAAGACAACTTTACAACAGTGACTACTTTGCACACAAAAAACTTGAAGTATTCTTTCATTTAATTCGGGATATTCAATTTTTAAACACAATAAATAACCGTAAAAACAACAGCTATTTTCTTTAATTACGATCTCTGGACATCTTCTGTTTACGATAATATTATTCCGGATTCACGTTTGATATTTGTATAAAATACTGGATCTGCGGAGTTAAAGTATCTGGCGTTCCGAGCAAAAAGTATATCCATTCACTTCGCAATTGAATCAAATGTGAGTTTCTAACATAATCTGGCGTTGTTCAGTAATGTAGTACGGTAATGCAATTTCTTAACCAAATTAATGAAGCTTGATACATGAATCTTTTTGAACGAATGAAAATAGGGTACGTGCAAATAAACTTCAACCCACCCGTTTCTTGATAGGGGGCGAGTGAATCTAGGTTTGCTTTAATTCCGAAAAAAGTTGGCGCAAATTTCATGAAACTTTGTACAAATGTTTCTCACTGCGGGAATAAAACTAGGGTACTGGTAAATCTACACCAAATATACCGGGCAACGCCGGGAACTCCGCTGGTATTTTATAAAAATACAGACGCACGCATAATCTAGTGAGCAACGGAATTTATTTTAGCACCCTGTTTACGTGTAGAGGTTAACTGTCAAAGTGAACTTTAGAGAGGACAATCAAATGAAGCGAGTGGCGCCGCAGCAGCACGTGACGGCAACAGGCTGTCAGACTGCCCGGTAAACAAACAGCGCACTGCGGTGGCCAGCCGAGACCCACACTCGCTATAATCACCGCGGAAACAACAGTAAACTGAAACAAAAACTGGTTCGTGTATCAGTGTGTACAAGCGCAAGAAGTTAAACTTCCACGTACTTTTCTTGTATTTTTCCTGTGTTTTTTTCATGTTTTTGATGTTTCTTTCACACACGAGTAGACGATCCATATTATATTGCATCTGTAAAGTAAATAGTAACTTAGACTGTTTGCAGATGACATAATGCTATATAAAATAATCAAAACGATAGATGATTTTAAACAGTTGCAGGGTGATCTGGACAGGAAATCTAGTTGGGTTGGTAAACATGGGATGAAGATAAATGCAAAGAAGAGTCAGCTTATCAGATACACAAATAAAAAACAAAACAATTATCAATATAAGGTGGGGAAAGAACTGCTTGCTGAAGACTTGAAATGTAAATATCTTGGCATTAAATTTGATAACAAGCCTAAATGGGCAGGACACATTGGACAGGTGGTAGGAAAAGGTTTCAAAATGCTGTACTTGTTAGAGAGAGTGTCACCAAATCACTCCAGGTAAATGCCGGGATGCTTCCTTCAGAAGGCCATTGCCGAATTCCTTCCCATTCCTTGCTCCCCATCCTATCCTCTTTCCCGTCTCTAAAGACCTGGCTGTTAAGAGACGTTAAGCAGTTAAAAAAAAAAAGAGAGATAGAGAGAGTGATGAGGGGATATACGAGAGAAGTAAAGGAATTGGGTTACAAAACTTTGGTCAGACCATTGCTTGAATATGGTAGCGTAGTATGGGACCCTCATTTTGCTTATCAAATACAGGAATTGGAGAGGCTGCAAGAATGAAATCATTGACGGATATGATAAAGGAGCTGGAATGGGATTCATTGCAAGACAGGAGGAGGATGAGGAGGGTCATGGGAGTGTACAGGGCGTATACTGGCGATGAAGCATGGAAAGATATTGGCGTAGGTATGAAAAGTAGTTCATGGAAGGGAAAAGATGACCATGACCACAAGCTGGCATTCGATTTCAGGCACAAGGGTGTGGGAAGATTCTCTTTTTAAAGTAAGGGTGTCAGGGATTGAGTTACCAAGAGAAATCATGATTAATTTACCGAAAACGTTGAAAGAGTTTAAAGATAAAATTTGTAGAGGGCAAATGTAGGTGGGTGCAGGATAGGGGGAGGATGAGTGTGTAGGGAGACTGTCACCGGAGCTTGTGCTCCATTTCAATTAAATTAAATTAAACTTTTTCCAAGTTATTCTCGTAAATAAAGGAAAACTATTAAAAAGTTAAACCACCCTTCGCTAGATTATTGGGCATTTCATCTAGCCTCAGCCTGTATTTTGTGTTTAGAGCTTCCGCATTGGAGAACATATCCGACAAAATTATCTGATAACCGTTGTTACAGTCAATTTTCGTTAAATATAAGCTTGTAAGCCCGTCAGGTATAACATGTTGAACGCAGATTTCTGGTTTATAATTGAAATAATTTTTAAAAACATAAGTAACCTATTCCCTCTACTTAAGGTAATGTTTCGTGTTGTTGTAATGACTTTGTGATGGTGCTTCTATTGCCTGCGAATTCCTCTACTATCGTAGCCGCCTTACCCTAACCCGATAATCCTACCGGGTATGGGACACGTACAGTTTAACGTATAGTTCTTTGGAGGCGTCCATAAATTACGTGAGGTGAAACAGGGGGGGGGGCAGGGGGGTTGCGGCGAAATCTCACCAAGGGATAGGGGGGTCAACGGAAATTTTAGGGGGGTATTTCTTCCAAAAGTGGGTGTGTAACCGGCTTTGGAAGGGTGAGACCTAAAAAAAAGTCTCGAAAACTTGCGAGGGGGGTTCCCTGACGAACCAGATCTCACCAGAGAGGCAAGGGGGGAGGGGGGTTGGACCAGATCTCACGAAGTCTCACCAGAGGGGGCGGGGTCCGGAAATCCGGAAAAACGCCTCACGTAATTTGTGGATGCCCCCTTTCCAGCGTGAAAGCGTTCTGGCGTACTTCACACTGAGCCGGCCTCGGTAGCGTAGGGGCTAGAGTGCTAGCTCCGCGTACCGAAGGTCGCCAGTTCGAGTCCGGCCGAGGGCATGGGTGTTTAGTGTTGTGTCTGTGAATGTCTTGTCCGTGTTGTAGTGTCATTGTGTCAATACTTGATAGCAACCAATCACATTGAGCTGGCTGTATGGCTCAGTAGCCGAATGCCATTAAAAAAAAATACTTCACACTGCACACCGAGCCGTGCTAGAGGTAAAGGGCGTTTTAAGAGCCTTTGAAAATCCCCGCCGAGACAGTGATGCCAGCAGAGGACCTTCCGGTATACTCAGATTTCTTCACCAGTAAGCTACAAGACCGCTCTGTTCCCTCTGCTACAAAGATAACTAGTAATATTTCCGCATGAAAATGAGCTTTTATCACACGCCTTTTAATACATTCTTTGTAAAGTGATATAAACGTGATTCCATATTTCTTTTCTCACTACAACAACGAGCAGAAAATATAATGAAACCATCTACATCGAACGAATATAAATAAACAAAAAGCAACTAATAAACAAAAAAGTAACCAAATATACTGGATCATTTAGTAATGGTGACTTCTCAGGATGTAAATATACCGTTTGACGCTATCACGTGATTTTCAGTGATTGTTGAAGCCATTTACGCTTTAACATTTTAAGTGCGAATACGCAGAACGTTAAGTGTGCATTCGCTGCAACGTTCTACGCATATTTTGATGAAATAATCTATCGGCATTGCTCTAGGGCTACCATCAATTTAGTGCATCTTTTTATAGCGATGTTCCGAAATATTTATCCAAATTTATCTTCGGATGAAGAACGATTTCTAAACATTACCACAAATGGAACATTTCAGTTGGTGAGAGGCCCGAAATCTCTTTAAGTAACGCATGTTTTTTTTATTATTATTTTATTTTATTTATGTGTATTAATTGCTCTTAGTTTTTAAGCCAGCTTATGTATGATTGCTAAAGGAAATTAGGTCTATTCTCCTAGTACTTCAACTTTTGCTGTAACCAAAACATTTCTTTTGGGCTTACCATCTGCCCATCATTATCTTGAGCAGCATCCAACCGCTGACTTGGTCTGCTTGAAACAAAAGCCTCTCCAATGTTTCCATCCACCATATCTCTTCTTCTTCCATCCTTCTGTTTCTTCATCACACTTTTTAACACCTTTACATCGGTCTTTCTCTGGGCCTATTCCCTATCAGCTCCATGTACAGAATTTTCCTTGGTATCTTCTCCTTTTCATTCTATTGACATGACCATACCATTATAACCTTGATTTCTCAATTCTTTGTTGTAACGGTTGCTCCTTGATCATCTCCCTGATTTTCTCATTCTGTCCCTTCTAGTTACTCCAACTCTTCTCCTCTCAATTTCCATTGCTTGTACTCTCTTTATGTCACGTACCTCCATCACCATTCCATTTCAAAATTGGCACAAAGTAAATATTTTAGATTGCTTCCTTTACTCTTTTGTGGCACATCCCTGCCAAGCCTCTAAGACTCCTAAAAAATCCATCTGCAAATCTTTCTCTTTCATCTATCTCCAGCCTGTTTCCTCCATTTTAATCTGTTACTAGTCGAAAATTGTATGCTTACAGAAGATCGTTTTCTCAAACGTACAACACTTCATACGTAGCTCTTAATCATCCGTCTCTTTTGCGGAAAGTTATGAGTCAAGGAAATATGAAGCAACACTTACGACTAGAGATGATTTATGCTTCTACTTAAAACGTCCGAGGAAATAATCCAACATGCTTCTTCCGTAAATAATACGCGTTCAAAGTGCTATCAGTCATTCTTTCTTTCTCGAGTACAGCCATGCAAACAAACCTCGTTTGTACCGCGAAGCCCGGTTTTGCCAGTACGGACTATTTCCAGCCCAGACGATGTTATGCTCATTAAACTGTGTGTATGGATGCCGAGATGCGGTAGAAGCCATTTGGCAGATACTTTGTCATGGCGGGTTGGGTCGCGGCCAAGACGTGAAAGCAGGGGAACGGTTTACCGGTGGCAGTCAATATTCGGTCTGCGTTTGTACTACGGGAAACAGCTCGCGGCGATTGGACTCACTAATGTTCCCGTCGGTTTGTTAGACCGGCGCGTCTCGTCTGTGACTGCGGAAGGCGGATCAAAATAGCGTCCATCTTAAACAACGGCGCAGCATTACAGTGATATCCAGACCACGCACTCACGGCCATCAACAGTTCCCTTCTTTGTTTGCTCCATACTGAGCTCGCAACCCTACAAAAGCAACCGATCAAGAAGGAACGCCGCTATACCAAAAAATCTTTTTCCAATCCTGTACAGCTTCGAACTAGCCACAACAACAAAACTTAGGATCTACAAAGCAGTTATCCTCCCCTTCATACTATACGGATGCCAGGTGTGGGGGAACTACAACTAAATCCAACCAGGGCCGCATTTAGGCTCTGTGGGCCCCTAGGCTATACATGTGGTGCGGGCCCCCTGTCGGCAGTGGCTGGCTTCTTAAATTTCGAAATTCGACCTAAAAAATTTATGGGCGACTTTTTTTTTTTTTAGCTCTACTACCTGCCCAGGCGAGGGTTGTGGGTGGTGAGGGCCCCTCTTTGTGGTGCGGGCCCCCCCTTTGTGGTGCGGGCCCCTAGGCTACAGCCTATGTAGCCTATGCTTAAATGCGGCCCTCAATCCAACATACACCAACTCCAGCGACTTCAGAATAGATACCTACGAGTAATATTAAGAGCACCCAGATACGCACCAAATGACTTCCTTCACGACACAGTGAACATTAACCCACTTCATGTAGAAATTTTCAGAGAAACAGAAAATTTTTATGACAGAATAGTTAAATTCCGACAAAATGACGAAAGGCTCCATACCCTTGGCACAACAATGCCAAGGCACTGGCGCGCCTATAAAGTGCCACTAAGTATTATATATCAGGCATAATGGAACTGATATGATCATAAAAAAACTGTAGGGGTTTTTCACATAAGGTCGTCTTTGACGAACCATAGCCATGTTTTTCCCTCAAAGAGTAATAAAAAGTCCTTCAATATAGTAAAATTATTTCAATAACTGATACATTTTTTTATCATTTAAACGTGTGTGATTAATTCATTATAGCCATTTTTTCATGCTAGACGCATTCTTATAATATTTAAGGATTTGTTAAACGTAGCAGTTACCAGCTTGGAAAATTTATTTACTTCCTACAACAAAAACACAATTACATAATATTATTATCAGCCAGTTCAGTCATTTTCTGATTTGGCCTCTTAAAGTCATTGTTTTTTCAGACATAACTTGAGCAGTTTTCTCCAATCACACGATCTTGGGCGATCCTCTGCCAGTTAACTCCAACAACCCTACGTATGTCCTTGTCCTATAGGTCTGGTGGTATTCCTTTTGGTCTGGGAATTACATAATATTAGATCAATAAATTCTGCTTTAATATAGAAAATACCTGGGTGACTGAGCTTTGCTTCGCGTCTTTCGATTTCTGTTCAACATCCAAGTTTTCGTCAAAATCGATAGAGACGTTTGAGAGAAATTAATTTCACCTATATGCGAGAGTTTATTGTATAATAGTATTAGTTATATAGACAATATATACTATATATTCACTATTTTTCATAACTACCTACATAAGAACTACATTCGGTTAAATAAAAAATTAATGAATGCGTAATTCAACACTTTATTTTAAATAATCACCTCTATATAATATACGTATATCCGTAAATTAAATTTTTTGTTTCAAGGATGTCACTTATGTTATTAATTTTTTTTGATGAGTCTTGACTGCGTGAAGTTTGTTAAAATTTAAACTTTTATTGAAGGCTTCTTGGGCATTTTGAAATTCACAGCTTCTTGCTCCAACCAAAGAGAAACTAACATCACTAGGCTGACTGGTAACTGAAACTTCTATGACGTGACGTTAGAGCCGTTTTCGATATAGTATACACAAGAATTTTTCGTTTTTTGTAAAATCGCATTTATTATTATTATTTCAGGGAAGACTTATTTAGATAAACTTGAGAAACGAAACGTTATTTAGAAATGAAATTTCATACAAATCGGTAGAGCCATTTACGATATATATATATATAAGAATTGCTCGTTTAAAGATATAAGATTTACTTGGTCAAGTACGAATGAATTATTTCTTCATTGCAATCTTTGATTACTTTCATACTCCCGGTCTTACTACATTTCACTGAAAGATTTGACTTCATTTTCTCTTTGGATATTCGTTTTATTTTGTCGATTTGTTTATTGGAGCAGCAAATCGCAAAAGCAGATGGGTAGGAATTTAAAACTCAAATTATATAAGATAATTAAAAAAGAAAAGAAAAAGGTGTAACTATATGACTAAACGAATTGCCATCGGAGCGTGTGATTCCGTCGCAATTAAATTATTAATAAATATAATAATTCCGCTTTGAAACAGAGATTTGCATGTTAAAATAGTAATGGATTGTTACTTCATTATGATTTTTTATAACATTTTTATAGGTTTAGTTTTTCAATTTAACACAGGAAATCAATGTCTGTTGTTAGGTTGGGGTTGATTTGCTACAATATTTGAAAACATACTGAATTATTTGGCTAAAGACTGAAGCTTCAGTGTTTCAGCAAACCAAAACACTGCATAAAGAAGAAGTATTTTAATCACAATTTAATTTTTTTAAAAACAAGCAATTTCTAACTTAACATGTAAATTTCTGTGTTATCCATATTTTTAGTACTAAAATCTGTAGGCAGATGGCGTTATGGTGTTTTTTTTTTTAATGTTAAGACATTCTGGGGAAACGTATTTTTTTTATTTTCATCTCCATAATCGGCCAACAGAATTGTACGTCTTTAAGAAAAATTTATGACTAAGAACTAATTAATATTTGCTGCTCCGGAGCTATTAGTTTATCAAGAGCATATATTTTCACACTTTTAACCTGAAAACACCATTGAATATATAACAAAAAATCCTCATCATGGAACACAAAACTAAGGCACTATCAAGCAGTGGTTAGACCAGAAATGCTGTATTCGGCAGAAACGCTTAAGCTAACAAGATATGGGGATCTTGAAAAACTGGAAAAAGTAGAAAGAAGAATCTTGAGAAAAATACTGGGACCCAAACCTAATAGTGATGCTGAATACAAATTAAGACCAAACCGAAAACTATATTCGAAAATAGAAAAATTAACAGTTATAATGAGAAAAAGAAGACTGAAATTTTACGGGCACATATACAGAATGGATAGTAATAGACTAACAAAACAGATCTTCACTCTACTGAACAAATACAAATCCAAACCCACATGGTTCACTGAAACTGAAAAGGACATGAAAAATGCTGCTGGAGTGAAAGCAGATATAATAGATAACAGAACACTTTTTAGAGAAGTAATTCACAAGGCAGGTTTTCAGGAGAGACAGAAATACATAAAGGGAAGGAAATGGACCCAGGAACAAAAGGAACAACACTCTCAAAGAATGAAGGAAGTATGGAAGCTAAGAAAATTAAATACAAAGAAACATAATCAAAGTTGATTTATCGTACCCTCCAAATGGGTTCTTCGGAATAGTAATAATAATAATAATAATAATGTTCGTGCTTGGATCTCTGAAAAACAGTGTATGCGATTTTCGTAAAGAGCAAAGAGTAAACGAGGCAGTACCGTCGATGGTGTAGAAGACTATATTCTAACTCCCTATCAAATTCCATTTAAATATCTTGAGCAATTACGGCGTGATTGAAGCAAATAATCCAAACATCCATTCATTAAAATTTCCTCTTATGATATTACTAAGATTTGTCTCTGACATGCGATAGTCATTTCATGTTTTCTCGGTACACGAAATGTTATTTTTAATGTTTTATTCCTCCTACCAAACTGATGATCGTAAGAACCCATTATTTCAAATTGTTTATTGAAGCTTTCTAGTGCCATATTTATGCAGTTAGTAAAACTTATTTCTAATTTATTTAACACGCTTTTCCTGTTTTCTTTGAATATTTTATCCTTTGCACTATTCGGTTAAACGCTAACAATTATTTATACTAGAGATCGCCCAGTGGTCGAAATTCGACCATAATTCATTAAGTTAATTAGTATTTTTTGTTTGTAACACAGTAATAATTATTGCAAATAGTTTCTTGAATTTGTTCTATTGCGTTTGAAAAATTGTCCTATCGGTATCAAGTTTAGTACATACATTCCAACGTAAGCTTCGAATGCGTGAAAATGAGGAAAAATCACTTCAAATGTGAGTAGATGAACACATGTTATTAAGCAAGAAATACACGTTATTACATGTCGATATTATTTCTGTGTGTTTCTTACTCTTAATTTTTGGTCCAGGCTGCATTTCAACCTAACCACAACTGCTATTAGTTACGGTAGACACCATATATCTTAGCACTGAAAAACAATATGTCATCCCGCTAGAGAAATCGTAACTGTTACATGATTTTCTATTTGTATGTGGGAAGCAGTTTTTATTCAATACTGTAGACTTAAAAACATGTGGAATAAATGTCAACAGCTATGAACGTGTATTTCTTGCGTAATAACATGTGTGCATCTACCCACATTTTTCCTTATTTCAACATATTCGAAGCTTACGATATACACTTTAAATCAAATATTATCGCCTAAGGAATATGTGTACCAAATTTCATACCGACAAGACAATATTTGTAGGTTCCGACGTAATGCTAAACTCAGTATATAAAGACTTTGCTGCCATTCATGTAATCACTTTTTTTTTAACTACCAGATTTCGTTCAAATGGTGGCTCACCATCATATTACAGCTACATCAATTTGAACTGCATAATTGTAACATCGTATATATAAATCACGATTTAATGAATTCCGAATATATTCCGTTTCGAAATGTTGCTTCTATGTAAATTCAGAGATTAAGCTCGACTCTTTGGTTTCACCAAAGGCCACAGAGTATCTCAATGCTGGAAATACACGTCATATAGTTGGCTCCGTTCCGATTTCACTCACACACACGTTCCCGAATTTATTTTTCATTTAATAATGTATCTGTAACATGTTTTAACTATGCTCATAATTTTTTTATTTATATTTTTTTTTTTTACTGTTGACCAAAGATCACAGACATCGCTTAGGTCGTTGCCTCTTAAAAAAAATTGAATGTATACAACGAATGATTTATTTATTTTATTTTATTTAATTTAATGTATTTTTAACACATATTATATGTACATTTTGGCTTTATGCACTTCTTCCCCATATAAACTTTATGCCAAATCTCACATTTCTCCGTGCGCGCAATATTCTGAAAAATGTTTCCAAAGTTTTCGCTTAGCGTATTAATATATAGATTTCCTTTATTAGACGTTTTATTAGGTCCTATTTATCCATTTAATACATAAAAACTTATGTCTTTTGTAAGATAAAAACTTTGTCGGTGTATGGTTACAATGAAATCTCCACGGATGACCGGCCAAATCTTTTAATTTACGAATACATAAATAAATTTTGCTCCTACCGTTATGTCCTAGGTACACAGTTTTACAACTTCCCGTTTCTTAGAGGTCTCTGCAAATAGAAGATGATTGGGGTAAAGGAATGGGAAAGAATTCGGCCACCTCCTTTTAATGTATTAATCCCACCTTTTGCCTTGCGTAATTTTTGAAAATAATTTAAAAACTGAATTAGGGTGGCCGGATCCAGGTTTGACCCACTACCTGTTGAATGCTAAGCCATAGCGTGTTGCTAGTCGCAAGCACAGCTACCCTGGCGTTGAGGACAGGAAAGGAAATTCAGAGCTCTACCTTATTCAGTCCCATACTGGGTCATACCGACCAAGCAGAAGATATTATTTAAAAGCGCCACTAAGACATGTTATTTCCCGGAACAAACCTTTGTTTCTTTATACGAAAATAAGTTAGCAGTCTATGGAATCACTGGTAAGGTTTTTGACAGAAGATCGGAAGATTCTCAGTTCGAATCCCGGTTTCTGTTGGAATTTTTTACGAGCCATCACAACCTGTCCTCCAAGTTTGGCAAAGATGGCTTCATGTTTATGCATAACGCTTACGTGGTTTGGATGCAAACAATCTGGAAATTTAAAGCCTTGGATTCCGAAACACAATGTTGCAAGATGTTGTAGTTACTAACCTTTATGGATCGTGAGATACAGCATTAATGTGGTATCTCCATTTTACATACATAAATTCTGATTAAAGACGTATACTGAAGTCACATAGATGTGTTTTTATCACGACCTGTAAAATACTGGAGCATCGTACTACGCTTGTTTGGCTGACAGAAAATGTTCCGAAAACATATTTCTTTCAACGCACATTATAAATTGAATGCTGTCTTTTGTGGTCAAGCATACCTTCATGAAATAGAAGAAAAAGTAATTGAAAGACGGTTTAGATGAGAAGTGATGGCCTTAAGTGTCGAATTCTGACCTTTGGACTTCCAGCAGAAGTTATCCCGAAACTCTAAACAGAAATGAAAATGAGGTGTCTCTTAATTTCCTTTCACTGGGACTGAGCTTGGTGGTGTAACGGTTAGCGTTCTGGTCTCGCATTCGGGAGGACGGCGGTTCGAATCCCTGTCCGGGCATCCAGATTTGGGTTTTCCATGGTTTTCCCAATCACTCCAGGCAAATGCCGGGATGCTTTCTTCAAAAGGCCATGGCCGAATTCCTTCCAGTTCCTTGACCCCACCCCCCACCCCATCCTTTCCCATCTCTAAAGACCTCGCTGTTGAGAGACGTTAAGCAGATAAAAAAAAATCCTTTCACTGGTCATAAAAATTTAAGCACTGACAGCAAATTTTACATCATATTTGGCCATCTCTAATCCTTTTGAGATATTCAGCAAGTACTGTATTTCCAGTTCACCACTAACGATGATAATGTATTTCCATTCTGAGGTATTTAATATCAGAGCACAAGAAGCGAAACATTATGTTGGTCTTACCGATGACCGCTTTAGTATTCTTCGTCAACAACAAGAGCTACACCTAGCAGATTCTATAATTTTAATTACTATATTTCTAGTTGTTTTATTGAGAGTTGTCAGGCTCAATTTTTTTTTGTGGTATAATAGGTAACCTGGTTTGATTTCAAAGTGATCAAATTAAACCTTGAAACGTATTTCATTTTTCCATTCCAAGTTCAACACACTTGCTCCAACGTTTCTCTAGCTTTGTAATTCTCCCGTGCAAATTCGTTTCTACATTGCCCTGAAAATATTTGTTTGCCTTCTGTACCACTCTTCGTTTGACCAAAATTTATGTCCAGCTACGAAAGTTCCGAGTTTGGAGAACAGTTGGTCATCCGACGGAGCGAAATTGGATGAATAGGGTGAATGCGGAAGGATTTAAAACCGTTGTACACTCAAAGTGTAAATATGTAAGAGGTCATTGTCGCTCCGTCCCTGTTTACTATTAGTTGCACAGAGGTTACAATAAGTCGTGTGTTCTCGTTAAGCACCTATATGCTCAAGGTACCTACCTCCAAATAGTCTTCAATTAAGTAATGGATTAACTTGTTTCCCAGTGGATGGAAACAGTGTGTATTCTGATGTGTGCAACAAAGTTGTAACAACGTGCTGATCAGTTCTCAACATTATATTAATAATCCTTTAATAGTGTAATTAAGTTTTTAATGAAAAATAGGACAAGGCATACTTGCACAGTATTTCAAAAGTGATCTTTGGTTCAAGACATCAGACAGAAATTTAAATTGTAAAGCATTCCAGGGATTTTCCTAACATCATGTTATTGTGCGTTCACTAGTTCGAAACCTTTAACTTGATATTATTAAAAGACTGCGTATTTATATCGAAACAATACCAAATTTTAAAAATAGTTTCCACAAATAGTGGAATTTACAATATGAGGGTGCTAATGTAACTATCTGCATTGTAAATTTAACTATCAATTTATGAATATGTAATAAAAATAATATGTATACAGTAAAAATAGTAATCCATACTACAATAAATCTGTAAGCAAGCTGCACATGTCTCTTATTTGAACGACTATTGCACAAAACCTATCGCAGCGATTTGGATGCGGTTTTAAATTTTTTAGTGGTCCAAATTAAAATCTGCGGAAACAGCTGATGACTTACATGTACTGAGGTACGGAGCAAGTAATTGAAAACATTTCGAGACGGAAAATCATGGCTCACGGATTTCAGATGCGCACTCCTTTCGCAAAAATCTGACGAAAAATCACCACAAGCAACTTATGAGTTTGTTTAATATTTTGATTTAGAATATTTTGTTTTTCAATTTTCTGGAATGCGTTAAATAAACGGAATAAATAAATCACGTAATAATTTATATTTTTTGCTTCTCTGCATTAATATATTTACTAAAATAAAAATAGTAAAGTAGAAAAACGTACTAACAAACTTCAGAACCTATGTATTAATATAATATACATCCAACAGTAGAGTATTCCGAATTTATGTAATCATCAATGTACATTCAGAGATGTATTGATTTTTAATAATCCCAGCAAACTAATATCAATAACAGACCCAATGCTCTGCTGAATTACGCTTCTCGATGTTACATTTTGAATTAACAAATTTTAATGATGATATTTTATAAACGTAACCGTCACCGAACGTGTTGGGTGAGCGGCTAGCGCTCTGGCCTCGCATTCGGGAGGACGCGGCCCCGAATCCCCGTCGGGGCATCCAGATTTGGGTTTCCACGGTTCCTCAAATCACTCCAAGCGAATGCTGGAGTGCATCCTTCAAAAGTCCATGGCCGAATTCCTTACTGTTCCTTGTCCACAGTTCCATCCCGCCTCTAATGACCTCGACGTCGACGAGCCGTAAAGTCATAAGTAAAAAAAAAAATGTACAGTAGATCTCCAATTATCCGAACTCCGAATCACTGAATATCCGAATCGCTTTTTTAAGACGTGCATAGAGTAAGTTGAAAGGCATACCAACTGAAGAAGAGAAGAAAAAGGAAAAAGAAGCTCAAGAAAAGGAAAGGGAAAGAAAGGAGGAGATGGGGATGACGTGTCACTTGAGAAATTCAGAAACATACTTTTGAAAATTCCTGGATGTTCAGAAGTTAGTGCTGAAGATATAGGTGAGTGGGTGGTGTGGGATTCGTCAGAACCTGGGTATGAAATTCTAAATGATGATGAACTTATTGAGACAAGAAAGTGTCGAGGAAGAAGATGACCTTAATGTCGAAATTGAAGAAGACACGGGACCATCAGCTAGTCAAGCATTTGTCGGCCTTGAAACTGCGTTAAATTGGATGGATCGTCAGCCCGAGTGTGACCACATGCAACTTCTCACTGTCAAGCGGATGCGCGACTTGGCTCCCGAAAACGGATGAATACAATCAAACAGCTTACTTTGACCAAGATGTTCAGCATGCAATGACTTTTATTTACAGTACGGTACATACGTTTAACATGTAAAAGTGTTGCCTTTTCATTTAATTAATTAAAAGTTCTTTTTCTTTAAAAATGGTTTTTTTCTCCAAATCTCAGCATACATACAGTAATTAATTAAAATAGACCCTTATTAGGAAAAAAGCCAATTATCCGAATTTTTGATTACCCGAATGGGGTCCGGTCCCAATTGATTCGGATAATTAGAGTTCTATTGTATAAACATAACAACAATTTTTGTAGCCTGTTTTGACACTTTTAGAACCTATTTTTCAGTGTTACAGAGACTATTTTAGACTCCTAAAATAAGATTTTTAAAACCTAAAAATCCGAGTTCTACTAATGACCAGAGATGAGCCAGACGACTTCCCTCTGACAATGAGAGAAAAACAGAATACAGTAGTTTCCACCTGCAGCGTAATTACAGCATGCTGTCGTCTGAGCGCGGCGTATTCACTGATTAATCTTGCTCCGCGGCCAATGTGTTGGCCACGTGTCCTGCAGGCCACACGTGGTCGCGCCGTGTGCGGTCCTCCACGCGCGTTAACGGCCCGCATGCTGATTGGCCGGCCGCCGCCAATGACTATAAAGCACGCCGTTTCCCGAAAACCAATTACGGCCGGCGTGACAAAAGGGTGCGCTAGCACGCACTTTCACTTCCGACAGCCGTGGCGCAGCATACAGAGGACTAGGCGCCCAGCTGTCTACTGACCACGGCCGGAGGAAGGACCTGTAAAAGCGAGCCCCAAATGTGGCTCGAGGAAGAACAGCAGCCAACTGAGTGGTTGATTGCTTAATTAGTGAGAAATGATTGTAGTGAACAAGGGATAAGCTTCGTTTATAGACGATCCTTGCAGCTTTGCGCCTTATCGTAGTTGAGGTCATTACTGGTGGAAACGGGAAGAAATTTGGCAACGGCTTTTTGAAGGAACCATCCTGTATTGATTTTAGGAAACCATGGAAAACCTGAATCTAGACGGCCTAACGGGGATTCGAACTCCGTCTTCCCGAATGTGAGGCCATATCGTTAGGGGGCGTCCATTAATTACGTGAGGGATTTTTCTGGAAAATTCCGGATCCCCGCCCCCTTTCTGGTGAGATCTGGTTGGACCCTCACCCCAAAAAATGATGTGAGATTTTGAAGGATACCCACCACCCTCCCTGCTAATCGACCGTGTAGTTTTTTGAGACTTTTCTTAGTTCTCATGCTTTCAAGGGTGGTTATACTTTCCCCCCCCCCCCCCCCGATAAGGTCGGTTTCCGCGTCGCTTCTAGACTGTACACCCCCTACCCCGCCCCCTATAGCCTACATCAGGGGTGGCCAACCCAAATGATCTTGCAGGCCACTTTGGAAGTGCTTCATAACTCCGCGGGCTGCATATAAAATTATATGTCCCCACTAGAGACATTTTTTTGGAGTGAAACATTGAAACATGAGTTATTATTGTGTTTGCTATTGTACTTAAATGTAAACATAGATAATATAGTAATAATGATACTAAACATACATTGTAAAGAAATATTTAACACTAAAAATGAAATGTAAAAAATATTTTGTTAAAGCATGATGAATCTCGCGGGCCAGAAAAATGTTCAAGGCGGGCGGCGGGTTGGCCACCCCTGGCCTACATTATCGTCATTTGTACACTTTTTTTTTTAACTCTACTATCCTTCAAGAATTTTAAAACCTCATTCCGTTGACACCCTCCCCCCCTCCCCCTTTTCCCTTTGCTGAGGTTTCGTGAGAATTCGCTGAAGCCCCCCCCTTTCCTCCTCGACGTCGAGGTCATTAAAGGCGGAAAAGAACGGGAAGGAATTCGGCCATGGTTTTTTGAAGGTACCATCCTGGAATTTGCCTGTAGTTAATTGGGGAAAGCATGGAAAATTCGAATCTGGACGGGGATTCGAACCCTGTCCTCTCGAATGCGAGGCCAGAGCGTTGCTGCTCACCCATCATGCTCGATCGTTATTCATCATATAAATTAGTTTATTATTTGGGCTCTTCATATGTAAACAGCTTAAATTATAGTGAAATACCTGAAGTTATCTGGAACACGTTGTCTCCTTATAATCCGACGCTATAAGTGTGCCTTCTACACATTATGTTTGTACTTCGTATTTAGGAAGCAGGTTCTTAGCTTTAGAATTACGAGAAAATGTCTGACAAACACACTCTAAGTGATTTTTACTGGAAGAAAATTGGCGAAGAAACGTGAAGTCCTTATCAGTTTGTCCCATACCAGCAATGTGACTCCATTACTACGAACAGATATTCTTACCAGGTAGCCCAGTTTTCGCAATATAAGCTGTCGCAATACAGTAGGAGTGGGCGGCGATCGAGACAACGAGACTGAACGCTCTCCAAAGGCCTTCTCCTCACTTTCATATTCGACCACATGCTGAACTGGTCTTATTTGTCAAGTTACGAGAAACTCTAAATTACCTCGGACGTGACAATTAGATTTCAGTACACTTGCAGGCCCTCCCAGTTGATGGTGTTGGACCCCTGACACGATGTTAGCTGGTTGCAATCACGGAAGTATAAGAAACTTTCATCATAAAGATCTGCCGGCAGGGTAGGAGAGGCAATGATGTACAATTCCTGACTACCAGATTCTGCACCAAAGTCCTTATTTAAATCCCAAATGTTTCCGCAGAGCGCATGGAGTGGTGGAATGCAACACCGTTGGTGGTGGTTCATCCGTCGAATGGCAACGCTAATCTTGCTGGCGCCCTCGGTGTCTTTAGGAAGAGTAGATCTGGATGGGTCTCCATAGAGATTCATCCTAATGTTTCATTCATCAGTCATCCACACAAAGTAGTAACATTTACGTAAACTTCCAGATTGGGGAGAGCAAGGATAACGCACCCCAAATAAATTTACCAAGAATGCTGCCACGGACGATTAATTCCATCCAATGCAGCCACCGGGTAGTATAAATAAGAACCATCCATGCCGGGTCAACAGTTTTGATCAAGAGGAATGTGAAGATAAATTACAGACCGTTATAAAATCGAGTCATCGGGATAGACACCAGACATGGGAGGTGGCAGAAAGACTGCCATTCATACTTTGGCTTCGGATGTCACTCCTCATGGCTGCCAGGAGAGTTTCTTAACATAGGTCATGGCAGAAATCCTTCAGGTCCGTTGCCAACAATGATGTAAGCACCGTCTCTGATGATCCAGCCCTAGAAGAGCCGGAAAAAGCAGAGATCGGGAGTAGGGGTGCCAGATATCGAATGAGCTGAGTTGGACATTTTTAAAACAGCTCGCTGTACTGTGTGTGTGTGTGTGTACGCGGGTGACGCTGCTTGTACTGTGGTGATGACACCTACGTCATTGAGTCTCCGCAACCGGAGGGCCGGCACGTTTATAAATACAGTGGCCGCGTCCCGCTTGGCAGCTGTCTCCTATGTTCTCAGGTGGCAGTGCGACCAGGAGACCTACAGGGCACTCGTCTCGCCACAAGGACACACACTGCTACCTCGGTTGAACTGAATTACGATGGAGCACATGTTCCGGTGGCAATTTTCTTAGTCGTCTAATTACTGCCTTGTTACTATCATAAACTTTGAGTGTTAAATTCTTCCACGCGTCTATTTTTGCCATTTACGATTTTAATTTTAAATTCCTTCAGCTTTTTTGGTAAATTATTCTTCACTTCGCTTGGTAATTTATTCCAATCCTTGACCCCTAACCACGAAAGAAAATCTTCCCACTTCCTAATGCATAAAATCGAGAACCAAGTTGTGACATGGTCATCTTTTACTCTCTATTCTTTGAACAATATTCCTCGCAGCCTCATCACCAACATTTGACTTGTACACTCCCAGCATTCTCTTTACCCTCATCCTGTCTTCCAATGATTCCCAATCGAGCTCCTTCATTATATCAGCAACTGACTGGGTTAATTTCCACAAACAAATCTAGCTGCTCTCCTTTACACGCAACCAAAAATGTGGATCCAAATCTACATCACGATATTCCAGCAATGGTCTGACCAAAGTTTTGAAACCTAATTCGCTTACTTCTCTGATACATCCTTTCATAAACCTCTCCAGTAAATAAAGAATTTTGTCATCTTTCCCTACCACCTGCCCAGGTGTACATCCAAGTTTTTTTTTTTTTTTTTAAACCAATTTTATGCCAAGGAATTTACATTTCAACCCTTCAACAAACATTTCTGTACCTACCCTATAAACATAATTAACCTTTATTTTTTTATCTGTGTACCTAACGAGCTGACTCTTCTTGGCATTTATCTCCATTCCATGTTAACTTATACAGTTAGAGATTCTATCCATATCACCCTACAACCTTTTACAGTCTTCTCCCGTTTTGATGGATTGTAAACCATTAATACAATCATTCATCTGAATGATGAACACTACCCTGTAGCACTCCCATATTCACTTCCACCTCTTTTGATACCACATTTCCTATTCTAACGCTTTGATTTCTACCTTTCAAGAATTCCTCTACCGAGCAAGTCACTTTCTATCCATTCCAATAGTTTTCAACTCATTTAAAACAATTTCATTGCTCACTTTTTCAAATGCCTTACAAAGATATAGTGCTACACTATCAACTTTGGCTGCATTATCCAGTCATCAGATAAAAATTGTAAACGGTGTACGCAAGATACTGCGTACAGAGCTGTTGAAAATAGTCTACATCTTTGTGACTGAAATATTCTTTGAATTGGAAATAATAATCAACTTCTGTTGGAAACAAATCAGAGAAACTGGTGTTTAATACACAGATATGTTTCACCCATATTTATTATGCAACTATAACCGATCTTTGTCTTTATGTTGAAATCATTGAGATCGATTATCTGAAGAGATCTTAACCAAAATAATTTTATTTATAATTTTTGTTTGTTTGTACAACTGGAAGGACGCATAAGAAAAATATTTCGGTATTCTGAGAAAAACTTGAGAACATAGGTTTTAGCGGGTATGAGGCCTCAATGAGATGGACATTTGCATCGCATTATGGGTCTACACTGCTACACAGCGACAGTGTTTTAAGAACAAATATGTTGCACAATACATGACATTTACATAATACCTTTCTGTTTGACGTTTTAAGTTAGGGCGTCTTCGCCAATAAAACGTAACGCCGCTGCCAAAACGTTGGTTTATAGTACATAAACCCGATTCCTGGTCTATATCGAAAGTAGAAGCTGATATGTTGTAACACACGGGACCACAAACTGTCGAAGCATGGTTTACATGTCGTTGAAATGATATTCGCGATGAGCCAAGTTAAAATCTTGATTTGTCTATCGAAATTTCGGCTTTACGTGGTTTTCCACATAATGAACCCAGATTTCTTACGTGATAATTCTTTAAGATACGCCATGTCGGTTTCTTTGATTCCCACAATGTTCGTTTTCAATCACCTCAATATCAGCGAATCAAACAAGAATGGTGCATAAAACCATAAAGCATCGCAACCAACCGCAACTTCACTGGAGCTTTGTCCGTTAGATGTCAACCACCTAGTGGATAAGACGGTAGACAACGCAGATAGAACAATTATGACTCGAATAAAATAAATGATTTTCAACACCTTAGTTATGATCACAAAAGACATATACAAATCTAAATATTGCTTTGCAATGAAAGATAAATTGAAACAGTGCACCTCACCATTAAAACATAAGAATCACACCTACCATCATGAAAAAAAAGTGTCAAAAAGAACAATTTGAGAAAAGAATCTTGCCTTGTATTTTAGGAAGCGAAGGAAGGACGATTCTAGAAAGAAGATACAAGTTTAAATTGAGAAGTAGCGGCACATAAGAAAGATCACAAGACTGACATTTCATCCTGCTGGAAGATCCCGTTTAATGGTGTAAATTATGCAGTTATTTCCAAATCCTGACGCTGAGAAAAAGTATAGATGGCTGGCGCATGCCTGGATTGGTCTCTGTATTCGTTGGCCAACTCCCAAATAAGCTGCCAATGATGGCGAGCCACATCCGTTATCTAGTCATCCACATCCATACGTTTCTCCATTAACTTAGATTCCTCCTTGCGTTATTCTCTATGAAGCTATTAAAACTATTACTGATTTCCTCACAAGGAATAATATAAAACAATTGTTTCAAAAAAATAAAAACCGCCTTCAAAAAACACAATAAAATTTTTTAAATAACTTTACACCTTGCTTAAAAGAAAATAAATCTGTAAGGATAATGTTTTACATAACAATTATTGAAATTTTTACATTAATCAGTTATTTCTGTCACATCACGAAGAACGAATTATTGCACTTTATTTGCTGTTCGAGGCGACACGGAGAGTACGAATGAAAATTCTAAATATTTTACAGCATGTAGTGTTGTTTTTGCGGGAGAAAGTTTATGGGGACAAATTAGACAGTATTTTAATCTGTGGCTCGGCCTTCTTGGTGCTCGAGGCATATCTCTGGCGCTACATTGTCAGTTGGTATGCTGTATCATGCGGTAAAGGCTTTACAGTTAGTATAATATAGGTGTATCATATGTATATTTCAGTTATGTTAAAAGATGTTTGTAACATTAATCATAGGTTAGTAGTAATATGATTTTTTTTTGTAATAGTGTCATTCCAAATTGCTGTCCTTTTTTGTTTTTCTTGCTCTTGCTGCCACATACTCCAAAAATAACTGTTTAATGTAAAAAAAAGTGTATATCATGGTTGAGCTCAGTCAGTGCCCTGGGTTTTCACTTCCTTTTTGCAGAGTTTCATGGTATTACATTATTAACAGTGTATAAGAAACAGGAAGTTTGAATATTCATCACGTATGAGTTGTATTCTGTATTACTGAAAAAGTTTAAATGTCAACTAATAATCAAACATTCGTGACAGCTGGGCCAACACGTATAGGTGGGTCAGTGGAAGAGATAAATGTAATGAAGTAATGAATTATTATTTAATAAAGACACCAATATAATTGCTAGAATTTTTCTTATTTTTACCGTCTAGGTTAAATAATAATTAACTTAAGAAGAAATTACCCACAATAATTACGTAATAAATAAAGTATTTTGATTATATATGATTATAATTTCGAGACAGATACCATTCACGATATTCGTTATAATCCTTAACAAGATTTATACCACCTTCAGATGATTGTTCTTAGAATGCAAAACTGGATTTCGTAACATATTTTGGTTTCTATTGAGAGCAATTATTGAAGCCTACTATGGAATACTTATTCAGAATCGCATTGCAGGCAAAGATGAATCCAATATTACCCTACTCTCCCACCTCTAAGCAGCGATTTACACACTTTTTTTAATTCTTTGATGAATTTAATGAGCTCCATAAACGGAGTGGTCCTTTGACATACTAGATATTCACATTTCTGGCTAGCAGATCAAATACAACTTTATAATTTGGATCCTAAATGATTATAATTTTTATTCTACATTGTCTACGAAATATATAAATGAAAATAGATTTAAATAATACGTATCTAAAGCTATCTTTGCACCGTTGATTAAAATATCCTATATCATTTGCTTGAACGAAATAAATAGAACTAGATCTGATATTTTTTTCATTGCTTCGGTTAAAGAGGAGAATGAAATTAGCACCAGAAGAATAATGCACATTGTTCTTGGGGAAATTTGAGCTGTAAAGTGTGGTGATGCAACTTCCACGCATTAAAATTCTGGCAACACCAGCTGGCTTGAATCTTACTTTTAGGTGGTTTTATATAGACGTTCCGGGTGCTCGCAGAGGTAGATAGCTTCCTTGAAAGTTTTATCGGAGCATTATTAAAATAATCTCTACTTCAAACCGTCTGGTGGTTCCGTGATTAAGACGCATCGTTTCAGATGTTCGGGGTTCAGTCCCGGATTCAAAATTTTAAGAGTTGTGTTTGATCCTGTGAGCTACGCCAGGAAGTTGCGTGGTTCGTATTCCACGTTAAACTGTAGAGAGAGACGGATAGCGTGACAAATCTAAACTCTGCCACTAGGTTGCATGACCACAAAAATTTATACTAAAAAAAAAAACACACCAACAACAACACAACAACAACAACAACACAACAACAACAACAAAACAACAACAACAACACCAACACAACAACAACAACAACAACAACACAACAACAACAAAACAACAACAACACAACAACAACAACAATACAACAACACAACAACAACACAACAACAACACAACAACACAACAACAACACAGCAACAACACAACAACAACAACAACACAACAACAAAACAACAACACAACAACAACACAACAACAACACAACAACGACAACAAAACAACACAACAACACAACAACAACAACAACACAACACAACAACAACAACTTTAAAAGTAAATAATGATATGTAGTGATATTTACGCCCTTTTTATTATTATTTTTTAAAGTTCTCCTATGTTTTGGACTTTAGATGTGGGTGTCATATAACAAGTAACAAACATAAGATTTGGTGTCCTTAGAAATTCGGTTATAATAGAAGAAGTTATCATCGCAGTAATTTTTCAAACTTTGGAGAAGGAAGAGTTTTCGTACTTTCTGTAACTATCAACGCTGAAAGTTAACAAATATTTTGCTCCAATAATAATGTGAATATCCATTCAAACGTGAAAAATTTAAATAGATTGTTGCTTAGTACTTAACGTTGAAGTGATTGAGGCTGTAATGTATCTAGAAAATTTGCAACAAAACTATTGTAAGCAGTGGTTGGAAATCATTTTTCGTATTTTTTTAATACTGCCGATAAATAAAATCACTTCTGCACTTTAATTTAAGGGTAGCTTCAGCTATTTCTAGAAGATTGTAACAAGTTAGATTGCAAAAATCAGCTTGTAAAACAGCAGTAATGTATTGTGGACTAATTAATAATGTTGTACGAGAAATTCGGAGGCGCAACAAATGTAAATCACAAAATATTCAAGCGAATAAGGTGAAATTTATTACACACATTAGTAATGTGTGAGTGGAGATTCTACGGCTGTAATTGTGTAATATGATTATGGCAGGTGTAATCTGAGCAAAGATTACATTACACGTTACTAAAGCTAGCCTACTTACAATTTAACTCTGCCCACAACCCCAAGATTGGCTGGATCCTCTTGAAGGTGGCATACTAAAGCAGGCAGAGTGTCGGAGGTAGAACGGAGAATTCATTTCTTCAAGGAGCTACGGTTTAACGTTGAGCCCGAATCACGGATCGGTCACAGCGTATTTCGCATGCTCAAAGCAAGTTTTGCCAAATGTTCAGGGACTGTGAAAATGCATCATGGACTTCCAGTTTTTAAGGCAATAAGTTACCTGACCACTCTATGAGGTTACATTCATTATAACATTTAAGAACAATAATCTATACTATAATTTCGTAAGCTCACTCACCTCGATAGCTGTTGGCTGGAGAACGGTGACGTCACACACTGGCCTTCGCTCGCAAAATAATAGTGGCCAGAGATGTTGCTAGAAATTCTTGGTTATATGCACGATTTAATAGCTAAGCAACAGCAATGAAAGGAGTTTCCAGAATACATTCATTAACTTTGTTTTCGTATCATTTCATTTTTGCAAAAATGTGATAAAACTTTACTGTTGAAAAATGAAGTCCTTCCCGTCGTTGCCACTTTCAAACGCTATTATCACGCTGCTCGTCCATTATTAGGTATGTGCGTATTTACATCGAACATGAGATTTGAAATTACACCAGGTTTTATGTGAAAGCTATTAAAAGTAAAAAACATGTATGATTTTTAATTACGTTGTGTTTGCTTTTTACGCCGAGTTCGTTTTGACCGATGCTAGGTAATTAAGTTGTTTACTCTGCCATCTTTAGGTATTTACCGAGATCGACTTTCCGTATTTAATACTTCCGATATTATTCTTAAGCTTTCGAAGTAAAGGGAAATTACTCAAGTTTAGCTGAGGGAATCTATATGATGAAACATCGTTCAACTTCGTGTCTTAGCCAGATCATGTCAACCTATCTTCATCTTTTCCCATAATACTAGGAACTATTCTCCAGCGACCATTCCAGAAACACCTTCATGGGCTTATGCTAGCAGCAGTATCTTTGGAAGTTTACAACAGCTGCAGTAAGAGTTTTCATACATTGTGCCATGTACTAGTGTTCTGGAAAATATTATTGTTGTTACTAGTCAACTAACTAATCCCGGCTACGCTTCGGTGTGGCTACGTCATATGTGTGCACAGCGCCTTCGAGATCGAATAAAAACTCTAGATTTGTACGTCGCCACTAAAATTTTAAAACAATTTTTAATTTTCAAATTACTATTTGTTGGCCAGCAACTGTCCGATCGGAATTGTCCAACGCCGTTTGACAGGAAATTTTATGGACACTCAGAACATCGCTATCCACTTTGGCCGATTTCCCTACAGTTCTGGAGATATTTGCAAACAAATTGATGGTTTCAAATGTAAATTTTGTTTAAGTATGGTGATGGAGGAGAGTGGGTGGGTTTTTGTAAACCTTTTTGTTTTAAAGTAAACATGTGCAAAGTTCGATAGGAATCAAATAAAACTGTAGCTTTGTATTAACAAAAAAAAAAAAAAAAAAAAAAAAGGCATAATGGGGGTGAGGTGTTGGGTTTCTGTAAACAGAATGATGTAGAAACTATTTTTCTCTCTGTTTTGAAGTATACGTTTGCAGTGTTCCGTGGAAAGCTGATAAAAACTATGGGTTTCTATGAACAACTTTGGAATCTAAAAGGGGTGGGGTAAAGAGAGAGAAGAATTGGGCTCTTGAAAACCAAACGTAGGCAGTATATTTCTGTTTGCTTTAAAGTATACGTGTGCAAAGTTTTTTCAAAATCGGATAGAAACCGCAACTCTGTACAAAGAACATTGACAAAAATTAAGGAGTTTGAAAGAGGGAGAGGGTTTGAGTTTCTGAAAATCATATCTAAACAGTATTTTTATGTTTGTTTTAAAGTATGTTGAAATTGGATAAAAATAGTGGGTTTTTATTAAAAAAAATTAAGTGGTGTAAAGTGAAAAAGGGGGGGGGGGTTTGATTTAAAATAAAATAAATCTTCTTCGTGTCACCCACAACATTCTCCCAAAACTTTAAGTCAATCCGCCTACTACTTTTCGAATTTTGCGGGCACAAACATGCGATGAATTTTTATGTATGAAGAATACCACACTATAGGTGACATGTCTGGTAATTGTGCATTTCAGGGAAGAAGCAATATCTGTACAATTACTTCAACACGTGGTTCACACTTTCCTACATGAATATAGCTCCAAAAATATTATTATTACTTCTTCCCCATTGCTTAATAGATCACATTTGAGTACGAACTCAGTTTCAAGATTCTCATATTAAATTTTACACAACTGCCCCAAAACGTCATCACATCTTGTGTCGACAATTTAACAGTGTTGTGAATGAGTGTGCCAAAAATATAACTGGCAGATGTTCCACAGAATCAAACAGTAACGTGTACTAACTTTTCGGTATGATTTTGTTTTATAGTAAACTAATTGAACGTGACGATTCGGACATTCGGTCTCTTACATCACTGGTTTACGTAATTGCTTGTAAGAGCCGAGACTCGAAGCCGGACATGCCGCATGTTGGCCGGGGAGTGTGCCAGTAGCAGGTGTGTTCCCGAACAGACTTGCCAACTGGCACCCACCACCCACTGACTGCAGTAGTAACCAGCTCTCGGTAAATAGGAGCCTGCCTCCCTACACTGGTAATTGATAACAGTCTGTCTACTTTAACCATGCGCTCTGTGAAACTACTTTAGGTTTGATAGGAACCCTTCAAACTATTTAATGCGAATATGATAGAAGGTTTCTTAGTAACTGTATTCATTTTTTATTTGACAATATTTCTGTATTATTATTAACTGCAATTGGACCCTGTCGGATCACGCAAAACTTTAACGATTCAGTTTTCTGAGTTTCCATACTGCTCTCATTTTTAACTCCGTGTTTTCTTTTCCTTTCTTCGGTCCACTTCGTCCCTGGTCTCTTAGTCAATCCATTCTCCGGCGGTAATTACCATTTTTTAATTTTTTGTCTGTACGTTTGTCTGTCTATGATTTCTGATGAGTTTATGTGGACTCTTTTTAGGTCTTTTTTTTAACTGCTGGACCCAGGGAATAGTTTTTAGCTGTTCTATGTACGTCATAATTTTATGAATGAGTTTGGTTGTTGGGAGTTTGTAAATATGTCCATAAAATCTTACTTTTCCTAATATCTGCGGCGAGGTTTGACAGTGTTTCTGTTGCTTTTCGAGATTTAAGTCTATATCCGTTAACTGTTTTTTTTTTGGGGGGGGGGGGGGGCAAGAATCTTTCTTATAATTTTGCGTTCTTCTTTCAGAATGCTTACTAGGTCACCTTTCCTGTGCAGTGTTGAAGTTTCGCTGGCGTACAGGGCTTCAGGTTTGATAACTGTGTTGTAATGTCTGACTTTGTATATAGAGACAAACATTTTTTATTATATATGTCGTAGGTTCTGCCGTAGGCTCTCCTAAGTTTTTGCATACGAACTTTCTGTGCTATTTACTCTCCTCCTGTGGGTTCGATGATTTCTCCCAGATACTTGAAATATGGGACTCTCTCAATTTGTCCAGATTTTGAGTGTGGAATTTGGGCAGACGAACTTGGTTTTTTGGTAGGATATTTGTAAGCCTACTCTTTCAGTGTATTCTTTGAGAGTTTCTATATGTTTAATTGCTGTGGTCTAGTCATCTACTAGTACGGCTAAATCATCTGCGAGGGATAGGCAGGAAATTTTAATACCATTCTTGCGTCGTCCGAGTTGTATAGGTTTCCAATAGTTCAGCTGTTTAAGTTTTCTCACATTCTCGGATGACTTTATCCATAACAAGGTTGAAGAGTATCACCCTGTCAAACGCCGGTATTGATCTGAAACGGTTCAGATATCTCTCCCATGAATTTCACTTTGGAGGTTGTAATCTATGTCGATCTTATTTGACTAACGTTCTGAATCAAAATATAGTAACATTTTAGTTAACAATAGGTGTTAAAATATAGATTTACAATCTCTAATTTCTAGCAGGAAGTTACATTAATCGGTAACTATATTATTTATATAAGAACTTTTATATAAATTGGTTAGTCAGAAGTTCTGGAGACATTTCTTACACGGATATGATCACCCTCATCAAGTCTTTGGTGTAGGAGAGTGGCACCTTCCCCCAAGGTGGCACTGCGATCCGAACCAGGTGTGCTCACCTCTGTTCAGTGGAGGTGAACTATCCATTGCGGATAAAGTAATCCATGCATGTTTTGTGGGAAGGGGGGAGGCTTTTGCGACAATTGTGTTACAAACCTGTGATCCTAATATTTTTGGCATGGGATAGGATCTATGATCTTCAATGTGAGATCTGACTCCGTAATATACCATCCTGATTCTTCCATGGTTTTCCGAAATTATTATTTGGTTCCTCTTAAAGGGCACGGCCAAACTCCTTCCCGGTCCTTATCCCAATCCCTTCCGTTTTCGCTGAAAAGGGTTCTTGTAACCCTACAACAGCCCGCTACCAGGGTTTCACCTGTGAGGAACGAAACATTTATATAAAAAAAGAAGTTAAGTTAAATTTGAAAAAAAATTACTGTATTAGTTTCCAGTATTTCCTTCTACGTAAAATAAATATTAACATAAAACTAAAAGTAAATCCACTTCGATCTTATTTGACTAAAGTGGACCGAGCTTGGTGGTGTAACGGCTAGCGTTCTGGCCTCGCATTCGGGAGGACGGCGGTTCGAATCCCCGTCCGGGCATCCAAATTTGGGTTTTCCATGGTTTCCCCAAATCACTCCAGGTGAATGCCGGGATGCTTCCTTCAAAAGGCCATGGCCAAATTCCTTCCCATACCTTGCCCACCATCCTTTCCCGTCTCTAAAGACCTAGTTGTTATAGGAGACGTTAAGCAGTTAAAAAAAAAAGACTAAAGTGGACAATGGAAAAGCTGTGGCTCAAAAGAAGCTAACATAAAATCCAATACGAAGATCAGTGCGACCAATGGTTACAACATTACAAGGTTTCAAATCGTAATAAGGCTGAGGGCTTTTTTTTTTTTTTTTGTTATTAATCTCTTCACTGATTTGATGCAATCCTCCATCCCTTCCAATCTGGCGCTATCTTATTCCTCTCAATATACCCCTTACAACCCAAGTCATCAAATTTCTTCTTCATACATTGAAGACCAAAAGAAACTTGTATGGGCATGCGTATGCAAATACAGAGATATGTAAACACTCAAAGTACAGCGCTGCGGTCGGCAACGCCTGTATAAGACAACAAGGTGTCTGACAGAGGCGTTAGATCGGTTACTGCTGCTACAATGGCAGGTTATCACGATTTAAGTGAGTTTGAACATGGTGTTATAGTCCTCAGTTTGTTCTGTTAACAAGGCAATGTCATCAGCAATTAGTACCATACTGATTTTTTCTTCTTGAACACTTCCGACAGATTCTTTTTTTACTCTTCTTTCTTTGGTTCCTCTACATAGAAGTTGAATGTTAATTGGGATAGACTATGGCCTTGTATCACATCCTTTTTAATTGATGCATGTCTATCATGATCTTTTTTTTATTATAGCCACCTGATTCTTTTATAGAATACATTGTTCTATCTCGGTAATTTAGACTCGACTTTTTTTTAAAATTTGAACATGTTGTCCCACCTAACATTGTCAAAAGCTTTTTATAGATCAACAAACGCCATAAAAGTACCATTGTTTTCCTTGACCCGCCCGTCAAGTAGTAATTAATCTTAAGGCCAGAATAGACTCCCCTGTACTGCGGTTTCACCTACTATGTATTATACCACCCTTCCCATTTTTCTTCTTATCAGTAATTAAGAAGTATGTTATGTTAGACATTTAGGGCGATAATTCTCATATTTCTCAGTCTGCTTTTTCTTCGGAAGTGTGAAGATGATACTTTTATTAAAATATACTGGGATGTTTCCTGTTTCATAACTTTTTGATATCAGTTTGAATAATCTTTGGAGTCCTTCTTCTCCTAGTGATTTCAGAAGTTCTGCAGGAATCTCACCAATGTTAACTGCCTTATTTGGTTTCAAATCATTCAAAGCTCTATCAAATTCTGTCCTTTAAACAGGATCATCTATGTCATCAGTGTCGTCATCGCCTTCTTTTTTCAGTAAGTTGTTGTTTAAATAAACCTTATCATACAGTGTATCCATGTATTCCTTGTCAAAAGAGTTTAATCATAGGTAAGAAGCGATTGACCTATAATTTCTCGAGAGTACGCCACCTGGACTTTTTATTATCGTTTAGAGGACAGGGCGGTAGTGGAACAGTGAAGAGCCTCTAGCAAAGAGGATGCGCAAGAAGCGCTCCTTTGTGAGGTATTTTGTGAGCTGCATTGTTCTCCACCGGATGGAACAAGGTAGTTAAAACAGTTGCCTCTACCTGTACAACGTACGTCAGAACTATGAACCGATAAAAGCTGTTCCTTCCTTAGTTCCACCATAAAACATTGGCCTCCTTTTATCCACTTTGATTTCGATAGTACACAGAAACCGAACACGTATTCAAAAATTTTATCTCTAGATTTCATTAGACTTTCCAGTTTTTGCTGTAGTTCTAGGGCAGTTGGCATTTATTGACGCCATGCTGCTGTCTCGTAAGACATATATATATATATATATATATATATATAAAGTTGTAACTACTGTACTAAATATTCTATCAACGCAAAACTCCCACACATTTTCGATATATATATAATGTTCCATGTAACGTGCCTGCTTTTTATGTTTAATTTAGACACTCCCATGCTCCTTGTATTTTATCTTTTACTATACAGCAAGCTGAAATTAATCAAATATACAAAAATATATGGGTTGGAGTGAATCTAACAGACACATTGTCATAAATTCTTGGATGAGTGAAACCGAGCGTGGTGGTGTAACGGATAGCGTTCTGGCCTCGCATTCGGGAGGACGGCGGTTCGAATCCCCGTCCGGGCATCCAGATTTGGGTTTTCCATGGTTTCCCCAAATCACTCCAGGCGAATGCCGGGATGCTTCATTCAAAAGGCCATGGCCGAATTCCTTCCCATTCCTTGCCCCCATCCTTTCCCGTCTCTAAAGACCACGTTGTTAAAAAGGGACGTTAAACTGTTACAAAAAAAAAAAAAAAAAATAAGAATGGATGAGTGAACAAAAAGGTTAACTTTGTAGAAGTGCATTAATGTTTTATTATTTTATTATTTATTTATTATTACAACTTAGGGCATATCGCTTCTTACTTTGTCTTGTAATTTTGCATGAACCAATAAAATCGCATGAGTCTTTACCAGATAAATATTGCTTTGAGAAATAAAATTTTTAGCAGCTTCTCAGAATGACATGTCATCCTTAAATATTTAGCTATAGATTTTTACCAGAGACATTAATTTTAAAATTCACGTAGATACTATCTCTGACAAAGGACATTTCTCAACAGCCAAAATTAATGTTAAAACTTCATGGAATCGTCTTATATGTAATTCACTGACTCAAGTAAAGGCCTGGAATGAAAAGGTATAAATTGATTGTTTTTAAACAAATGATTTATGAGCAGATAGATCCTAAGAAATTGCACAATTGGGATTATTCACAACATAAAAAATTCTTTCCTAAAGGGAGTAGCAATGATAGAACTGGTACCTACATTACCGTTAGAATTTCCATTATTATTGGGCTTTTGATGTTTACCATGCAACATACAAACTTCAGTTTTCTTCATCATCTGGCTTACTGACAACCGTAGACTTCTGACACAAGGAATGTTAGTAAAGTTAGCTTTATTTTACAATTTCAAGCACATATGCAACATTAAGCTGAAAAAGTTACTGCTGAATAACTCAAAAAATTCAAACTCACAGTTAAAACTATGCAGATTACCAATATAAAGGATATTCTGCACAATCGTTACTCTTGTCCATTCGTTATTCATACCGATGGGAAGAGGCCGTTTTCGGCCTCCTACCTATCATTCGGGAGGACGAAGGTCAAACCTCGTTCGGCCATTCTGGCTGAGGTTTTCCGTGGTTTTCCTCAGCCACTCTAGGCGAATGCAGGGATGGTTTCCTTCAAGGCCACGGCCGACCTTCCATCCCCCTTCCCTCCCCGTAGAGTAGTTTGGCTGAAAAGTCTTCGTTTCGTGACTCTTCAGCAGCCCGCCTCCCAGCCTTCAGCTGGGAGGAATGAAATCGTAAAAAAAAAAAATAACCCTCCAAGTTATGAAAGGATATAACTCGGAGATAGACCGTAATAGAGCCCTGAAATAACTGCGCAAAATTTCAGTATTCATTCAATTATATTCTTTATTCTCTTGCAGTGAAATATTTTAGATTGTCAGTAACCAGGAAGACTTTTAAAAAAAAAAAAAATACGCGTAATTGTCAATTTCATGGTGCTATACTTTCATTTTTTTGCTTATGAATTTACGCCTTGTCGAGGTCATTAGAGGCGGGAAAGAATAGGGGTCCTGAAATGGGAAGGGATTCGGCCATGGCTTTTTAAAGGAACCATCCAGGCATTCGCCTGGAGTGATTTTGTGGAAATCATGTAAAACATAAATTTGGATGACCGAACGGAGATTCGAACCCGCGTCCATTTTAATGCCGGCCATCACGTTCGGTACTATTATGTGAAAACTGTTGATATGTTATCTAGTTCATTGGTTAGTTCGTGTATGAGACCCCAGAAACGAAACGATTCATGAAATCACCATTACATTCGCAGACTAGAAACAGTGTTAATCTTCAACTGCGGTAAAGGAAAAAATTAAATTCGGAATCATAGTCAGCAGGTGTGTTGTAGATACGTTTGCAAAGCAAATACTAGAGCATGACTCAGTAACGTTTTGATTTACGGACTTTGCAGTAAACACGGGTGTTTTGTCTGCTGGTCGAGCGCCTGTTTCCTGGCACCACAGAACACCTCCTGTAAATATACGATCCGCCGTGTCTTCGTTTTAATTGTTTGTGTTCAGCCTTCCATTATTTTATTGCCATGAAATTGCTTCTTCTGTAGTGTTGTAAAGTGAGATTTGTAAATAATTACAGTTCTTATGTTCCGCGCACAGTGCCGATGCAATATTTTTACTAGCCATCATACATTGCAGTCGTTTCGTTACACAGTAGTGCAAAGGGAAGTAACGATCACAACATGCTCAGAACATTTACATTATCTAGAAAATAAAACAGACCGTATTTCGATGAATCAAAAAAAAATCGTTAAATGATTCCATAGATGTGCATACTTTCTTTAATTTATTTAGTGTCGAAAAATTGATTCTAATTTAGTGAACATTTCACATAAACTCTCCTGGACTGTGGCGTCAACTACAACCATATTAACATCACCTTTTTTTTTACTTATGACTTTACGCCTCGTCCACGTCATTAGAGGCGGGATGAGACTGGGCACAAGGAACGGTAGAGAATTAGGCCATGGCCTGTTGAAGGAAGCATCCCGGCATTCACCTGGAGTTATTTGGGGAAACCATAGAAAACCCAGATCTGGATACCCGGACGGGGATTCGAACATTGTCTTCCCCAATGCGAGACCAGAGTCTTAAACACTCACCCACTACGCTCGGTAACATCACCTTTAGTGCTGTACAAAGAGTGATATCAATGTATTAAGTTTAACATCGTCCTCTAGGTTTTATGATTGCCAACCCAAAGATAATAAGTTGAATGCATCTGTTTGAGATCTGATTTCTCTAACTTTTATCTTTTTTTTCTATTTTGAACTATACGTCTTAACAACAATAAGGAGGTCGTTAGACGTGGGAAAGGAGTGGGGGTAAGGAACGGTTAGGGTTCAGCCATTTAATTTTGAAAGAACCATCCTGGAATTCGCTGGAATGAATTCGGAATATCATGGAAAACCAAAAGCTGGATGTCCGGATACGGATTCGAACCCACATCCTCCGGCATGCCAGGATCATGATTATTCTACTAAAGTGTGTGAAAAAAAGCATTATTTCAGTTAAATATAAGAGTCTTTATAAACCATCCCACTTTCGTATTCAATAAACGTTTATGCACTTCCACTAGAGGTTTGTAGGCTGCCCAGATCTGATCAATAAAAACGAAAATTTGTTGCTTCCGTTATCAAAAGGATCACCATCGTGTATTTAAATGTTAGCATTTTGTCATCCTGATTCTAGTTACATTGTTATCATCATTTTTTCATTGTATCTACATTTTTATTTCGTAGCTAGAGATGCCTGTTGGTATCCTATGATTCTTCATGTTCTTTGCAAGTCTCAATTTACTGAAGAGAAACTACAGTAATGCTACTGACTAACTTTTAATGCTGTTGTATCGTATTCCCATTGATTGTTTAATCCAGTAGTTTGCCATTGGTTTCAGAATCTTTATGTCCGTTTTAAACAGCCTTCACGATTCGATTGACACATCAAGGAAGGTTTGGTTCAGGGTCATGGGAGTGTACAAGGCGTATATTGGTGATGAGGAATGGAAAGATATTGGTGTAAGAATTGAAAGTAATGCATGGAATAGAAAAGATGACCATGATCACAAGCTGGCACTCGATTTCAGGCACAAGGGTGTAGGAAGATTCTATTTTTTGGGTAAGGGTGTCAGGGTTTGGAATAAGCTACCAAGAGAAATGATGAGTAATTTGCCAAAAACCTTGAAAGAATCTAAAGTTAAAATTTCTAAATGCCAAATGTAGGTGGTTCTAGAAAAGGGAGAAAATGAGTGTTTATTGAAAATGCCACCGTAGCGTGCTCTCCATTGCAATTTAATTAAATATTAATCTCTTCCCTCTAATTATGCATGTAAAAGGTCTATATTAAAAACAACAACAACGACGACGACGACGACTACAACAATGACAACGACGACAACAACAATTACGACGACAACAATACACTAACTGGGATAATATGCTTCCTGCATGTTTTTCTACAATCACCAATCACTACAGTATTCAAATATACCTTATCCTCATACTAGTTTCCTCCTGTTTGAAAGTGTATGATGCTTGCAGCTCAGAAACAGTCGTTCAGTAGTATGTATGAAAATGCAAGGACGGTTTATGGCAAAGAACTAAACATTTATTTTAATTTAATTGCAATGGAGCACAGGCTCCGGTGACAATTTCCCTACACACTAATCTTCCCCCTATCCTGCACCTACCTCCCTCTACAAATTTTATCTTTAAATTCTTTCAAAGTTTTCGGTAAATTATTCATCATTTCTCTTGGTAAATCATTCCAATCCCTGACACCCTTACCTAAAAAAGAGAATCTTCCCACACCCTTGTGCCTGAAATCGAGTGCCAGCTTGTGGTCATGGTCATCTGTTCCCTTCCATGCACTACTTTTCATACCTATTGCAATATCTTTCCATGCCTCATCTCCAGTATATGCCCTGTACACTCCCATGACCCTCCTCATCCTCCTCCTGTCTTGCAATGAATCCCATTCCAGCACCTTTATCATATCCGTCACTGATTACATTCTGCGATAATTTCCAGAAACAAATCTAGCAGCCCTTTTTTGTACCCTCTCCAACTCCTGTATTTGATACGTAAAATGAGGGTCCCATACTACACTACCATATTCGAGCAATGGTCTGACCAAAGTTTTGTAACCCAATTCCTTGACTTCTCTCATATACCCCCTCATCACTCTCTCCAACAAGTGCAGAACTTTGAAACCTTATACGAAATTTCCGTAAAGAATATTTCAATAGTAGGGTAAAGTGTGCCAATTAACAGATTTTTTAAGTGTATAGCGATATCCACCTCATAAGTTGTGATAAAAAGAAATACCTTTGTCCTTTCGCTACTTCTTTTACGACAGGCAATGGGAGGTGAACAGAATACACAATGATTAAAATAGGCCCACAGTGAGAATTTTTACAGTCATGGAAAGATTTCTAAGGAAAGCATAATTTCAAAAACAAATAACGATTATATTTTGTTTGTTACATTGCGTGATTTCTTACGTTTCGTGTAAAGTTTCTCTTAGATTTAATACGTTTTCCCGTTTCTTATTTTCCGTAAATAAATTCTGTGTTGTGACTTGGTGCTAGTAATTGCTACAGAGAATAGATCTCTGCCATCGGATTATAATTTTTTTTATCTCTGACTTTCATATTTGTGTGCAGTTGCTTACTCAGAAGACAATTGCCATTTTGATGCCATCGCAGCTACACTTCTTTTTAACATTACAAATGCAAATAAACCAAATGCAGTTGTTTATTTGACACTTCCTGGTTAGCTAAACAGCACTGTGATACCATCCATTGGGACTAACACTCCGGACATTATGGAGACTAGCCGAAGGCTGCTGGGCTATTCAGTTCATCCAGTCTCTCGGTAAAACGCATTTTTTAAAAGTATATTCGACCATTCCTGAAAATATTCATTCTTATAAACCATCTCATCACCAATAACGATAGAAGCTACCGTTATGGCAAAACCGGTTATAGCTAACTATTTAGTTGTTTATTATTATTACACTAGCTGATACCCGCGTGGATTAAGAAATTCTTTGCCAGAATTGAATATAGAAAGTTGTTAGTAACGAAGGTTTCTTCCCAAACAATACCGAGTTGGCATAATATTATAGGAATGCTATCACTATATCATTCTACCGTTTAACCTGTCTCTTGAAGAGAATCTATTTCCAACGTATTTCTGTCACCATTCGATAAGTTCTCAAAATTTCGTGACTACAATTGTTAATCATACCGCAAAAAATGTCCTGTGCCCTTCCTACAGATTTTCTTGTCAAATTCCACCAATATCGATATAGCCATTTAGTCGACAAAACGTAACAAAAAGACAGAGACTTACTTCCGCATTTATAGTTTTATTACTGCAGATCACACACACGCACACTGACTGCGAACAACCACTGAGCGATCATTATAACGTAAAAAAAGTGTACACCTACAGCCTTGCAAGACTACCTACGATTTGCCTCGCATTGAACCCCTAAATTTGTGATATATACAATCCGAATAACCAACGGTCCAGGCGTGACTCTTACGATCAAAAACAATTTTTAAAAATCTTTGCCTGCACGGAGATTTGAACTGGAGACCACGATCCAAACAGCAGTAAGCAAGCGCTTTAAGCACTTAGCTACCAGACCGCTATATGGAATGGCAGTACAGAGACCTACACATCCTACGCGTCTATCACCGTTCAGTAATTTTTCGAAATTATAAGACAACATGTATTATTTATGCAGAAAAGTTTTCAACCAAATGTAGACAGTACTTTTCTCCTTGTTTCAATGGATAACAGTGCAAACTTTCATCGAAATCGGATGAAAACTGTGGATTTGACAAACCAAGAAATATACATACATTCATCTATATGTATATAGATTGTTACCACTTTAATGCTGATGAGATTTCCGACGGTCAGTGACCAGATGGTTTTAAATGTTTCCTGGCTGGAGACCGAATTTGAGAGCTGCTTGTTGCACGCCGTGGTACGCGTGGAATTTGACATGCCGATCACACGTCAGAATTTGCGCGGGGAATGGCGAAACTGCGCTTGGGGCGCGACAGGCAGTCGGATGAGTCGCCACAAAGAAGCCGCCCCGGTAGAACTGCTGAAACACCAGGCAGCAATTGCCAACAGGTGTTGCTGCGTGTGTTCCTCTGAAGCATACAGAACCCCACAACACACGCTACCGACGCGGCCTTCCTCTACGCGAAGGGAAACGGCGAAATTGAGGCGTCCTTGCTGACGAGTTTCTACGTTCCATACTTTTTGAGGGTTCCAACCCAAGGTAAATTGAAACCATCTTGCCCATCCATCTGTAATACGACTCTAGCTCGTAAACGAAATAGCTTTCAGACTTAAAATTTGCACGTGATACAGTAATGGATGTAAGGAGACAGTGTATGAAGCCTAATAAGTAGGGTTCGTATATTTATGACCAAAAAAAATAGAGAAAAATGCAGGCAAATAAGACCTTAAAAACGGCTAAACATGAACCAAAAATCACAAAATATGACCAAAAATTTAAATTTACTATACATCAAAACATGCTCAATTTTACATCATTTATTTTATCTAGTAGTTTCGCTTTCATGTAAACAGCATAATTTGCATTCACTGCACCATTGGGAAAATTAAATTTTAAATCGGTAATTTGAAGTCACTTTAATATCAGATAATTTACAGAATAGAACTCTTTCATCTGTACTAAAATACTCCTCTCTAAATTCCCTTACGTAACTTCGCATTTCCAGAAATTTTTTATTTTCGGCATGGCGGTAAATCTACTCACTGATCCAATGCAGATTTAACGATGAATGAAGATATTTCATTGAGATATTGACTGATACGAATCGACACATGCAGGCTTCAGCTGTATTGTCGAGATTAAAAGGCAGGCAGAGCTCGTTTAGAGAGTGACAATAATGCATAACTTTAATTCTTGACTGGTGATTTCTGACCGCAGGGAAAATTAGTTCTCCCCCCCCCCTCCCCCAACTGCATAGCAGAAGTACAGTTCTGTGAATAATTATCTTAATTTCTTCTCATCTATATCTAGTGAATTCCCGGTACTATTGAAAAAATACCAGATTTTTCCTCAAAATATGACCATAAATATTATCGAAATATGACCAAAACTACTAAAATTGTCTGAATATACATTTATATGCTATATAAAATACATTTAAATACAATAACAAATGTTGCATCATTGATTAATTCAGCATTTCAGCTCAAAAAGAAAGCAGGAAAGAAATATGACTTGTCCTAAAGATCCGAACCCTACTAATAAGTATCTGCAGGTAGGAAAACTACAAATCGATAGTGTTCTTTACCTGGCCATTAAAGTGACCCCCGTCCGGGCATACAGATTTGGGTTTTCCATGGTTTCCCAAATCACTCCAGGCAAATGCCGGGACGCTTCCTTAAAAAGGTGGTGAAGAGAGTACGCCGGAGCACGTGGTATGGGAGTGTGAAACAACAGCCAGTTTGAGAGAACACCAACAAGCTCGGCTGCAAGGTAGAAGAATATTTGACATACTGCGCGACGAAAGTTTGTGGCACTTGCTGGACGAGGCAGCTGATCTACCTTCAAAATTTTGGAACGAGAAATTTATAAAAAGGAAAAATGCCGAGCGAAATCAAAGACCACAGATAGCAGAAGAGGAGAACACAATTACACCGGATTGACGGAAGATATCCTACGACAATGAGCAACATCAATCGTCGGAGGAACTTCAGTGTGCTCCAGAGAGGCCGTCTTCTGAGCGACAACTGGGGCCGTCTTGGTATTCCAGGAGGTCAACTCTTGATGGCCGGGGCGGCTGACTTTGCTGCCGGTTCCAGGGGACTCTGCCTTTGGAGCGTACACAACACCAAGAAAAATGAACAATAGTGGACCGATGTGCGGCTGTGACAATTGGTGGTGGTAATAGTAGTATTAGTAGTAGTAGTAGTAATGGTATTAGTAGTAGTAGTAGTAGCAATGTTAGTAGTAATATTAGGGACAATAGCAGTAGTAGAAGATTTAGTAGTGGTGTGGTACCCATTCTGTTTAATAACAGTAGATGTAATAGTTATTGGAAATTGAATCAAAATTTTCTTTCATTCATTGTTTATATATATATATATATATATATATATATATATATATGTGTGAGACAAATATATGTAAATGTAAAAGAGTGGAAATAAGGGCCCAGATTAGATACTAGGTGCTGGGCCATGTTGCATATGGAAAATAAATAATAATTAAAAAGGCAATGGCCGAATTCCTTCCCATTCCTTGCCCCCCCATCCTTTCCCGTCTCTAAAGACCTCGCTGTTGAGTATAAATCAGTTAAAAAAATCAGTTAAAAAATTTAAAGTGATTTTTGACAGTCGACCTGAGAATTAAATTACCAACAGAATACAAAATAGAGCACAGTTCTATCATCATGTTAGGCAGCTTCTGTGGCACAAGCATATTCCAATTAGGGCCAAACTTTCGCTGTATAATACGTACTTCTTACCCATCAGAACATACAACCTGGAAGTATGTATTACTACTAGCAGAGATGACGAAGACTCCAGGCGGCAGAACAATGGTACAGAAGACCAAAAGATCAAGACAGGGAATGAAGTGATCCGTAAAGAAATCCCAATCAATGAAATCCTCCGTGAAAAAAATTTAAAAACTACGGTTTCAATGGCTGTGACATGTCAAACGGATGGACCCAACGAGAGTAGCAAGGATATAGTTGGCAAAATAAGTGAAGTGTAAAAGACCTAAGAGGCCTGCCCAGGACGAAATGGTTTGATCTGGTAAACTGGAGCTACAGGAGGGATGGGAATACTGGTCTAGAGTCAAAGAATAGGAAATATACCTGTGCCGTGTAAGGGAATGACAGTTCTACCACCGCGATCGTGAAACTGGAGACGGATGAATATGATGATATGTATCGTATTTAAAATTTTGTGAAATTATATTCTAGTGGGGTTACACAGAATTAAAGAGAGTCGAAGGTTTTTTTCCTACCACAGCGTGTGGCGTATCGATGTTACGAGCTCATCGAATAGAGCATTAATTTTTTTTTCAATTTTTTTATTGGAAAATAAAAATACGACTGTCCATGAAACTTATCAGTAGTTGACCATTTGTACTAAAGTATCTATTTACTGAGGAACTTGAAATTTTTTCCCAGTATCGACCATATCCAGTAATCTAAACGAAAGTAACTAGAAACCGGCAAACGTTTTTATTTAGGGGTTTCTTTGACATAAGTCAATACTACATTATTGAATTAGCCGTAGCCCGTAACTTCGTTTACTTGAGGTTTTTTATTTTAGAAATAGTCAGGCCTTCTATGGAAATTACTCTCACAAACAATTTGACTTCCTAATTTATAGTCCATACATAGTCAAGAATGTCGCAGATACAGTGAGATGAGTTAAATGATTGACGATGAATATCTGTTTCAATTTCGAATAACACGATGCCGTTGTCAAACATTTCGACAGCAAGAAATGACTTTTCTTTAAAAAGATATTAATTTCTTAGATTTTTACCGTCATATCGAAATAAAACGTATACTATTTTACTCCTGGGACCAAGGACTGTACAGTGTTCGAAAACTCATCAAAATAAATGAAACGAACAGACACATAAAGATAAAATATACCTAATTTTAGTCCTGGACCCCGAGGGCTGCATAACGTATAAAAATTTGTCCTGTTGCTGTAACAGGAATCGCACTCGAAACCAGGATTCTTTTCTCGCAGTTGAAATTATTGCATCTAACTATATATAAATATGCAATCCTCAGTGATAATTGATATATCAGTATTTATTTTGTATAAAAGCGCTTTTGACAATCGAAAGTACACCATGTATGATCTCGCTGAAAGATCTGGAATGGTAGTTCGACCACCTAATAACTATTTCCATTTGGCGCGTATATCGCCTCTATCGTGGCTGACGCTACAATTCAATGCGGAATTTATGTTGCTACTAGGGCTGTTTATATTTTTTTAAATATCGGATTTTCGATATATCGATATTTTAAAAAGTATCAATATCGGCTGTCGATATATCGGAAAAAAGTATCGATATATCGATACTTTCATAAATGAGATTTCATAAAATCAAACCTTGTAAAATTAAGGTTGATCACTCATAAACAGACGTGTGAGTTTGTTCTTAGTCAGGTTTTCACTTCCGAATGGTTTCTCTTGGTGATGGTTAATTTTTAAAAATAATTTTACTATTATGCGTGTCATAATTTTTATAAAAATTAATAAGATTTGTAAATTCGAAAGAGGTTTGAGGCAAATGTTATTTTGTGTATTTTTAAGACTGATAAGCAGTACAGTTGAGGCATTTGTTTAGGTAAAAGTTTAGCTATCATAGCATTATGGCCAAGTTACATAAATTTTTTTCATAAGATTTTTTGTGGTATTTCATGTTTTGTATGTTGATAGCTTATTCTGAGTTGTCTTACTTTTCTAGCTCTAATTTTTGCATATTAGCAACTGTTTGTTATTTACACTTCACACTATTCCTGCTAAAACACTAATTTCAAGTTGGACTTTCCTGGACAATGCGCCCGCTCATTTCAAACAATGGGCTCACGTTCGATTCGTGCTGGCGAGCGATGTCTTGGCTACACTGTTTTCATCATCTGAGTAAACTTGGTACCTGTAACTTCCAAATTAATTGTAGAAACGTAGTAACATTTACTTAAGTTTGCTGATCTCTATGCGTAACAGAAATTTGAGGGACATAGTGTCATTCAGAAAAAACGAAAAATGATAACTTATTTTTTTTTTAAATATCGAAGCCGATATCCAGATTTCAGTATCGAAATATCGATATATCGGCGTGAAAAATATCACTCATAAATATCGATATTTTCAAAAAATAATATCGATATATTTTCAACAGTCCTAGTTGCTACACAATGTGCCTGTAATAAATCTGATTAGAACTAAACGATAGTGTAAGCAGTTGTAGCACCAACGTGTCTTTGGCGTCGGAGATCTACGGAGAGGATTTCGCTGTCCCTCCTGAAAATGTGTCAGATTTTGATTTTTGCCACAACTATTACGTGCAGGATATGTGTTTACATCATTTCAGTAGTGACCCTAGTTGTAAATCCTTGCATTACACTGTCCCATTTTTTAAATTTTACTATTCCTCTTTACATGTTAATATACCTTAGCAGCCTGCCTCATTCAATAATTTCTTTCTTTTTAGAATATTCACGTCATTTTTCACATGATTCCATGATTCATTCGTTGGTCTGCTTAGGGGCATACACTTTGGGTCGATTATCCTCGCTGCAAAGTAAGAATACCGATCAATTACTGCTACTTTCAGTGGAAATAAGATTCATATTGTAAATTTAGAATACAGTATGTATGAACTAATTTGTGTGCAATTGGCTGAAAAACCTTGAAACATAGTTTTGTATCCTAGTCACAGTTTCAATTTAATTCGCCTCTCTCGTGGTTGACGCTGAAATTTAAAGTGGGATCAGAAACACGTAAAATCCTTGCGCATCTCATACTAACAAGGAAAACCTCTTAATAGTTCCTGGCCGAACAGTAATTTCAACCCAAGACTCAAAGTTTTGGACGCATTGACCTTAACCAATCCGTTACCAGACCGTTCAGAAAGTCTACAGAAGAGACGTAACAAAAAAAATTGTGGAAATCAGTATTTCTCAGCCTTAAATGTGATTTCCAATGGTAGGAGAAAGCTACATAAATAATTTTCTTGAGGTTAGTATTTAAAGTATTTTAATACGATACTTTTCTTCTGACTTTACTCCTCGTCGAGGTCATTAGAGGCGGGACGAGATTGGAGTCAAGGAACAGGAAGGAATTCAGCCATGGACTTTTGAAGGAGTGGGTTTGGGAAATCATGCAAAACCCAAATCTGGATAGCCTAACAGAGACATTCCTGAAGTCTGTGCCTGTCGTGACACCAAAATTAAAATGCAGTCAGGTCGGGAAGATCAGATTATAATGCGAGATGTGAAAGTTTGGTGACAACTACTCAGGCTACGTGAAATTTCTTTAATTTTTTACTATCATAATTAACAGCACTGTATATCGGTTCACTGATTTAATATATCTGTCCTGTACATTAAACAGGTGTAACGCGACACCGAACATTAAAAACGGTTACAATTATCAAACTTAATACTGTTTTTAGATGATCCCTTCACAGAAATGTGTTGCTGTATCTAAGTTACCTTCCGAGATTTTTACAACTGAAACAAACGACATAGTCAATTTAGAGATTGTGTGTGATTTTGTTAGTATGTATTGGCAGTGCTTATCCAGTATGGTGTTGCAGCGTTCTGTACAACTTTAATGAAGAAGGGTGCAGTCGTGGAAGTATAACTTTTAGGCGTGTCTAGTACCCGTTGCAGACACCCAGGAATATTGCCGCGTCGTCATATTGGAACCCATCCTATAAGACGGGCCAAATTCAAACCATGAGCCTGACGTACAGGATGGCCCTATTTAGATTTTATAATCCCGATTTGGATTTTCCTGAACCATCTGTGTAAATGGTAGTAGGATTGTTCTCAATTTCTATTTCGTTAATAATCATTTTCAAAAACAAACTTGTTGCTTGAAAGCAACAAAGCTTACAAGATTCACAGACAGATACTGTCACTATTTTGCATCTTTCAGGTCAAGTAAAACGCAAAAAGAAAAGAAGATAAACTAGACGCAGATTTTCCCCGTCAAAAAAATTACGGAAATAACCAACCTACTGTCGTGTTCTATACGAAGGCGGTAATCACCAGAACAAAATCAGATGACGTCAGCAAGGACCAAGCACACAATATTTCGTTACATATAGTTACAACGCTCAAGAACCGACTACAGCAGCCCAGTTCGGCAACACAGAATTCACAATCGCTTATCAAGTAGACTACCTAATTAAGACTAGAACTAGGGTTCTTCCTTTCCGCCCCAGGGACCGCTCTTGTATGTGGACCTCGGTGGTGGATGAAAAAAGAGGAATCACCCCCTCCCTGGCGACGGCCGCGGTGGCGCCACTCCTACTGGCGAGTGATGGCCGTGGATTCACGCGGGGGATACGAAATGTCGCAAGACATATCGTGCATTATGAGGTTTTTTATGCGAATGACTTTCTTGACTAGAAAATACTAATAAGTCATTCTACAGCATGACTATATGAGTCATGTGAGTCGTTAATTGTGCATTAACAGTGAATTTTATTTGGGAGAAATTGGAAACCTTGGCATCATTCTCCTGTTTGAATGAGAGAAACCGCTTTTAAACCATAATCAGGGTGGCGGGTACTTCAACACCGATGTTTGTTTCGTTATGGCCCCCAGAGTTCATAACGTGATAGTGGTGGGTCAGAGTGTGCTGAAACTGTAGGACCATGTAAACGTTTCGGTTGGAAGGTAGCGAAGCTGTACTTTAAGGACATCGTGCGGTTTGAATCTTACTTCAACTATTGTCATCAGTTGCAGGATGAAGTCAACAACAATGTTAAATAATATTCTTTAAATTTTGTTGGTAAAAACTACGGATTCTGCCTCCTGGGAGCAAACTATGAATTTTGACTCGCAATAGAATTGTGTTTGCTCACTCACTGGGACTAGTAAGAAATCTATCTAGAATTTCAAACAAATTTTGTTTGTTTGTTAGTTATCACATCACTACATAAAACCAGTGATTTTAAACTCCAACCCGCATCTCTCGATAAGAAACAGCTTGAGATTAACTATTAGGTGAAATATTAAGCCAACAGCCTGCATGAATACAATTAGAAATAGTAAAAACAATCTCATAAACCGTTACTGCTGTAGTATAGAAAGCGCTTGACAACGTTCCTAAATTTATCGGAATGGAAGTATAAATGTTCTCTGAATCAACATGAGTGTCTTCAGCTGTCACAGTTCGTAGATTGGTGTACTCCGTTGCGAAATAGTACTTTCTGTTTTGCTGAATAGCAATTATATAACACAAGGTGGATAATCAATTGATCAGAACAAGTAATACTGTCAAGCCCGCTCGTAACTGCTGCCATATAGCTCCACTACGCCTAGGAAACGATCTGGTGGCTCAGTGGTTCTGGTATCTGAGTGGAGATCGAAAGGTCCCCTGTTCAAATCCCTGTCTCGGCGAGGATTTTCATTGGTCTTTAACCCGTGCTTCACCTCTGGCCCAGCCAGCTTGTTGTGTAATGTGAAACACGCCAAAACGCTTTCGTGGTTCGGATTCCACGTTAAACTGGAGGTCCCATGTGGTTATGCTAGGCGGCTACGATAGGAGTGGATGCGCAGCCGATAATAAATCCTGTCACCAGACCATTCAGACCACACGAGTTTACCTTTTTCTAAACCTAGGGAGGTTAAACGACCTTGTAAGGGAACACAAGGAAATAATAAACCCACACGAAGCCCATCGATGATCTGGCTTCCCCCAGACATTTTTTGACGGTGGCTTTGATGTACGCAAAATTTAGAAGTAGCATTGTTTTTCAAAAAATCCCCTGCTTACATACATAGCCTTTCTTGTGTTTAATTTAATTTTTAATTTAATTTTAATTGCAATGGAGCACAGGCTCCGGTGCAATTTCCCTACACACCCATCTTCCCCCTATCCTGCACCCACCTACATTTGCCCTCTACAAATTTTATCTTTAAATTCTTTCAAAGTTTTCGGTAAATTATTCATCATTTCTCTTGGTAACTCATTCCAATCCCTGACACCCTTACCTAAAAAAGAGAATCTTCCCACACCCATGTGCCTGAAATCGAGTGCCAGCTTGTGGTCATGGTCATATTTTCCCTTCCATGCACTACTTTTCATACCTATTGCAATATCTTTCCATGCCTCATCGCCAGTATATGCCCTGTACACTCCCATGACCCTCCTCATCCTCCTCCTGTCTTGCAATGAATCACATTTCAGCTGGTTTATCATATCCGTCACTGATTGCATTCTGCGATAATTTCCAGAAACAAATCTAGCAGCCCTTCTTTGCACCCTCTCCAACTCCTGTATTTGATACGTAAAATGAGGGTCCCATATTACACTACCATATTCGAGCAATGGTCTCACCAAAGTTTTGTAACCCAATTCCTTTACTTCTCCCGTACATCCCCTCATCACTCTCTCCAACAAGTGCAGAATTTTGAAATCTTTTCCTACTACCTGTCCAATGTGTCCTGCCGAGTTAAGCTTGTTATCAAATGTAATGCCAAGATATTTACATTTCAAGTCTTCAGCAAGCAATTCTTTCCCCACCTTATATTCATAATTACCCTTTTGTTTTTTATTTGTGTATCTAATAAGCTAACTCTTCTTTGCATTTATCATCATTCCATGTTTACCAACCCAACTAGATATCCTGTCCAAATCACCCTGCAACTGTTTACAATCCTCTATCGTTTTGATTCTTTTATACAGCATTATGTCATCTGCAAACTATATAATTTCAGATAGTAAACAATCAACACAATTATTCATTAGAATAATTAATAGGAATGGTCCCAATACGCTACCCTGTGGCACACCCATTTTTACTTCTACTTCTTTTGTTACTACATTTCCTACCCTAACTTTCTGTTTTCTACATTTTAAAAATTCTTCTACCCAGCAAATCACTTTCTCATCCACTCCAATGGTTTTTATCTTATTTACTACCATTTTATGGCTTACTCTGTCAAACGCCTTTGACAGATCTAGTGCTACGCTATCAATTTGGCCTCCCTTGTCCATTTCATCTGAAATATCTAGCATATATGCCACCAACTGAGATTCGCATGAATATCCTTGCCTGAACCCATGTTGCCTGCTTGAAAACCACTTACGTTCCTCACATATATTTCTGATGTTGTTGCATATCAATCTTTCCATTAATTTACCTACCACTGATGTCAAACTGATTGGCCTGTAATTCTCAACTCTATTTCTCACCCCTCCTTTATGTACCGGTACTACTATTGCACTTTTCCAGTCCTGTGGTAAGCAGCAAGTATCCAGACTCAATTTAAATAATATTCCAACATAAGGTACAATGTCACATCCGGCTATCGTTAAGATATCTGTAGTAATATTATCTTCACCAGCCCCTTTATGTTTTTTCAGCTTTCTTATTTCCTTCATGATTTCCTCAGGATGAATATCAATTTTTTTACAATCGTCATTTCTAATTGTGTTGGTAAGCTCGTTCTCCGAATTAGACCCTCCTGTTTCTGAATCATTGTCCCTAATGCTTTCACTGAACCAGTTACTTAAAATCTCTGCCTTTTTCAAATCGTCAGTAACTTCTTCTCCATCCTTATCTATAATTGTCTCTACACCCTCCCTTCCCCTCAGTTTCCTGATATAGCCATAGAAATTTCTAGATGCATCAGTCAATGGTCCTCCAGCACTGACAATACTCTTCATAAACCCATCTTTAGCCATTTTCTTTGCTGTTATTAAGTCCTTGTTTAGTTGTTTAAATATTCCCTACTACCCTGCTGTCTCTTAACTCTGTTATATTCTTTTCTTACCAACCTCTTTAACCTCCTCCCTTCCCTCTTACAGTACATAGGTTCTCTACTTCTCTTTATTTTATTGGAATAAATTTTTCTTCCCCCTTTCTTATTATCTCCTTGAACTCTTCCCACCTTGATTCTACTGTACTTGAGCCTTCCTTCCATTTGCTGAATTGTTCTCTGAAATATCTCTTCAAATTCGAAACCTGACCAGCAACCGCCAGAATTTGAGGATCTACTCAAGATTTGGATCTCCTTGAATCGGATTCACTCTAACCATGGAAAATTTATGCCCTCCAACTATAAAAAGTCCCGTCCTAGATTGTGATAGCAGTACAGGAAATCAAACATTTCAGCGCAGATCGTACGTACGGAAATCGCCGATTTCTGTAATACGGTTGAAAGTGCGATAAATCATATTTATATTTTACATACATGTCTTTTTCCCATCTTAACACTACTGTTTTGACGGTCCGGCCATCTAAAGACCTCATTCCACCGGCTCCCTGCTGTGCATATGTGGGCAGTGTGAATAATGAGAGGGAGAAAGGACTCGTGTCGTCCCACCAGGGCCGGCGTTAGGGGGGGAGAGGGGTAAGCGGGTCAAATGTGCCCGGGCCCGCCGGCTGATGGGGGCCCCCGCACACCGGCTGCAGGGACCCCAGGCTTCGAAAAAAAAAGTAATCAATTTTACCCCGGGCCCAAAATTCTTACCGCCCGTTCTGCGTCCCCCAATTAAAACCAGGTTTTTTAGACCCGATCTACTTAACTTATAGGAGGAAATTCTGTGTTGTCATCTGCCTGAAAAACGTGTTCTGTATGGTAAGTGTATTTTTGGTTGTGAAATGTGTAGTTTATGAGGCGGAGATTCAGAACCATCCTAAAATTCGCAATAAGGGCGATCGGTACGCGGAGACCAGGTCTTGAACTTAGGCCGGCTGGACCTCCCCGATCAGTGTGTAACATCTTAACGAACTGCGCCAAACTGGAGGTTCTTAATTACGTTGCAACGCACGCTTCGGTGGAAATTTGCGTTCGCACCCATTTTTTCCCCTTTCTTGTACCCACCTACTTGCGCCCTCTCTAATTTCAACTTTAAATTCATTCAGCGTTTTTGGTAAATTATTCATCATTTCTCGTGGTCAAATCCCTGACTTCCTTACCTACGAAAGAAAACGTTCTCACACCGTTATACCTGAAATCGAGTGCCAGCTATTGGTTATGGTCATCTTATCCCTTTCATACACCTTTCTTAATACTTCCACCAATATCTTTCGACGCCTCATCACCGATATACACCTTGTACACTCCCACCATTATCTTCATCCTTATACTGTCTTCCAATGAATCCTATATGAACTTCTTTAGTTACCGATTGTGTTCTGCAGTAATTTTCCGAGACATATTTAGTAGCCCTTATCTGGATCCGCCTCCAACTCCTGTATTTGATACCCAAAACGTGTGACCCATTCTACACCACCAAATTCCAGCAATGGTCTGGCTAAAGTTTTGTAACCCAGTTCCCTCAATTCTCTGGTACTGGATTCTGAAAGCTTTTTCCACCACCTGCCGAATATGTCCTGGGCAAATGACTTTGTTGTTAAATGTTACGCCAAGGTATTTGTATTTTAAGCCTTCAACAAGTAATTCTTTAACACTACATCTACTATTATAATTTCCTAAGCTCACTTACTCACTTACCTTGATACCTATTGACTGTGGAACGGTGGCGTCAAGCTCCAACTTAACAGCGGCCAGAGATATAATTAAAAGAAATTCTAGGTTATGTCTACAATTTAATAGCTAATTATCTGTTACAACATCAATTGACGTACTACATTCATTAAGTTTGCATTTCATAGTTTTTTAAAAATCGATATATTTTACAGCTGAAAAAACGTGGAACTGCTTTTCAGTAAAATGTAGATAATGAATGCAACATAAAAAAACTTTTCAAAAACGTAAATTACACATGGTCTCTTCTGTAATCACAAATACCAATTGTCATTTCGGCCTAGGCTAAATTTTAATTTAATTCAAACGTTTAATAATGTTGCTTCTTGGCCAATGTTAATCATTATGGTTTATTTGGTTTTTACTTATTTTACAGACCACTTTCGTTGATGGTCTTTGTTCATGTTTACTGTACGTGAGTTATCAGGTTATTTACAGTAGACTTCAGGCCAAATATGCTACCGAACAGAGTATTCTGTAAATTCATTTCTTCGGAGAATATTAACTATTTAATAATTTGTAATTCGTATCAAGTTCTCTGGCCGTTACGGACGCTATGACCAAAGATTACATTATCAATGTTATCCCAGGTTCAATAAAAAAAAACAACGTGATGCTTTTGTAGCAGTTGCGTACTTCCTTTAAACAAAAATTCTTCAAATTTTGCAGAGTGAACTTTTAGGGTCAAATACAAGTCAAGTTTGTATTTCAGCAAGTTAGAGTATAGCAACCACGATCTTTGAAACAATTATACAATAGTGTGACCATCTCTGTCCGTGTTTAATACGCCTGTAAATACTTCTGTGTTCTCCAGAGATTTTATTTACCCTAGAGGGAAACAGGTCAGGTTTGTATTTGGCCAGATCAGGTCAAACTGTCATAATTTTAGACTCTAATTTATTTATTTATCAATCTTGTTTCATGGATACCTGCTGAGGAAGGACCTCTGGGATGTGAAACATGTCATGGTTAATATACATATATACAATATGAGTCACAATTATAGTAAAAATAATTATAAGTTCCAAAGACAAATAAGGAGAATAACAATAAACATTAATTTTTACAACTGAATTTTGCAAAAGTTATATTGAAACAATTAATCAATTTGCTCAAATTCTTGAATTGAGTAGGAGTTGACAATAAGATAATCTCTCAGTTTTTCTTTAAATATATCTTTATTATCTGAAAACTGTTTTATACTCTTGGGAAGTTTATTAAGCAGATTTATACCAGAATAATTAACTTCTCTTTGTACTAATGACAGAGATGTTTGTGTTTTGTGCAAGTTATTTCTGTTTCTTGTATTGAAATTGTGTACCTGTGAATTAGAAGTAAACAGGTTTAAATGATCTATGACAAAGCACATGAGAGAATATATATACTGAGAAGTCATTGTAAGAATATTGAGTTTTTTGAAAAGTTGCCTGCAAGAAATTATTGGTTTTACCCTACACGACATCCTAAGAGCTCTTTTCTGTGCTATGAAAACTTTATTTACTTTGTGAAGAGTTTCCCCAAAAAATTATGCCATATGAAATCATTGAATGAAAATATGAGGAGTACACCTATTTCGTTAATTCTAGAAAAACTGTAAATATTCTAGATTCGTGACAATGCGAAAAAAAATCACGAGCTTACACTGGTACTGTATAAATGCAACAGTTATAAATAATTATCCGCTCTATGCTATCAGAGCAGTTTGTCAAAAAAAAGAAAAAAAATCGTATGTGGTGAACATATTGTCATACGCTATGAGTTGTAAGTTTCGATCCCATTGGTTTATTCACAACAGGAAACTGCAGTTACTGTACAGTGCCGGAGGCAGTGTTGGCTCAACAGTACACTTCCAGCAGAGAAGTTATCACCGATACGCATCGAGGCTACTGCCGTTTATCTGATCGCTGCTCAAACAATGACGTGGTCGTGTCGCGGGGATATTAGCTCCTTCTAGGAACCGGATAATCAGCCCCGCCGATGAGTTAATCGCGATTGCTCCGCGCGCTTGTTTCTGTCGCTTACGCGATGGATCGAATCGTTTATTTCGATCGTCGCGTGCGGCGAGTTCTCGGACCAGTGACGTAAGACCCTCCTTTTAAACTGGACTGGTATAAGTCACTTGTATTAATCGTGTCAATTAATTGTTTCCACTCATTCCATGTTCGTCTACTCTCAGTTATATATTCGAGTCGTCACTGTAACAGTATTTTGTGATGCAGAGGCACTGTACTCAGTTGATAAAGCGACTTATACAGAGTGGTATGGTAAATATTGAAGGAGGCGGTAATATGAACAAAATTGAGTAAAAAAGTTAATTGAAACATGTGTCTGATTTCCATTCGCTTTGGAGATGCGGGTGATGGAATATTAGGCATAAAATAAACCTCAGAAAATGATCAAGACCACACAAATAACTTTTATCCATAAAAAAAAAAAAAAAAAACTTATATTTTACATAAGTTTAAATGATCGAAAATCCCATCAATCATTGACCACCGAGGTAGACAGACCGTATGCCATTAGATTTTTGAGTGTGCGGATAGTTGGGTAACGATGTGTACAAAGAAAAACCCAACACAAGAGATAAAATATTGCTCGCATTGTAGACACTTCTACCCTCATAAAAGTACACCAAGACGTACTCAGAAGAGCTACACGTACTATTGCGAAGAGAGCTGCAAAGTGTATTGAAGTTGATGGTGAGATTTTCAAACATTTAATTTAAATTTTTGTAAAATATGCGTGCATAAAGTACTTCAATAACTGTTCTACATAAGTTTCTGAATATTTATTTTATGCATAACATACCAGCACCTGTATGTCCAAAACGAATGGAAATTGTATACATGTTTATATGAACTTTTTTACTCAATATTTTTCATGTTACCACCTCCTTCAATATTTGCTATTCCTGCTGAATCACACTGTATAATCGATAGAAAGACAGAGAACAAATTTTTAGCGTAATGCTATCATCTAAGTGTTCTATGGTAGACCTCTCGATGCTTCATACCAACGATCATGTAGGGATTTTGCAAACCAATATCACTAAAATTTTCAAAAAATTACGTAGTTCCAATATTGCCATTTTTATAACCATCGTGTTGCATCGCTTTAATAAAAGATTAATTTTCCCCAGTTTTTGAAAGGTTACTTATTTCCTCAATATTTTCAAGTGATAAATAGATTTAACATTGTGAGCATGGCTTCTAATATCACATATAAACACTCTGAGGTGTTCTAAATTTGCGCCAGACTGATCTTGACTGATTATCCTCGTTCAGGGAGACAAACCTTGTTACAATAACCATTCTTTCACTCTCCTAGATTTATTCCCCAGTGTCGGGTAATAAAGTCGCTAGAAATAAAAACTGTGATGAATGAATGGAGGAACATCTGTGGTTTACAAGATTTGCTATATATGATAAACTCCGTTACTGAAAGTGTTTTATCTGTGAAAATGTAAGTATAGAGGACCATCTTCGGCTTACGCGATTCTCCACATTCAGGGAAACAAACCTTGTTTCAATTACCTTTCACTCACACTCCTGGATTTACTCCACAATGTCGAGTAATGCAGTCGCTAGAAATAACATCTGTGATGAATGAATAGAAGCACATCTGTGGTTTATAAAGATTTGCCATATAGTATAGAATCCGTTACTGAGTTTTATCTGTGAGAATGTAAGCATAGATGACGACACTCGGATTAAGAGATTCTCCATATTCAGAGAGACAAACCTTGTTTCAATTACCCTTTGTTCACTCTCCTAGATTTAATCCACAATGTGGAGTAATGAAGTCGCTAGAGATAACAACATCTGTGATGAACGAATGGAAGCACATCTGTGGTTTATAAAGATTTGCCATATAGACTCCGTTACTGAAAGTGTTTTAACTGTGAAAATGGGAATATAGGGGACCATCTTCGACTTAAGTGATTCTCCACATTCAGGGAGACAAACCTTGTTTCAATGACCTTTCGTTCATTCTCCTGGATTTATTCCACAATGTCGAGTAATGAAGTCGCTAGAAATAACATCTATGATGAATGAATAGAAGCACATCTGTGGTTTATAAAGATTTGCCATGTAGACTCCGTTACTGAAAGTGTTTTAACTGTGAAAATGGGAGTATAGGTGAGCATCTTCGGCTTAAGTGATACTCCACATTCAGGGAGACAAACCTTGTTTCAATTACCTTTCGTTCACTCTCTTGGATTTACTCCACAATGTCGAGTAATGAAGTCGCTAGAAATAACAACATCTGTGATTAACGAATGGAGGAACATCTGTGGTTTACAAGATTTGCTATGTACGATAAACTCCGTTACTGGGTTTTAACTGTGAAAATGTAAGTACAGAGGACCAATCTCGGCTTAAGTGACTCTTCCCGTTCAGGGAAATCTTTCGTTCACTCTCATAGATTTCCTTCACAATATCGAGAATAATGTTGTGAGTTAGTTAATCGATCTTTGGTGCGACCACTGAACAACTATAAATAGTAACATCTGTGATGAATGAACGGAGGTACATCTGTGGTTTCCAGAGATTTGCTTCCTTACACTTGGTTGAGGAGACAGTTTTGATGTGATCAGCTGGCTGCCGTGTGGGCTGGGCGCTCGCGTGCGGTGACCACACACTGGTCTCCGCCACTTGTGTGGTCCGCCCGCCCGACTGCCGCTGCCCGCACAGCTGGCTCGCGACGCAGCGCCACAACACCTCGACCAAGGTACAAAACTGGGCCGCATAACCTGTACGCACAAATAAAACGAACCACTCTATCATCTCTCAACATATTCACACAAGTTATTCAGACGTTCCTCCACTCTCTGGAGACAAAAAATGGCGTCTTTCTCATTGTACCGTTTCATCATTTCTTTCATCACTTCGCTGGAAAATCATTTGCTACGTTGGGGATTCTACGATAACCGTGGCGCCGCAATTTGATGATGGATTCTTATGTAACTCGACGAGACAAATTGAAAGTAAAGAATAAAAAATTTTCATATCTCGCTTAGTTCTCGAGATATCGTATCTCAAAATTGACGTTGTGTGACCTGGACCAGAAGGAAAAATTTCGCCATAGCCAAATTTGATGATGAACTCGTATGTAACTTGACGAGACAAATCGGAAATCGAGATATCGTATCTCAAAATTGACGTGGTGCAACCTGGACCAGAAGGAAAAATTTCGCCATAGCCAAATTTTATAATGAATTTGTATGTAACTTGACTAGAAAAATCGAAAATAAAGAATAAATTTTTTCAATATTTCACTTATTTCTCGAGATATTGAATACCAAAAGTGAAACGGTTAGGGTGAGATCCAGCCTGGACCTGAAATTTTTTTTTACCAAAACCACTATATCTTCACGGTGGAAATACACTATAGGTGTGTTATTTTCTTCCTAATGGTTGTTGTTACGTTGAAATATAGCCTGGACCAGAAGGAACGTCACCAAAATCACAAGGAACTGTACCTATAACTAATTTTTGACATGCTATATCTCGAAAACCAAGCGAGATATCAAAATATTTTATTCTTTATTTTCGATTTGTTTCGCCGAGTTCTATAAGAATTCATCATCAGATTGTGGTGCCACGGTAATGATAGAACTGCCGCTACGTGAAATAAAATTTCTTATTTAGATTCTAATAAAAAGAAAAGGACAAGTTGGTAGCACTGTTTGATGCACGAGAACAAGTGCCAAACTACTTTAGTTGATCAGCAACCATCTTGTATAGATTTATATACGAGTATATATATATAAAGAATGGGTGAGTAAAAATTGTATTCAAGCAAGTAACAGGTCATTTTTTTTAAATTTCTGACAAAGTAAAAGGAGAAACTATCAAAAATTTGTGAAAGACTTGAAGTTTCGATACTAATGCACACGCGACCACCGACAACTCTGAAATGAGAATACATTGTTTCCTGAAGTAATGTACGCTACTGCAGATACGCTTTGTATGAGTGATACTGTCTTGGTAGATTACAGTATGTAAATTAATAGTGTTGTTACTTTTTAAATAAACCGTAAGTTATAATTTAAATCTCATCTCTCTTAGAATCACTGCATAGGTGTTCTACAACTAAAGCCGTTACCTATGTGAGACCATCCAAAGTCCGTAAGTTTTTCAACAGTATCGCGATTTATGCTGACTGGCAAGAACTTTTCTAACCACGCTTGCAGCCATAGCTCCCCTGTTTCTAAATATTTTAAACCCTTTATTTTCAGCCTACCAGTTTTAAAACCACGCTGTGTCTGTTGACTTGTTAAGAATTGAAGTACCGGTTTCTCTCTCAGTTCCGTTGCTGTACTTACGGTTAACTCACTCACTGGTTGTTGACAACAGCATCTCTGACCCAAACGAGGATCGAAACGTTAGTTAATACAGCGATGTTGTGTCTCCTGGTTAGCCACATTGATCATATCACTGAAAATCACTCAAATTAACTTTTCTTCCCTTATTTTTTTGCAGTTCCTCTTTTAGCAGGTAAAGCAAGCCCCTGTCATAGCGAACCTTTTTTTTAGCGACATGAGATATCTATACGCTAATTTGGCTAGAAACTGGCGAGATTCCACCATCAATAGGCCTACGTACTGACATAGTCTGTCTTCTGACACATTAAAAGTGAAGCAATAATGCAGCCACATAACAAATTATGCTGATAACAAGAAAATCTTTCCCCCTAACATCGAGTTCTTGATCAATATTGTCAGTCTGTTAAGAACCTTAAAAAACATATCAGTCAACAGAAATCTGATACAGAAACACGTTAAGGGAATTTCTACATCCGTTTGATATGTTTCAATGACCCATTCACTAGCCTTTGGAAGAATTACAGTCATGGAGCTTTTTGCTGAATGAGAATGAGAGAAAGGCGAACTTTTTTTTAGAATTATGAACTAAGTCATTAATATTCAGATACAATAATAATTGTATCCCTCTCCACATTTTAACAAATATACCGGAAAGTATCCCTGCTCCTTTTTTTCCCCGCATTCAGAAAAATGATTTCGTATATAATTTTTCCAGTTGAAAGCATGTTAGATTGTCTTAACATACCTAAACATTTATCGCTCAAGAACAGTCGTAATTTTAAGCCTTTGCAGCTACCGACTGTTTCAGAATGGTATTCACATGCTCGGCTAGGATAAATGATGAAACGAATCTTAGTTTTGAATTAGCGTTCGTACTGTTAATCCTCTCAGCATAATTTTATGAAATCTCTCTTACGAGGCCAACCAGCTAACTAATCCATAGCATCCATCTTGTATTCTAATACGTAGAAAACGATGCTATGAACAAGGGATTGATTTTATTATTCTCAGCTGTGAGTCGATTTTTGGTTGCTACTAAATTGTTAAAAATCATTGTTTTAGTACTTTTATAGAAATATTTTTTCGTTACTTCCTCATATACACAACAAACTTCGTAGAAGCGTATTACAGCAACAATGCTTTCGATAACATTGGAGCTATTGACTGATGATCGTAACGTATTTTGAACCATTTCATCAAGTAAAATTTCCACTACGTTACAAACGCGCCTAGGCTGTGCCAATTATACGGCAGTACACACCATAAATTTTATGGGAAATATTTTTCCTAACTCTAATGGTAATCGAATTACTTAACCTAATTCCTTATTTATATTAAGAAGTTGAACTGGCATTGCAGCTGATTGGTGCGAACGTATCTACTCTTATTAACAGCAGATATGTGAGGTTCTTGGTAAAATATCTTACTACAGACATATACTAAGCTTCTATTTGTGTAGAGTGTTATTCAGTGTATAGTCGATCGGAGAAATTATTACAAGGCTGGAAATAATGAAACTGAAAAGATTCTCAGGTAAAGAATTCGGTTTTTCTAGAGCAAAGGGGTGATTTTACTGGTAAAATAGTAACCAGAATCAAGTCCTGGATCCTTAGTTACGAATATAAGTAGAACATCAGGGCATGCTAAAATCTTCTTTTTCCAGAAAAAGAAAATCAAGGTGTAACTACGCACTGAAAACGCAATTCATAACCACACAGTCAAATCGTTTTACTCTTTATAATGTGTGTTTTTTTTTAACGCTGTTTAAATTGAGTGCCATGCAAGCGTGCTTTAAAGTAAAAATAAAACTCCTGACAAGTTAGAAAACGATTCAAATTGTACCCATAGGACGTCTCTTATTGTAATTTTAATCAGTTTCCAGTTGGACCCATCTTTGTAATTTTCTACTTTGTTTGAATTATACATTGCTTCTTTGACATTAAAGCAAAAAAAACGTGTTCCAGTTGCCAAAAAAGTTAATTGATCAATATTTAAAACAATCAAATAAATTTTTTTGGAAGTTGTATCACAACCACCTCACAAATCCGACATTTACAGACATATATCCTTCCAACTGTGATCCAGCGAAGTTAATATTCATTTAGAACAAAATTAAAAGAAATGTGTAAGATTGTGCAAAACATTCTTCACTGCCAGCATTAGAGGCCTCAAAGAACATTTGGGTCATGTTTTTAATTACAGGACGAGATGATTTAGAGAAACGAGCGAATTGTTCACTTAACCGGATAGGGTGTTAAAGTAATTTGTCTCTACCCTCCCCGAATTAGTTACGCGCTTTTTTATTCGGTCGCATAACTTTAATGCAACTCTAGTGGCGAGCTGTGGGTAAGAGTGCATTCACACCAACTGTGACCTGAGCGCATTACTTGTCAGAACAAAAAGATTAAAAACAGCAACAAGAACGAATTAGTGACATCCGTATCACGAGTCCCGCTGCAAACAGCCAATTAGCCAGTGTGTGGTGTACCCACTGCGATTGCCTCCACTGAGCTCTTTTTGTGCTTGTGGTAAGACTCGCGAGGAAACACGTTGTTATTATTTTTTTGTCAGCCTTCCGGGCTGGAATAGTAGGAACGCGGCCGTAATTAAGTTTAGCTTCTAATAAACATAAATTCGAGTTAACGACGGAGACCAGAACTGGAGTTGTCGATGCACGCCTTTCTTTCCGCACTCAGCGCCTCTGAGTTCTGACTGGCGGTGCGAAACGCGATTACAAGACATCTCCCAAATACTCACCTTCCAAAATTCCCAAAAAGCTGTCTGACTGGAGCGTTTCTGTTCATGTGTGAAAGAGAAAATAAAAGTAAAGGTTGTATCCGTACCGACCGATGGGGCCAATATGTGACCGGAGGAGATAGAGGACCTGATTCTCTTCCATGACTCCAGTGATATAGTCGGCAAATCACTCCAGTCGCTTTAGTTCCCCTGAGAAGAAACCTTTCGATAGCATTAGTTAAGTTTTGGCGCGGTTATAATGGATGCAACATGAGTGAAGATCTCTGATTGTAATAGAGACTCTTTGTCAGTAAGAAAGTATCTGTAGAGATGAATTTGACAGTTTTTCACTGTAAAATATGTAAAATTGTAAAATAGTATAAAATAAAGATCTAAAAAAAAATTGGCCTCGGGTACAATCACAGACGTTCAGACAAGAAGAAAAATCTAATGCCTGATTGAGATTTGAAGATGGTCTACGAGTTTGAACGAAATCTCTCTTTCGACTGTACTAGAGCCAAACCCAGGAGGCGAAAATAACGGTCACTAAAATGTTAAATAGCTCCTTTTAATAACCTACAGAAAGTTTCGTTTTTGTGCAAAAATGTTTGCCTGGTCTACGTTCGTCGACACGGCAATAAGGGTTATAGTCATAAGAGCCTCTGGTTTATTTTTTTATTATTTTTTTTACTTATGGCTTTACACCTCGTCGACGGCTAAGTTCATTAGAGGCGGGATGGGACTGGGGACAAGGAACTGGAAGGAATTCTGCCATGGCCTTTTTGAAGGAAGCATCCCGGCATTCGCCTGGAGAGATTTGGGGAAACCATGGAAAAACCCAAATCTGGATGCCCGGACTGGGATCCGAACCCGCGTCCTCCCAAATGCGCGGCCAGAACGTTAACCGTTCACCCACTACGCTCGGTGATCCTCTGGTGTTTTCCTCTGGCGTGGCATTGCTAGCGGCTGACAATTCGGGCGGTAGGGGCAGTGTGTTAATGTCTGCAGTGTTTCGCCGTGATATGAGGAGTATCTCTGGATTCGGCGTTTATTTCTCTGTTTTGCCACTCAACACTCAGAAATTATAATAAACTTATTGTTAAATTGTTATTGTTCCATTCTTTCACACTTCTGTCTGAAATTAGTGAAGACAATCGAGCGACACTTTCTTCGTGAAAATTGGATGGGGCAGACGTTCACAACAATGCTGTGAAACCATCTGATAACTCGCTGTAGACTTTCCCCTCCAAAAGAACAGAGGCAAGGAAAGAGCGATGTTTGTTTCTTGTGGAAGATGAAAAACTATTCAACTATACTTCAACCTTCAGGTTGTCGTTGGAAACCGCTAGATAATAAGATTCCATCTGCGATGTATTCTTCACGGCAGTTCATCCACAAGGGTTCTGTATTTCATCCAGAGGGTAAGACGTAAAAAATTAATTAAACGTCAAACAGTAACAATATAATTGGTGACTATTGTACTAGCTATTACCAAATGATTTACGGATTTTACGCAAAAGGAGTTTTTGTCAGCAATATTGTAGAAGAAGTTATTGAGGAGTTTTTCTTTTCTTTCATATTCGTTATACTATCAATATTTTGCTATTTGTTTATCCAGCCGTACTAACACTACAGAGGATAAAGACACGTAAGAAGTTTTCATGTCACTAGAAAAAGGTTGGAAAAATGAAACATTTATTCGTCCAGTTGATTTTTTCTGATATAGATCAAAAAAATTCCTTATTCAAACTAAAACATTAATGCTTATAATCTCAATTCAACGAAATTTTTCATAATTTTATTCGAAACTACTGTAACTGGCTAGGAAAAAAATCATCGTAAAACTACGCACAAGCGGTGGTCATTTATCTAGGACCTCTCTAATAAGTTATGGTGGTAGTTTTTACTCAAGTTGTGAGAATTAGAAAAGGGAGCTTAAAGTATCTCACCTATAGATTCAGCACATAGCCATACGATTAAAAGTATAAACCTTGCGATTTCCCCCAGGCAACAGCTAAAGCTATCATCTGGAAACTACACTTCATATTGTTATTAACCAGAAGAAAAGGAACATTTGTAAATGGGCTTAAAGAAGTGTTGAGAATAGCTGTGTGCTGTAGTTAAAACTGCATTTAGATTTTCAACTTAAAATAATAATTGCCGAGGAAATTTCGTGCATTCTAGGTAATACATTATTGAAATTAGTGAAAACGAACAACGTTTTTATTTATTTATATTAGTGGAAGAACTTTATCACCTAGCTGATTGAAGATAGTTCGATCTGGTAACAATAGTTGTGATAACAGAATTAACCTGAAGCAAGAAAATGTTTACAGTGAAAACACACTTATGCTAAATCACATTTCTAATATCACGAGTTTTAAAAGGAACGTGAAAGAAAGTTGATGTCGACTGATCATCCCCGGGGTGTTGTTTATGAAATTAATCAGTATGATATGGTTTAATTAATGACGCTGATAGTAATCTTTGTCAGAAATAAATCGGGGAGGTGCATTGGTGTTTCCTCTTTAAGAACACTAACAGCAACATAAGAGGCATTTAAAAACGTATATTCCATCCCATAACAGCTTTCTCAGGTGAGGTTATGCGCACGGTGCTGAAAATTTGCTTTACTTGTTGGAATGAAATTGGGCGCGGTAGAGAAAATTTGGATAGCGTTGAGTGCGCATTCGCCGCAATGTTCTGCACATGTGCATTTAACGATACTTTGATGCAAGCTTCTATGATAGTGTCCGCTGTCGCTTAAGCTCGTGTTAAACAATGAGTATTCGCTAAATCATTTTGAGTTAGTTCACGTTACGCGCTACGTTTAGTATGTATGTGTACTCTACGGCATACCTAAACTGTATCAAAATTTGTAATTCTTAACTTGCTTTAATACACACTGAAAATCACGTGACTTTGTCAGACGGTTTATTTACATCCAGAGTCACCATTATAACACACTGATACACGTACCAGTATTTTTAGTTTCTTTTTTGCTTGTTAGTTGCCTTTTGTTTATTTATATTCCTTTTATTTGTTTATGAGAATAACTTGGACAAAGTTCCTATTTATCGTACTAGTGTAATAAAGGTAGCATCGTTCTCCAATTCGAGTGCGAAAGAAACATCAGAACCATCAAGAAAAAAAAAATACGGAAAAAAATTCATTAGATGGCGACAGAGTACCAATCGCCGAAATATCGTGTGAAAACAACCTGCTCACTCGGCTAATAACTAGATTAATTCTCATGGCCGAAGGAATCTTCGATCAAATACATTGATGTTTCACTTTTTGCGCGTCTACACACTAATATACATATCATTTTTTAATTTATTTTTGGAGATTATAAAGAATTCTCTGAAATTTGCTTGTAAATAACCTGTGATTATAATTACCTCAAAAAATCGTCGAAGCGTAACGTGATGTTTCTTTTTAATTCTGTATACATTTGTTAGTTGTGAAAATATTTCCATTAGTTTGTTGTGTATTGATATACTCCACCACAAGGAACCGAAACACGAAAAAGAAACAAAACGCAGAAGTTCGAAACTTTGATCCCTGAATTTCGGCCAAGAGAAACTCTTGAAGTTTCCCTCCTTCGAAATTTTCCGATCCACTGAAGCTGTCTTCGTTCCATCAGTAAAGACCGCGCCCACTGAGAACGACAGCGCTAAAGTAAAGTGAGTCGGTAAGAACGAAATTAATCATCGGCCCAGCTGGCGACGGGCCCAACGAGTTGGCAGACGAACCATCGCCGCCAACTTTTCCTCTTGTTTCCATTCTTCACTACGGCTCAGTCAACAGGCTTTCTTCCTATCCATCTAAATTTTTACCTACCGCTTCAAATTTTCAAGGCAAGTTTCTATACTACACTTCTCATAAACAATAATTATTATTTAAATCACTATTTAAGTGTACAGTTAATCAGAAAGAAAAATAAAGGTTTTGTAATATAGCATGTGATCCACTGAGTTTTCCTTGCCTATTCCAATAAAATCTACACTTATAACATAATAATAATATAAATTCAAAAATAATTATGTCTCTTTGTTTGCTATGATTTCATAACTAAATGGCTAAAGCGATCTTGATGAAATTTGACAAGAAAATACCACGTTTCGTCAGGAAGGACATAGGATACCTTTTCGGGATAAATAACATATTTTCTGATGAAATTTTTAAAATTAACCGAATGGTGACTTACGGTGTGTGTAAGTCTCTGTAATGTTATATTGGTCACTCAGGTTTTGTTTCTGTAGCAGTCAGGTGTTTATGATCTGTTTATAAATTTTATGTACAGACAGAACTTATTTTATGGTACAGCTTAGGGATGGCGATTCTTTCCAAAAAAGATCGATTCTTCAATCGATTCGATTCGAAATTTGATAAATCGATTCACAAAAAATCGAGGTCTAAAAGATCGATTTTCTAAAAGTCGATCTTTTATCGATTTAGTTTACATGTTCGTATTTTCAATATAATACCAATCATAGAAAACAAAAAGGACACCATAATAATTGATCTTTTATAATTTTTAAAGTAATTAAAGTTTTTTTTACAACTAAATCAAAGTATCAGGTATATAATAAGATATTTATTTCACAAATTTGTTGGTTACATAAAATAGTTTTGAAACGATATAATTTGCAGTTCCCAGTGCTTAATATCCAAGCTTTTCAGGAACAACAGCCTGTCCAGTGTACTAGGATCCAAGTGGTTCCACTCATCACTTGCGATGTTGCCTATAATAAAAAAAAAGTCTCTCTCAAGGTACTGATGATTCCACTATACAGATATACTTATCGGCAATTGAATAAACGTGATCATAATTTGATTTTTTTTTCAGTAAAGTATAGGATCATACTTCAGGTGCACAACTGCTTGCGATAAATATTGTTTAAATTCTTCATTGAAACCCTGACTTCCATGTGCACGTGCATTACATGTAGAAACTGCTTATTCACATTCGATTTTCACGGGTGAAATATCAATTCACTGGACCGATTCAGTACCATAAATCGATTTTTTTTGGTCAAAACGATCGATTAATTGATCTCAGATCGCCATCCCCTAGCATAGCTGTGGATTTGCGCTTCACTAGACTAGTATTTTGTGTTTCCGGCATCTAACCCGCACGGGCTTTACAGCTTAGTAAAGGCAAAACATTGTGTGCAAAACGGTATTGGCATAAGAAGTCCCCATAAAGTGATATAATTTTAAAACAAAAATGTGCCGCTGGAACTGTGGTAAGGAGTCTCACACAGTTAATCCTCCCCCTTTAGTTTGTTGCTATTTTTAGGCCTGTTGCAAATTGGTTCCCTTTATGGGACAGGTTCAAAGATAGAATGGAATGTGATGGCTTCCCCTTTATATTATCCCGACTCCGTTCTTTTTGGGACACCTTTCATGCAACTCACATCTTTTTATATCCTACTAGCCCCAAAGCCCGTCAAAAATGACGGGTTTAGCGTGTGTTATGGTAATTTATTTCTCTGCAGTTGCTTAACTAAATAGAATTGTTATAAAATAAAGCTCATTGTAATTTATCGTCCCTTGTGCTGTAGCAAAAAGCTTCAGTTGTCAGCTTAGTCCAGGTTGCATTTCAGCCTAACCACAATCTCCGCTAATATTGCTGATAGAAAAGCAAAGTCCAATCAGACGCGACTTAATACATTCCCTATATCGCATGTCAGTGTCATCATGCATCGCGGTATAAACTTAATCCCAAATCTACACAGATTTTTACACTTTTTTTTCTTAATACCTATGATGAAGATCGATATTTCAACGGCTGAGACAGCTTACATCGACTGAAATAATGACCCCGGTTAAAACTAAGGATCCTCAAAAAAAATCTCAACAACTTACGCTATGCCACGAAATATTTAATTGTGGTTTAGGCCATATTTTAGTGTTCTGACATGTCTTAGCAATTGCTTAACTAAATAGAATTGTTATAAAATATAATTCAATGTAACTCCTCGTGCCTTGCGCTGTAGCAAAAGGATTCCGTTTCCATCCGGGTCCAGGTTGCATTTCAACCTAACCACGTACTACGATACACTTGCCGTCAGAAGAACAATACTTCAGTCTCACGTATATTAATACAAGAACTGTATCGCGTTTTAGTGGCAATAGTGATATAAATTTGATCTAAATCTTCAAGGGTTTTTACACATTTTTAAAAAAAAAAAAAAAAAAAAAAAAAAAAAAAAAAAAAATCCGTGATTCAAACCGATATTAAAACGTTTGAACGGTTGACATAGTTCCTGAAATAATAGGCTCAGTAATATTACACAGTGAAAGTAAAGGAAATTAAAATAAATATTATAAACTTACATTATGTGGCGTAATATTTTTTTAAAGTGTAGTGTAAGATGCACTGATCGTAGTCAGTGTGAAACTATTTCCGTTCAAACGAATTAATAATTTCAATGATAGGGCACAGTTTAAATTATTCTTTTAAAAAAAAAAAACTAAATTATTCTGCCCTCTGTCGCAACGTCAAATGCCAGTTGTAATTCTGACCCATGCTAAGTAACAATCTAACCAAAACTTTAGCTACATTTTTGCTTGAAATACAAAGCAAATCTATGAACAAAGAATTTAATTAATACTTCTATATATCGAAAGAATATTGTGTATATATAAGCCTCTAATGATTATTCGGTACAATAATAGCCAACCAGTTGTTTAAAATTTTAATTTATTGATCAATAAATTAAATTTAAAATAATTTTAAGCAACTGATTGGCTATTATTATACCGAATACGAGTTTTACCGTTGCTGTAACGCAGCTATGCTCAAGATTCATCTAATGATTGATATGTCGATTTAAATGTAATACATACTTCTATTTCAGTGTTCTGTAATTTAATTTATGCGCGGATGCTTGGAAATGTTATTAAATAACGCGCATTATCAAGAATAATGGCGTAAAGCGTGACGTCATTGCGCGACGTTATAAAGTTACGTCATGCCGTGACAGATGACGTCATAGCTGACACAGTTGCTTATTATAATATTAGATTGTAGCAATAAGATTCTAAGTCCACGCGAACGAGGCCGCGGGCAACAATTACTTAACTCAGTGCAAAGCTTCAAACTAAAGTAAGTGTGATCGGCTCTCAGTAAATTAGCTCGAGAGAAGTTTTTGTTTAGAAACAAAATGTGCTTATGTAGTGTTCCATCCTACATTTTTACCCTCTATCATCTGTTCCATAGACTGCATTTCCTACTGAAAGGAAGACGAAGACGTCAAGAAGACGTTCCAGACTGTGCTGCTTCTTGCCATTCGTAGTATCAATGCCGCCGTATTCTCTGATAAAATACGGTTTGTACTCTTATGGTATTTAAGTCTTCTGTTCCAATAAACTACATAAAACTAATTTCATTACATAATTATCAGTCCTTTTTAGAACAAGATTGTTTTATTGCGCTAAGGCACATTTTACATACAATAAAATATTTTTCACCAATGAATAGCGTTTTAAAAACTAAATAAAATATTCCACAGTTCGAAGTTATATTTAAAATCAAGATGTTCTCAAGTGTTGAAACTCCAAAAACTTGTTAGACCAGTAGGAGGTACGGTTCAGAAATTGTTCCGAATTGAATTTAGATTAAAATTTTTTGGGATAAATATAAAGATTCAAGTTTTAAATCCACATTTTTTTTTTTTTTTTTTTTTTTTTGCTTACGGCATCACATCTTGTCTACGTTGATGTCATTAGAGGCGGGATGGAAATGGAGCAAGGAATGGGAAGGAATTCGGCCACGTTCCTTTAAAATAATACACGTACCCCTTAATGATTTCGCATCATCACAGCAGGGAGAGAATTGCGGATAAGAAACGTGAAAGATGTTCTACGTCGCTCATTCTGCTTCATCCATCAACGAGCACATACTTCTCAAACACTAACCTATCCAGTATCTCTTTCCGTTCGAAATTAATTCCTGGACTCTTTGCGATACATTGCTACTTCTCTCATTTCCAAAACACATTTCCTATTTTTCATCAAAGTAACTTTTCACATCGCTCATTTCTAACCGTTCATGGTGGGTGAGTGATAACGCTCTGTCCACCCGACCAACAGGACGCTGATTCAAATCCCCATCTGGCTATCTAGATTAAGGTTTTTCTTGTTTTCTAGAAATTTTTCTAGGCGAATGAAGGGATGATTCCTTTAAAAGGTCATATTGGAATTTCTTTCCGTTCCTTTCGCGCAAGTCCTTTCCGATGACGACGAGACGTAAAGCCATAAACAAGAAACCTCAATTCTTTTCCGTTCTTCATCTTTCAACCCCACAAAAACATATAGTCAAGCTCTTTAATTTGCGCCTCATTTATCAGTTATCCTTATAAAATTCGTCATTTGCCATTATTATTCCAATTTTTATCCCACGAAATAGACTATGGATTTCCATCCAGGTACTTGAAGAATGTTGCCTGTTGCCTCGTTTCATGTTTTAATTTAATGTCAAATTTGTTTCGACTTCTCGTCAGCATGATAGACATTATTTAATTATCTTCCTTTCTAACTATTCGTAGGATTTTTTTAAAAAAACATAAAACTGCATTTAATTACAATGGATTACACGCACTGGCAGCCATTTCCCTAGACAAATATTTGCCCCTTTCTTATTATTGTTTTACAATTATCTTATATGCTTTACGTGTTAGATTTTTCCACCAATCTGCTTTTATATTTACGAATTTTAATTTTTAATTCCTTTATCGTACTTGATAAATTATTCAAGACGATACACATTATGTTTCATATCAGTGTGTCTCAAACCTTATACAAAAAATGTGCTTGAGTCGTTCAGCAATTGGTGTCATTTTGAAGAAGATACCGTAAAGGATTTTAGTGAATGTTGCCTACAGCAAATAATTTAATAGTTTCTGCAAACGACGTTATTCTGATTGCTAAGTGTCATTTTTGTGGCAATGCATTATTCATCATAGTGACAACGGAAAGCTGCTTAAAAACCTTAATCAGGGTTGCCAGGGCCAAGATAACTTCCCATTGTACCTCCTCGTCTTCAATATGATCACCCTTTAACGCAATGGAGCTAGTTTCCGAATCGCGATAAATTGCTGCACAAAAATTCAACGTTTGATTTCAATTTTTACAGTGTAGAATTAGCGTTCCTAAATAATTGTAAGTGTATAAATGAATAGGAGGGTAAGATTAAAGAAACAAGCTGCTTTGAGATGGTGTCAGAAGGTACACTGAAAAGTTCTGGACCATTTTTTAATTCGGTACTATTTCTGTTGCAGCGAAACAAAATTTTTCGAATTACAGATTGTCCACATGAAACCTCCTTGATTTCAAATTACAATATAAAAATATATATATTACACATAGAACCTTGCGGTTTGTACCATCCTGTGAAGCAACTCAACTCAAAAAGTTTTACACAAAATACCAGTGCACTTCTATCTTCGCTCCTTTAGAGTCGCTCAAAATGTCTAAGCGATGCTCAATCTCAGCCTATGTGAGCACAAACTAGTCTGGAGTGACGGAACCGAAAGCGTCCACAATTATTCTGCGGAGATCACCAACATCACGTACATGTAGGGCATACACAATGTCTTTCACATAACCCCACAAGAAAACTTCCAGAGGGATTATGCCTGGAGATCGCGGTGGCCACTTGATCGGTCCATCTCGTTCTATTCATCGCATTGAAAGTGTTCCGTCCAAGATCTCACGCACCCGAAACTCTGTTTCCACTCTCAATGGCTGTACTTTTTTTTATGACTTTATGCCTAGTCGACATCTAGGTTGATAGAGGCAGGGAAGGAACTGGAATTCAGCCATGGCCTTTTGAAGGAAGCATCCTGGCATTTGCCTGGAGTGATTTGGACAAACCATGGGAAACCCAAATCTCCATGCCCGGACGGGAATTCGAACCGGCTTCTTCTCAAATACGAGGCCAGAGCTGGCTATAAATGTTTCTTACCAATCCTTAGTTGTCTTTTCATATGGTGGAGCCCTATAAAACACATGTCGAAAATTTCTGTACATAGCGATTGGTCACCATGTTTCAGCATACCATATCACGCATTGGGGTCTCTCTAGTGAAATATTAATTTGTTTATAATTATTCAACGCCTGAAACAAAATTAAAGCACCAACTTACACAATATTACACAAAAACTTTTCTGATTGCTTTACAGTATGGTTCAAACTGAAAGTTTCTATGTTTAATTTATATATATATATATATATTGTACTTTGAAACCAGAGAGGTTTCATGTGGACAACCTGTATATTAGAAACTTACACGTCTGTAGAGAGTCAAGATCACAAAATTTTGGTGAAATTTGATGTTTCGCGGATATAGTGTCACAATATTAAAATGGAAAGTAGGCGATTACTTTTCAACGTAGACTGTCTTCTTCGTCTGTGATGTTAAAGATGAAGAGAAATTGCAGATGACAACGTACGTTCGCATCGGGTTCCGTGAGAGGCATGTCGTACGACCCAGTGACCTCTGCGACCAGGACGAATTCCTGAGGACGAAGAATTCCGCTAAGTGGGCAGCGCGTGATGAAATAGTTCCCTTTCGGAAGAGTAACCTCGACCCCGGGTGCGTTAGTATGCACCGGGCGAACGCGATTGTGTGCAAATGTGCTGCGGGAGGTGGAGAGCAGTCCGTAGGGGCAAACTCTATACTAACGTAAGTACTACGCGCCTAGGAGTCACTGCGTAGTGATTAGTTGCCAGTATACAATTTCATTCTCTTGAAATAACATACCACCTCAGAGCTGGACGTGGTATTGATTTAGTAACAGTATCAGCCAAACAGCTCACTGATTTAAATTTGAGTTAATGAGTTACTTGATCCAAAGACAACTTAAATACTTCACCTTCCAAGCCCGACAAATCGTAACTGCCCATTGTATTCGATCTTCACCTTGTAACGTTCTGACCTCATTACGTGATTTAAAATTATAATTAATTTTATTATTTTATTTTATTATCATGAAAGGTAGAACTTGCTTGAATACTTTATACGAGAAATCACAAATGGTTTTATTTCAATTAATCACATGACATACATAACAAAATTCGTTAAAATTAATTAGTTGTCCTTTTGTGGGCGCCAGGGTATTTTATATAAAATACACAAAATTTAAACAGTAAACGAAGTCAACATTTTGACTTCACTTCTGAAAGAGATGTTTGCTCCGGGCTATGAGAGTTCTTATCTGCAGGGTCGTAGCTGGGCAATGCTATGAACTTGAAAGTCTAGCTAGCACAGTGTCCTTCATTGGCGATGTATAATTACCGAATGTACATGTCTGCCGCCACACATTGGATGACGGTCTTCTCTGCTATGGACCAGTGTAGCACAGTTCCTCAGATGTCGTCCTTTGCCTGAGCTCATCTGCTCAAACAAAATAGCGGGTGTCCGGATCCTGGTAGCAGCAACAGTCCCACTCACGAATAGACAGTCCACATCGACCGATCGTGCTGGCCGGCCGGCATCGAATCTTCCTTCCCTCGTTCGTCGTGCCACATGCAAAACAGAAAACTCTCGCCGATCACCCTGTTTGTCTACCTGGCAAGCACAAATCTCCCCTCCATTAGGCACTCACTATTCTCCCCTCGCTAATTCTAGGAACCGGCCTGCTGGCATTCCTCAGATCTGCCGCTCCACACTTGTACAATGTACACTGCGCCCAAACGCCCACTAAAATATTCCACATTTTAAATAATAAACATATAGTTTATTAATGTAACTAGCGGTCACAAGACGCGTTCGTTACAAGAACTCTCATAGCCCGGAGCAAACATCTCTTTCAGAAGTGAAGTCAAAATGTTGACTTCGTTTACTGTTTAAATTTTGTGTATTTTATATAAAATACCCTGGCGCCCACAAAAGGACAACTAATTAATTTTAACGAATTTTGTTATGTATGTCATGTGATTAATTGAAATAAAACCATTTGTGATTTCTCGTATAAAGTATTCAAGCAAGTTCTACCTTTCATGATAATACAATAAAATAATAAAATTAATTATAATTTTAAATCACGTAATGAGGTCAGAACGTTACAATGGCGCCCAACGTGGGGCTCGAACCCACGACCCTGAGATTAAGAGTCTCATGCTCTACCGACTGAGCTAGCCGGGCTATGAGAGTTCTTATCTGCAGGGTCGTAGCTGGGCAATGCTATGAACTTGAAAGTCTAGCTAGCACAGTGTCCTTCATTGGCGATGTATAATTACCGAATGTACATGTCTGCCGCCACACATTGGATGACGGTCTTCTCTGCTATGGACCAGTGTAGCACAGTTCCTCAGATGTCGTCCTTTGCCTGAGCTCATCTGCTCAAACAAAATAGCGGGTATCCGGATCCAGGTAGCAGCAACAGTCCCACTCACGAATAGACAGTCCACATCGACCGATCGTGCTGGCCGGCCGGCATCGAATCTTCCTTCCCTCGTTCGTCGTGCCACATGCAAAACAGAAAACTCTCGCCGATCACCCTGTTTGTCTACCTGGCAAGCACAAATCTCCCCTCCATTAGGCACTCACTATTCTCCCCTCGCTAATTCTAGGAACCGGCCTGCTGGCATTCCTCAGATCTGCCGCTCCACACTTGTACAATGTACACTGCGCCCAAACGCCCACTAAAATATTCCACATTTTAAATAATAAACATATAGTTTATTAATGTAACTAGCGGTCACAAGACGCGTTCGTTACAACCTTCAAGAGCAAGATGAATACACGTTTGCACCCATTTTAATATGAACACTGTGTCAAATACAAAAATATTCATCACTTTTAACCAACCGTATCGTAGTACTAGAACGGTAGGATGAGTTATATGAACAACTAAAATCATTTGGATTAGAAGGAATCTAATTCGGAGCCTTATTGTTAAGAACGTCGTTATAATTAAATGCTGTATATCTATCTTAGGACCGAGCGTGGTGTGTGAGTGGTTATCGCTCTGGCTTCGCATTCGGGAGGATGCCGGTTCTGTTGTTGTTGTTGTTTTTAGGGTTTTAGGGCGCGTCGACAACTGGGTCATTAGCGCCCTGATGCCGGTTCTAATCCCCATCCGGGCATCCAGCTTTGGGTTTTCCATGGCTTTCCCAAATCGCTCCAGGTGAATGCCGGGATGCTTCCTTCAAAAGGCCATGGCCGTATTCCTTCCCGTTCATTGTCCCCCATCCCGCGTCTAATGACTACGCCGTCGAGGAGGCGTAAAGCCCAAGCAAAAAAAAATCATTGTAAAGTGTTATTCATGTTGTTGATGACCGATAAAATAAGGGAGAGGGTGGTACGTTGGGGTGACCCACTCAGGCCTACTCTTCCTAAACTTCCGCATCTGACAGATGAATCACAATCGAAAATGTCGTGTGCCCTCATTCCATACCTACTGTGGAGAGGTTTAAGATTTAACCTAGGACTTTTGGTGTACAATCTGGTAATCAGGAATTGTGCACCTTCACCTCTGTTACCCGACTGCCAACACTTGATAATTTCTGCCACCAGGACTCCAACCGGATACTCCCATGTCAGCGGCGCACACCATCAATGTGCCGCAAACGGGGCTGACTGCATTTAATTTAACCAAATGTAAATAACGGTTCCAAAAAATGGTTGCACAGTTACTCCTTGTCACAATCCAGACACCAAACAGGTGGAAGTATGAATGACTAAAAGATGAAGCAAATGTAATTTTTTTTTTTCGAAAAAATAAAGTATAATGGAATGAAGCTAAACACGGTGACGATTATTGTATAGGAGTAGCGACTGATGTGTCGAACAGACGCAGAGCGGTGCCTAATACATTTGACTTGAGTATTTCGGTAGTGGCACTGTTGGAGGGAAAACAGTAATGTGAAAATCCTGCGCCGTTCACTTGGTTTTGGATTCCAGACTACAGTCTAGACTATCCTGTTTTTACCTCCTCGTAACTGCCTCCTCACCACAAGAGGCTAAGAGCAACAAGCTGATAACATGTCTGTTCCTCTCCATCGCAAGGGCTAATGTGTGGACAGCTTTCCTCTTAAGCAGTTTAAAAGTGGAAAAATTACAACGGCGGAACGTCATAAGCGCTGTTAGCGGTTGTGTTTAAGAATTCCTCGCCAGCACGTCTTTGTTTTCGATGCGGGCAGGCGCTGAAAGCTCCGTTTCGCTGTTGCGGGTTCTTCGTATCCGACTCGCCACATTCCACGCAACAATTCCTGCCACATGCGTTTCAGATATACTCCAGATTTTTACTATTGCTGCACAATACGGAGATTTGCTTTCAAATACATTAATTATATAACTAAATTAGCTAACTGTTGGCGGATCTCCCAAATGATTAAAGTCGCGTGAATTAATAAACTTTTCTGTCTTTTTTTTTTTTTGCTTTGGCTTTACGCCTCGTCGACAGCGAAGTCATTAGAGTCGGGATGGGACTGGGGCAAGGAACGGGAAGGAATTTGGCCATGGCATTTTGAAGGAAGCATCCCGGCATTCGCCTGGAGTGATTTGGGGAAACCATGGAAAACCTAAATCTGGATGCCCGGACGGGGATTCGAACCTGCGTCCTCCCGAATGCGAGGCCAGAACGTTAACCGTTCACATACCATGCTCGGTCATAAACTTTTCGTAATGAAACTGACGAAATTCGTATTTATATTTAACTACACAATGTACAGGGGGAGGACAAAATAATACGAACACCTGTGAAATAATGGAAAATCTTTATTAATAGGTGGTTGGACCACCCTTTGACTGAAGTTCAGATTTAATGTGACGTGGGATAGATGCATAAAGGTCATGGACAATATTTAATAGTATATTAAGACATTCATCCACAGAACGGTCTCTAATTCCAAAAGGCTGGATGGAGGAGGAAATCGGGAACGAAGTTTGGACTCCAAATATTCCAATAAATGTTCAACAATATTCAAGTCCGGAGACTGAGGGGGCCAGGCAAGACGTTCAACTTCATCGTCATGCTCTTCGAACCATGCTTGAACAAACCTAGCAGTGTGGATAGGGGCTGTCACCAAGGGTTTAAGAATTGCCACTCTGCCACAAATGTTCGCAGCATGAAGTTCTCTTTTGACAGTTTTTGTTAAAACGGGTCCTGGAGATGACTGTTCAATTCGGATGTTATCTCGGATAACGACTGCTTGTGCTTTCGGGTTACTACGCGCTTCAAGACCCGTCTATCCCTATCAGTAAGCTTTGACTTTCGGCCACTGTTGTGCTTTGAAGACGCCGTCTTACCCTCTTTCGTGTACGCTGTCATAACGGCTGATACCGAACTCCTTGCAAACCCCAAAAGGTTTGATGTTTCCGTAACCGATGATCCACTCAAACGCACTCCGACAATCATTCCTCTTTGGAATTCTGACAGATCTGGAATTTCAACTTGTCACAGACAGTTCGATAGACGCATGCAACGCAGGTGACTGCTGTTGAAAGACTGATACCTTCCTCTTCACGCTCACTAGGTGGCAGACTTCTGTTGCAAGTAGCACGGCTGTACTGCAGGTATGAAATACGTCATACTTTTTCACAGGTGTTCATATTATTTTGTCCTCCATCTGTACATTTTAACCGTGAAAACGTAGAGATATATTTACTGAAAAAAATGAAAGAATGGAGAGATAGCGTTTTGGTAAATAATGTTTTGGGTTTTATCATCACCAATATGGTTGTCGAAGCATTAGACCACTTGAAGACAGTCATAGTTACCTCCTCCCACCAACAGCTAATCTTCTAAATGAGTATATATGCATTGTAAATAGAAAGATGTCCTTGAAACAATCTCTTCCGTTAACGCGTGGTGCCCGAAGAAACAATGAAAGAGACATAATCTCACTCAGTCGCGTGTTGAAAGAAGTTTTCGCAGGCTTGGTGCATCGAATGACACGTAGGATTTAGTTGAAAAAATTTTCCCGGTCAGTTTCTGCTTAGTATCTGTTCAGTAGATACATGATAAGACTTTGGCCAAAAATAAATTTCATTAAAATGAAATTTATGTTACCTTCCTCATCATCATTTCTCATCAAGCTCCACACAAGACGGTGCTCGATGTTATAATTTTACGATTTTTAGGTATAATAGATTTCTATGAACAATAACTTTGGCTGAAGTTATTTTTACAGCCTTAGATCGCACTGTGTGGAGCCTATCCCACCAACTCTCCCTCTATTAGTTTTGTACTCTGTTCTTAAAAGTTCATTTGACGTTATGGGATCTCTGATGAATATGCTTAACCAGTTCCACCCTTTTTATTGGGTCAGAGATTATCTTTTAAACTGCGCTTAGTGGGTGAGCAGTAACGCTTTGGCCTCGCATTTGTTAGAAAGCAGGTTTGATTTTTGTCCTAACATCAAAATTTCTATTTTTCATGGCTTCCCAAAATCATCTCACGCGAATGCCTGAATGGTTCCCTAAAAAGGGAATTCTTTGGCGTTCTTTTCCCCCAGTCCTTTCTCTCCTCTGATAACCTGCACGTCGACGGGGTGTCTAGATACGAGTCTGACAGGTGACACGTACGTACGCATCCTGGCTGATCACCTGCATCCATTCATGTCCATTGTGCATTCCGACGGACTTGCGCAATTCCAGCAGGACAATGCGACACCCCACACGACCAGAATTGCTACAGAGTGGCTCCAGGAACACTCTTCTGAGTTTAAACATCTCAGCTGGCCACCAAACTCTCCACACATGAACATTATTGAGCATATCTGGGATGCTTTGCAACGTGCCGTTCAGATGAGATGTCCAGCCCCTCGTACGAAATAAGTACAGTAGAGAAAACTTGCAATAGATCGTTACTCTATTCTTTCTTTAGACCATATCTGCGACATTATTAAACAATAAATAAAATGAATAGAATACTTATCATTCTTGACTTTTTGCTAATGATTTACAGACATTAAGAAGAAGAGCTGAAGATCAACTTCATCTATCTTGAGAAATTTTATAATTTCACCACCCATAGCAAAGGTTGCAAATGTCAGAAGAAAATTTTAAAATATTTAGCTGTATAATATTCTGGAAACTTGTCTTTTAATTCCAGCAGTTACTATTTAACTAAAGTAAGCTTCTAACTTCAGTCACTGAATCAGATCACAAAAGAAGATTTAAACAGCTGGAGGCTCAATGCAAGCGTGACTTGTACTTTGGAGAAGCCAAAAGGACGGAAAAAATTATATTAAGGGACCGGAGAGATATAGTCATAAGCCACATTCAACTCGTTTTGAGATACAGCGATTTTAAAGTTCCATGGAAATATAAAAATGTTGAATACAGAATAGTCACTTCCTTTTAGATTTAATTATACATTAGTACATTGCAATCCTTGTGTAAAATACCCGACTTTCTTTCTGTTATGTAATATTAATTTTAGAGTCATTTTAATTATGATGTGGTCGAAAGTGGCTTATGACTGTATCTCCCGGAATATATTATATGTAACAATAATGAGTAAATTGTAGCAATGATGTGCGTAAACAGATTTCTGGGAAAGAAATTCTTGCAAGAAGAATAGGTAAATTGGTAGAGAACGCTTATACACAAAGGTTTTTTTTTTTAATGGATGGTACAAATGAAGATAAGGAATAGGGGAGAGACAAAGATTATAGTATTTGGAACAAACAAATGACGAAACAGGCCATAATCGGTATCTTTGGCAGAAGAGATTAGGCAAAGGTAAGCAATCAAATAAATCAGCATACTGAGTATACATAAAGTAAGAAAGTGCCTGAAGGGTGGAATAGTAGCCATGATAAGGAGGAAAGTAGCCAGCAGAAATAAAACAAATACGGAGGCGCCCAAAACATATGGCCAATTAGTGCAGCTAACTGTACCGTGCTGGGTTGCGGGTCCCAGGGGCAGGAAGGTGGGTGGGCCGGAGGCAGACGGCCGCCAGACAGCGTGGCGAGCGGGGCCGCCTAACAGGCGTACCAACTGATCAGCACCACATACGGCATCCGAGTATTGCGCTAATCAAGATACCCATCAGCGAAGGTGACCTTCACACTATTTATACGGTGATCAAAAGATAGTGGACGAAGAACACCTAGCACATAGGCAATTTGGAAAATGAGGCATGAAGTATTATTACACTCCCATTCATTTTGTGCTGTGTTTAACCTACTTTCCCCCCCCCCCTCTCTCTCACCTCTCTCTCTCTCTCTGAACAGATTAAGGTTAGAAACATAAGCTAAATATGAATCTGTCAGATCTAGACGTTTATAGGTCACATGAACATACATCTCATCAGGTATAACAGTATCACTATACTTTTCTTTGTAAAATAAATTTAGCACCTAACTATATTTCTGATCTTTGTTATTAAATAAGTTACTAGTTTTATTTTTTTACTGATGAGGTTAGGGTTCATCTGGCGGAATGACCTAGTGACAGGGTTGTATTGGCTAAGCATTCCGCCACTATCGTGGCAACTTAACCTAACCTGGTAATCATACCTGGTATAGGGGACCTGCATTACAATCAAGAATCCATACTACGGAAACGTCTGGCATACTTCACATTACACAGTAAGCTGTACCAGAGGTGAAGGTTGGGTTAAGGGCCTTTGAAAATCCCCGCCGAGACAGGGATTCGTATATGGGACCTTTCAATCTCCAATTGGAGCCACCATATTGTTCACCGATCGGAGAAGCATATTACAAATTTCTAGCAATTTTTTTATTTAATTATGAGATTGTGGATGTAAGGTAATGACTTCAAAATTTTTCATAAACTAATCAATTCCTTTGAAATAAATTTTGTATGAAAGTTATTGAATACATGTTTCAAAAAATGTAATTAATATCTTGCCAACCGCAAATTGAAGTTAGTCACTTATATTGAACTTACTGATGTAAATCTCCTATATCGGAAATTTTATGCTTCTAGGTACAAACTATTAGTAACATTACAGGTGCTGCAGAAGCTTTGGGAACAAAAGGTTCCGAATATCGAATCCTGGAATAAAAGTACCTACATATATCAAACTCAAGTCGGAAAGAGACACCACAAATAAATACACAAGACTACGAAAGTTTTAAATTTAGAGTTTGATCTCAGACAACCATGCAGGTGGACAGACATATGTAAATAACGGAATTTAGAATATACCAAATCGGAAATGTTATTAGAAATTTCAAAATCGAAACATCGCTTTATTCAAAATTATTCGATACACTATCGTGTTTGGTGTAGGTTGTATTAATTTATTCTGTCCTCAGCAACCTAAAGACAGAGTTCCTTATTGGGGCTTATTCCGCACCTATCGCATTCTAATCTAACCCTGTCATTTCATCGGAGAAAGAGGTCCTGTTACGTAAGGTGTATTATAATCGTGAATTGTTCACCGAGCGTGGCGGTGTAACGGTTAGCGTCCTGGCCTCGCATTCGGGAGGACGGCGGTTTGAATCCCAGTCCGGGCATCCAGATTTGGGTTTTCCATGGTTTCCAAAATCACTCCAGGCAAATGCCGGGATGCTTCCTTCAAAAGGCCATGGCCGAATTCCTTCCCATTCCTTGCCCCCCATCCTATCCCGTCTCTAAAGACCTCGCTGTTGAGAGACATAAAACAGTTTTAAAAAAAGTGAATTGTTCTTGCTATGTAGCTGCTACATGAATCAACCTTTGGCAGAGGTATTAATGTATTAATCCCAATAGAAAAAAAGCAGTAATTAGATGAGCTTTGCATAATACCATTGTAAACGCATTTTAAAATTATTTTGCTTTATGCAATACAGACTTGTTAATGGAGCGTAATAATTATAAAAATAATAAATGCGCTGAGGAATATTCTCTTTTGCGCCCTAACCACCAAGACTTTAAGCAGTTCAATGAATAGTACAGACGGTTTCAAAAACGCGCATCACAAGTAGCAGAGATATAATATCTGGTAAATGAAACAGGAGTTCCCTTACTTAAACTATTTTTGACTGGTTCATAACATCAACTCACAATGCCAATAATTATTCTAATTTACGTTATTATTTTATTTTTACATCCACTTCAGTAAATTTCCAGATACTACCTTCGTCTACCAGCAAAAAATTTACCAACTTTTTCAGCTTCAATGAAACATGTAATAACGTGAATTTCCTTTCAGGTGTTTAATTCTCATCATGTTATACATTTTAATCATTGACTGCAGGAAGTTAACGAACCAACCTCTACTGACATCAACTGTTACTGAATAACGCTCCCACACCAAAGACATTTCTTGCTGAAGGGAAATTTTCCTTATGAGCTAAACCAAAGGCACCAGAGTTTTACAGAAATCTGCCTTAAAAAATAATAAAAAAAGTTCCTAAGATTCCACAAGGTCTGTTGAAATCTACAGTCACAATTCTTATACGAGTTAAACCCATTTATTCGAGGAAAGAGCAAAAGAAACCGACAAACAGTTAAAGAAGAATTACCGAGGGTGGTGGTGTAACGGTTAGCGTTCTGGCCTCGCATTCGGGAGGACGGTGGTTCGAATCCCCATCCGGGCATCCAGATTTGGGTTTTCTATGGTTTCCCCAAATCACTCCAGGTGAATGCCGAATCCCTTCCCATTCCTTGCCCCCCATCCTATCCCGTCTCTAAAGACCTCGCTGTTAAGAGACGTTAGGCAGTTAAAACATTTTTTTTAAAAAATTAAAAGTTAAAGTATTCGTCGTTTGCTTCATATGACTAATACTTTATTGACACTTAATGGTCTACAATCTTTCGTATCAGAGCTGTCTGGAAGTTCGTTCCCGAGCTTATTCCGGGTAAAGGAATCTTGACAACAAATTCGTCACTAAATCTTTACAAGATCCTCATGTGGTCTTCGACTCTGGTCCAGATTTAAATGTTAATCCAAGTACGAAAAAAAAAAAATTAAGTCTGTCGCCACGTTAATAGGCCACATGATGATGCTATAAGTCTGGAATGTGATTAACTTCCCATTAATACCATAGTTTAGCATCCGTAGCAACCCAATCACACGCTCTCACTACCACCTTGACCGAAAAATTCGCGAAAATAAATTAACAAAATGTGTTAACAAATTTATATTTGTCTGTGGAGAGTGATGGTTAGCAATTCGTGAAATTCCAAGTTTTTTAGTTTGCCGATAGTATCCCGCCGAGAACTTTTCGGGTAGGGTAGTACATATTACCTATTAGGAAATCACTGGAATGTATCCCAGTATTGGAACCCACGGATGATGAAAGCAACGGCCAGGAAGTGGTAGTTGTGTCGCGGCATTCAGTTTATATCAGAGCGCTCGGGAAAGAGAGGACGAATTGGGAAGGAGCGCGCTTAAAGTGGAACCTGACCAAAAAACAAGCAACGAGGTGGAGCGAGCGTTCCACGAAGAGGCTGCTCCGCCGAGTGGCTGCAGCTGGCGGAAGTGGCGCCAGGGAGAACACACGATACCCAGCCTGCCGCGACTATCCTCTATCCATCGCAGTGATAGGCATCAGTAATGAAACGTAACAATCACCTTCCACCGCCAATGAAGAACCCTTACCGATCATGCTGAGAGAACGGTAACGCTCTGACCTCGCATTCGGGAGGTCGCCGTTCGAATCTCCGTTCGGTAATCCAGATTTGGATTTTCCACGGTTTCCCTGAATCACTTCAGGCAAATTCCGAGATGGTTCTTTCAGAGACGATGGCCGAATTTCTTCCCGTTCCTCGCCCCAGTTCTTTCGACGTCGACGAGGCAGAAAAAACCATTCTTATCGTTAGGAAATAGATGGCCAAGACCACAACCTAGCACTCGATTTAAAGCATAAGAAGTGAACATTTTCTTTCGCAGGTAAAGGGGTCAGGGATTGTAATAAATTATCTAGAGAGATGATGAATAATTTACCAAAAAATGGTGAAAGAATTTAGATTTGTAGAGAGCATAAGTAAGTGGGTACAGGAAAGGGGGAAATGGGTGTGTTGGGAAATAGCCACGGGAAAGTGCGCTCAATTGCAATTAAATAAAATTTAAAATTTATTTGGAAAGATGATCCCACGGACCTCACAGCACAGGAATTTGTGGAACTTGAGAAATATCTGACTGTGAAACTCACAAAGTATGTTGCTTGAGATATACATTTGCCAGCAAAGGAATGCCGCGTCTAAATGGTTACATATGTTAGTATTAAAAGTGGTGTTGCTTGAGAACAAAATTACCAAAACAAAGGGTTAATTAATAATAAGTGTTATTTTGTTTTGTGAAATTCGTGACCGATTTTTCAGACGATGTAGACAATTTGTTACTTTACTCTAGTGTAAAATAGTTTTCCGTATGAAATAAATGAACAGTTGTTTACTTCTTTAATTAAGGTGTTTCAAGAGGGTTTTAGCAGCGACTTCCATATTTTAGTGTTTACAGTTACCGCGTTAAATTTATAATGGTCAAAATAATTTTTAAATCTTCCAAATTATCTACATTAACAGATATAATGGTTACATTACTATTTTAGGTAGAATCAGTAACATGCACGTTACTGCAAAGAAGTTTGAGGATAGCTTATTAGTGCCATTGTCTGTTTTTTAAGTTCTCAAACAATGGAAGAAAAGCTGCGAGTTGACTGGCTGACATTCACTGTCCATACCACTGGAATGTATTTCAGTGCACTAAGCTAGCGAAATAAGTCTTTCATCTTCGCTAGGATTTGACTTTTTTTCTGTTCCAAACAGGAAACAGTAAAATTCGTTTATGCGTTAGTGATCTCTAGAGACGAATACTAATATTTTCTTAATAAATGGTATGTGAAGCCAGTCGGTGACTCAACTATTCCTGAAAGATTCCTAAGTTAGTAAGCACGTTGCAAGTAACAAATGATTCACTTTGGTGGAAGTATAACCTTCTGGCAACTATATTCTGTATCCTCAAGATTATCTAGTAATAAAATAAAGGGATAGCTACAGTGCCTAAGATCCTGTAAGGTTATGTTAAGTCATCCTGTTTCTGTCACGAGTGGTCGGATCCTCAATGGAATCACGTCTCAATGTGTATCAGAGAAACCTCTGTTTCTGTCAAACAGAGTTATTTCAGACCTGTTTTTATTTTTCTAGGACATTTATTTCAGAGTTGAAAATTAAAATTATCAGGATTAACAGTGCTAATAGAGATAGGCAATTAACGTGAGTTTCATAAAATAATCAAACGAAGAAAAGGTATGATTAGAAGCAAACAGCCGTAAGTTATTTTATACACTATAATTGTGGATTGCAGTAATTACAGTACATAATTACGCAGTCTTTCTCAGCATTGAGAATATAAATAATGTTCTCGGGTGACTAGCCGAGTTATAGTAGTGTTATAATTGCACAATATTTCGGCGCTCTCAATCGTCGGCGCCATCTTCCGTAAGATGGCGCCGACGATTGAGAGCGCCGAAATATTGTGCAATTATAACACTCCTATAACTCGGCTAGTCACCCGAGAACATTATTTATAGTCATTATAGCACATTGAAATATCATGCTTATTATTTGCTGCTCATGTCTGTAACCTGACTACAACTGAAATTTATTTGATAATTTTAAATCCTGATTTAATAGCAAGCGTTTTAATGTTATCATCCAATCCTACTCTTAGATTATATACTGAAGTTATCTCTGCGTTCATGAAAAAGTATGTAAATTATGACATAAACTTTTATGATGTGGAACAAATGACTTAATTAATAACATCACACAATTTGTTCTGTAAGGAAGATGTTGGCGACTTTATTCGTCTCTGGTTATGAATAATTTTACAAGTCTGCTCCCGAACCAAAAACATTGAAAAATAAATCTGTCCACTTATGTTGGAACCTAAACTCTTATACAGTTTCGGAGCATTCTGCTATTGATAGATTGTTTTTCTGCTTTTACCTTTTACCAGCTAAAATATAAAATGGTTTCAGGCACGTGAAATATGTAAATGAAACTTATGATGGCAGAAGCAACGAATTGTCAATAAAGCGATCTTACCATCGCAAATATATTATTATAAAACTTCTTTATAAAAATCAATCATTCATAAATTATCACAACAAAACTTTTGTGAAATACCTTTTCGGTCAACATGACTTCGTGCTGAATTCAGCTGTACTCTGTTCGCACTGGATTACAATTTTACGAAATCATTGATAAAATTTCTGTGTACTCAAGAAACCTGGAAATAACTACTAAGATTACTATTACTTTACTCTGAAATTGACTTCAAGGACATGGCATAGGCTTCTTTGCATCTAGATTATTAAATTTGCTGGAAAGGATAGTTTGTAAAGTATAAAGCGCGGTGTCCCTCACTGCACTATTTTATGAAATGATCACAGACAGAATCGCGAGGAGTAAGTGTACCAAAAGTACGTTCCACACCTCAGTGATCTTCAATTGCTGCAAATTACTGCAAACGCTCACCCAACATCAATAACAGACCACTCTAGCAAAAAATTTGTGGAATAGCTGTTTGGTCATAAGATAAAATGAAAATGGTTTCGATTTGAGTTAGTAAACCGATTTAAGCTACGATTCGAAAGCACGATTCGGTAAGTGCGATACTGTCATGGCTTTAGCAGATTTTGAAACAAACAAAAAGTAACGCTTTAAGAACTATTTAATATTATATGATATAGTAGCCCGCAACGTAAGCGCATTGATCATTTTGTTAAATTTTTAATGGATGATCGAGGTTATACCACTAAAGGAGAACAAAAAGGCATGAAAATGCGAATTAACAGTCCAATCGGATCACTGTGCTAGAAGGTTTAGTTGCACCTCAGATTTCGGTAAGCCTGTTATACATGCATACATTGCGGGCTGGCATTGTTAAACTTCCACTAGAAGTCTGGGTAAACTGTTGAAATGAGCTTAACTCCACATGACCTTAATGGCATAGCGAGAGAGTTGTCGGCTGCAGTTTTTTTTCCGTCTGCGTAGTACCTTAACCCGGCAATGTTACAGCGCGCAACATATACAGGGACTTCAAGACTGTCCGTGGAGTTAATGCGCGCAAAACCAAGATTTCTAGCATAAATCTTTAAAGCAGATACAACTTCAGCCCAAAAAAAACTTAGGTAACATCCCGTTAGGACTCTTACTAACACAATGATAGGAGTAGGTTTACCAGTTCCTTTCTTCCGACGCGTTCGTAGCTTACATCACACACAAACACACACACACACACACACACATACACACACACACACACACACACACACACCCACACATACACACACACACGAGGCTTGGTCAGAGATGAGGGTCAGCTTAAGAGCTCGTAAACTTTCTGACATTGTACAGAAAAGTCCGTGAAATTTTAGGCTAGAACCTTGCTCAGCCTGCTATTCTGTTTGGCTGAAGAGAGATAAAATCTTCATGCAGTGAGGGTCTTAATTCATGATTATTATACGTCCAAGTTAAGAAGACATATGTGCAACGTTGTTCGGTAGTCAATGAGAAATCTAAGGATAAGATTTTAAAATAACTTTCTTAAACGAAACAGCAGATGTTGAAACATTGTTTGAGTAACAATTTTGAGATGTAGTTTGGTCACCTGATATTAGCTTTCTAACTGCCAGGTTATTGAGCATTTTAGGCATAGTGTAACCTACGCCTAATCTGTTGATTCTTCTCCCCCATTGCTTAAAGTAAGCCATAATTTTTACAGGAAAACACTTTCCTGACCTTTTCTCATTTAGTTTATGATGTTACTGTACCATAATGGTGTCTTGCGCCTGTTACAAGCTAGTTCGAGCTCCCGGTGGAGGAAGAAATTTTCGTCGTTCTGGTCTTGGTCAGCAGTATAGGATAATTGACGGTGTACAATCCCGTATCATCAGATTGTGTACCAAAGTCTTGGGCTGGCTAAATTCTAAGCTTCGAACTGCATTTGAATTTTTTCCTTATGCCTTTGTGCCTCGGGACGTCGAAGTCAGAGGTGGCAAAGGACAGGGGCCAAGGACTTCTTTTTTTTACTTATGGGTTTACGCCTCGTCGACGTCTAGGTCATTAGAGGCGGGATGGTACTGGGGGTAAGGAACGGAAAGGAATTCGGCCATGGTCATTTGATGGAAGCATCCCGGCATTCGCCTGGAGTGATTTGGGGAAACCATGGAAAACCCAAATCTGGATGCGCGGACGGGGATTCAAACCGGCGTCCTCCCGAATGCGCGGCCAAAGCGTTAACCGCTCACCCACATCGCTCGGAAGGCCTACTAACAATTGTCGTCACAACGACACTTAAAATCCCAGATAAAAGGATTTGGATATCTGAATACTAGTGTATTGTGTCTCGGACCTGATCCGAGGATAGAATATCACTAAGTGTTTGGCAACGATCCAAAGTATAAATAACTAAGTGCATCACATAAGATGTAGGACAGTCGTATTGAAACATTAAGATAGGATTTCACAAAAGCATAGATATGGCTCAACAACCCTCCACATATCAACATTCACAGCCTTTAGTGATAAATAATGTTATCATGGGCTTGAAAGGCGAATCGTTCGTTTAGATTTGGATTCACTGTTTTGCTGAAAGATGGTTCCAGCAAGTAATATATGTTCAAAGCATTGTACCAGTAATAACTAGCATGTTACTGCTGCTCGCTCCTCGGTATGTGCTTAGTAATGCGTTTCCATTTTTCGTCTAGTACAAAGCATAAACTTTTGTAATGTAGTATCTTTGAAAAATTTTCCATAAATCCCACCATTTCATTACGCTTATTGGAGTGACAATCCTTAATGTAGTAGTTTCATTAATGTACTGGAACTGAAGAAATAAATAATCAAAGTTTTGTAGTCAAAAAACAATATTAACAGAATCCAAAGCATGGAGTGTTTACGTGTGTTCCACCGTGATATTTGGTGGGTATATCGTAAAGAAATGTTCATCTGAGATGCAGCGTGATCTGTGGCTCCTATCTGTTCTCGGTCATAATATAGCACAGGTTTAGGTTAGACAATAATATTTCAAACTGTGAAAATCCCATCCAGATTTTTGCGATAATTTTTGCATGATGCCTCCTCAAATCTTCAGACAGACACAGCTCACTTAAATAAAGCAAGATTATTTTAAGATCCAAATACACAGACGGAAAAAAAAATCCCAACACCAAGAAAAAATTATTGTAGAGTAATGAAATTTGGACAATGCATTTGTCAAGTTAACATGTTTAATTGATTAAATTTTCAAGATCACAGGTTAATTTAAGCTCAAGAAAATGCATTTCAAATGTGAAATACTGTTAAATTAATAGCCGGTGTAACCTCCAGAATTTTGAATGCAAGCCTGCAAACGTGAATGCATTGTGTCATACAGGTTTCGAATGTCACTTTGTGGTATGGAGTTCCATGCTTGTTGTACTTGTGCTGTCAATACTGGGACGGTCAGTGCTGGCTGTGGATGATGCTGGAGTTGTCGTCCAATGATATCCCATACGTGTTCAATTGGAGACAGATCTGGTGATCTCGCAGGCCAAGGTAACATGTCGACACTCTGTAGAGCACGTTGCGAGACAACAGCGGTATGAGGGCGAGCGTTATCCTGTTGAAAAACTCCCCCTTGAATGCTGTTCATGAATGGCAGCACTACAGGTTGAATTACCAGACTGACGTACAAATTTGCAGTCAGTGTGTTTGGTATAACCACAAGAGTGCTCCTGCTGTCATAGGAAATTGCTCCCCAGACCATGACTCCAGGTGTAGGTCCAGTGTGTCTAGGCCGCAGACAGTTTGGTTGCAGGCGTTCCCCTGGCCTCCTTCTGACCAACACTCGGCCATCACTGGCACCAAGGCAGAACCTGCTTTCATCAGAAAACACAACAGATCTCCATTCCGTCCTCCAATGAGCTCTGGCTTGACACCACTGGAGTCGCAAACGGCGATGGCTTGTAGTCAGTGGAATGCACGCTACAGGGCGCCTGGCTCGGAGCTGTCCTTGAAGTAACCGATTTCTAACAGTTCGTTGTGTCACTGTGGTACCAACTGCAGCTCGAATTTCTGCCGCAGACGCAGTACGATGCGCCACAGCTGTACGCCGAATACGGCGGTCTTCCCTCTCAGTAGTGCCACGTGGCCTCCCGGAACCCGGTCTTCTTGAGGCAGTACCATCCCTTGACCACTGCACCCAACAATCATGCACAGTGGATACATTCCGGCCAAGTCTTTCTGCAATATCGCGAAAAGAAAATCCACCTTCTCGTAGCCCTATTACACGACCTCGTTCAAACTCGGTGAGCTGTTGATAATGGCTTCTTCGTCTTCTTAAAGGCATTCTTGGCTAACATCAACTCACTATGTCAAATCTCAGCGGTAAATAACGTTCACAAACTTTACAGCGCGTATTTAAAGCAAACCTGATTTGCAAGCTCTGAGTAGCGCTACTAGCGCCACACTTATGCGCGAAGCGCGAAATTTGAATCGATGTCATCTTTCAGATGTATAAACACGCCTACCAAATTTCGTTTATCTAACACAAGTCTTTCTTGGTGTTGGGATTTTTTTTCCGTCTGTGTAACTTCAGCTAACGATTAGATTCAACGACCTCGTCGTTGTCAATCTTTAAAGATGGAGAAAAAAAACGCAACTTCAGCTATCTCAATAAGACTACTTCAGCATGTACATTTTTCTCACATTTCGAAGGTCCGACGTGAATCTAGCACTTCCGCAATTGTTCAGACATTATTCTCCCTGAGAAGCCTCGGAGTTCGAGGAATTAGGGGTATGAGAGATAGTAAGAAAATAAAAGGTGTAACAATGAAGATCTTTTGAGACAACTTCTCAGGAAAAAAGTAAAATTACCCTTGACAAATATGTGTGATAATTAGGGTTCGGATCTTTAGGAAAAGTCATATTTTATTCCTGCCTTCTTTTTTAGATCTAACGCTCAATTAAACACTGATTTAACGTTTCTGATTGTATTTGAATGTATTTTATATAGCATACAAATGCATATTTAGGCAATTTTCCTAGTTTTGGTCATATTATGATAATATTTATTGTCATTTGGTCATATTTTGAGGAAAAATCTGGTAATTTTTAAAAGTACCGGGAATTCACTAGATATAGATGAGAAGAAATTAAGATAATTATTTATGAACTCTACTCCTATTGTACACTGGAGGAAAAACCAAAATAATTGTCACTGAATTGGTCAGAATTCGCCAGTCAATGCGTTATTGTCATTCTCTAAACGTTAATGTTCCTACCGCCTTCTAATCTCGACAATGCAACAGCATCATACCTGTGTCGATCCGCGTCAATCACTGTCTCAATTAAATACTTTCAAAAATAATCCTCAGTCAGTGTTAAATCTGCAGTGAATCAGTGAGTAACGACATGCCGAAAATAAAATTTTCTGAAAGTACAAAGTTAAAGATTTACGTATGGAAATTTGGAGAGGAATATTTTAGTAGAGATGAAAGAGTTTTTTTCTGTAAATTGTGTGAAATTAAAGTGACTTTGACAAGCGATTTAAAATTTAATTTCCCAATGATACAGTGAGTTCACGGTAGCAAATTATGTTTTCTACGTGAAAGCGACACTACTAGATAAAATAAACTATGTGTAACTGAGCATGTTTTGATGTATACTAAATATAAATGTTTGGTGATATTTTGTAATTTTAGGTCAAATTTACCAGTTTTAAGGCCATATTTGCCTACATATTTCTCTATCCAAACCATAGTAATAATACTTAATTTGAATTAGTGCATATTGCCAACAGTGCAAACTTTCCAATTTGCAGCTATCATAATTTCTCACTTTTGACGCAGCATATACTAATTCACTCGCTCTCCTAAAAAGTTATGTGATGTATCCCGGACATAAATAAATAATAATTATAGTCAGATTTTTTTATTCTTACTCGATAATTTCATTCATTCTTGTTTTCCATTGTTTTCAGTTGTTGTAAATGAAATAGTAGCATAAACAACCATTTCTTGCCTAGGATCACAATTAATCAAAATTTTTTTGCAGGGACCTTTGTGTTTAATGTTCTAAAAACGATCTTAATAATTTTATCAACGCTTACTTAATACTTGATATTTTCATTCCTCCTCACGGGAATATGACGAAAGATAGTAAAGCACACCACTCTTTCCCACATCAATATGTTGTGTCTACAGTTTTGTTGTACCCCGTGATGAACACACTAGACGAAGCGTAATACTGTTTACGCCAATTACCAGCAGAATGATGCGGCAGAAAACATCTCTCAACGAGACACACTGTCCTTCTTCCACTCAGACGAGTTCCGGACCAGTTGTTGGCGGTGTCTGGCCACTAATTTAAGTCAACAGCTGTGGTATCCAAACATTTAGTAATCAAGCGGTAATTTGTTGGCAAACATTGCTTTTGTAACGTAGTGGTGCTTGGATTCAGCCAGTGTGTTCCTTGCAGTACTCGTTAACAATGTTTGGTTGTCGAGTGTTTGCTCTTCTGAGAGAGATGATCTGTGTTCGCCTGTTTATCTACACTAGTGATCGCCCAGGGGTCGAAATTCGACCGTAATTCATTAAGTTATTTAGTTTCTTTCGTGAAAGAGTAATTATCATTTAATTTAATTTAATTTAATTTAATTGCAATGGAGCACAGGCTCCGGTGGCAATTTCCCTACACAGCTATCTTCCCCCTATCCTGCACCCACCTACATTTGCCCTCTACAAATTTTTTCTTTAAATTCCTTCAAAGTTTTCGGTAAATTATTCATCGTTTCTCTTGGTAACTCATTCCAATCCCTGACACCCTTACCTAAAAAAGAGAATCTTCCTACACCCTTGTGCCTGAAATCGAGTGCCAGCTTGTGGTCATGGTCATCTTTTCCCTTCCATGCACTACTTTTCATACCTACTGCAATATCTTTCCATGCCTCATCACCAGTATATGCCCTGTACACTCCCATGACCCTCCTCATCCTCCTCCTGTCTTGCAATGAATCCCATTCCAGCTCCTTTATCATATCCGTCACTGATTGCATTCTGCGATAATTTCCAGAAACAAATCTAGCAGCCCTTCTTTGCACCCTCTCCAACTCCTGTATTTGATACGTAAAATGAGGGTCCCATACTACACTACCATATTCGAGCAATGGTCTGACCAAAGTTTTGTAACCCAATTCCTTGACTTCTCTCGTACATCCCCTCATAACTCTCTCCAACAAGTGCAGAACTCTGAAACCTTTTCCTACCACCTGTCCTATGTGTCCTGCCCAGTTAAGTTTGTTATCAAAAGTAATTCCAAGATATTTGCATTTCAGGTCTTCAGCAAGCAATTCTTTCCCCACCTTATATTCATAATTAACCTTTTGTTTTTTATTTGTGTATCTAATAAGCTGACTCTTCTTTGCATTTATCTTCATTCCATGTTTACTAACCCAATTAGATATCCTGTCCAGATCACCCTGCAACTGTTTACAATCCTCTATCGTTTTGATTCTTTTATACAGCATTATGTCATCTGCAAACAATCTAATTTCAGATAATTTGAATTTGTTCTGTTGCGTTTGCTGCGAGCATACTGTATACATTGACGTCGTTAGCTGCGAGCGTGTACCAATACGTTATTAGCTTATGTTGTTTGCCTTAATTCCCTGCAATACATACAAAATTAAAATGATACACTCCACACGTGACCGTATTAAAAATTTTAGCTTCTGAACTAACTATAGCAAATGATGAAATGTATTTACCTTTATGAATGTTTTCAAAGTAATTTTTGATTTTCTTTTTATCGATGGTTCATTTGAATTCAGTCCACCATACAATGATTTAAAACATTCATTTTTACTTATGGCCGGTAAAAGTGCTTTAGATTTATGACAACATGAAATAAATGCAGTCCTTTCACCTGAAGTGACCTCTGATTCGAAATGTTTTGCATTGTAAAACCTACATTGTAAATTCGAAACTATAAAAATTTCTTGGACTGACATTTTGTGCACATTTAAATGTATCTATCAGAATAATTTTATCATTTTGTGTGTTCACTATTTAAATTTGGTAATTTTGAATTTTACGCAAATAGATATCTGTCTGTCTATCCGACCTGTCAATGTTCTATATCGAGACATAATGGAAATAGATGCAAATATCTGAATGAAAATAAAGAGTTAATATGAAATTACTGAAAATCAAAAATCAAAAGACCCTTCACCAAAGTTTAGCCTTTTAAATAATTAAAAGACCATACAGTAACTGGCAGAGTCGCTACATTCCTTTTCGCAATGTTCCTTTCATAATTTCAAAGATTAATATCTACTTCATGCGACTCTTTTGTTTCACCAAAGACCATAGAGTATCTCAGTGTTGGAAATACACGTCAGATAGTTGGCTCTAATCCAATTTCACGCACACACACGTTCGCGAATTTATTTTTTATTTAATAATGTATTTGTAACATTTATTAACTATGCTTATTATTATTTTTTTTTTTTCTTTACTGTTGACCAAAGACACCAGACATTGGTAGAATCGCCAAATGTCGTTGCTGCTAAAAAACCGTTGAATGTAAACAACGAATGTTTTATTTTATTTTATTTAATGTATTTACAACGCATATTATATATAGATTTGAGCTTTCTGCACTTCTTCTCCATATAAACTTTAACAATGTCAAATCTCATACTTCTCCGTGCGCGCAATATTCTTAAAAAGGGATTCGAAGTTTTCTCTTAGCGTATTAATATATAGATAAACAAGCTGTTACCCGCGACTTCGTTCGCGTGGACATAGAATTTGATTGCTAGAATTTGATATACAAAGCTTACAGTTACGTAAGATATGTCCCAAACAACACCGAATTGGCATAATATGACGGGAACGCCATCGATATACCATTCTACTGTCGAACCTGTCTCATAACTAAAACTGTTAATCATACCGGAAAAAAGTAAGGCCTGTCCTATTTCCTTCCTAAAGATACGAAGTATTTCCTTGTCATCGGTATACACATATAGTCGTCAAAACGTAACAAAGAGACGGAGACTTACTTTCGCATATATAACATAATTTGTTTAGATCACACACAAACTGCCTGTGGGATCAGTATACCGTGAATAAAGTAAACGCTTAAGGCACTGTTCCACCGTCTACGAATTGTCACGCATTCCAGCCCTGAATTTATGGGACCTACATTTCAACATGTTATCCTTACTGCGAAGTCCCAGTCTTGACTCGAACAATGAAAAACAATTCTTAAAAAACTTTGCTCCCAGTGGGGTTTGAACCCAAAGCCACACGAAAAATTTCTTATGAAGCAAGCACCTTACCCACTACACTACCGCCCCTACGTTACAGATATATATATATATTATGCGTCTGTCTTTCACCGTTCAGAATTCAATAACAATATGTATTATCTATGCAAAAAATAGTATCCTGTGTCCATCCTAATGTCAAATAGCATCTCCTTGTCAAATTTCATCACGATCGGATTAGCCGTTTAGCCCAAGAAACGTAACAAACAGACAGAGTTACTTTCGCATTTATAATATTAGTATAGATTGCAGATATACCATGGCAGGAGCCACATAGGGGGTTCCATTAATAACATGAGGAGTTTTTTCGTAAATCTGGAACGCCCCTCCCCCTTAGTGAGCATTAACGAGCGAGATCTGGTAGGACACCCCCCTCCCTTCGGAAGTATTGTCGAGCGAGATCTGGTGAGACGCCCCCCCCCCCTCCTGTTTGTGAGAGATCTGGTGGGGGACCTCCCCACCTCGAAACTGAGCTCGTAATTCTGGAGACCTTTTTTTCAGCTCCACTGTTCTTGAATGCTTAAATGTCTACATGAGCTTTCAGTGCCCCCCCCCACTCCCCCATTTGTACTCACGTAGTTAATGGACGTCTCCTAACGGAATTCTTTTAGGAATACATTACCCAGGCCGGCAGAAAAATAGATTTAGTTCACACTTGTGCATGACTGTTCATGTACAGTTTAGCGTACCAACTGGAAATGTTATGAAACACGTGGTGCGTTACGCCACTTACATATGATATTACGGTGTCGCCAACTCCGTCACAGAATTTGTGTAGCTAAAGGACACAGCCTTTTGAAGGAACCATCCCAGAAATAGCCTGGAGGGATTTCGGGAAACCATGGAAAATCGAAATCAGGATGGTCGGTCCGGAATTTGAACCCATATTTTCCGGAATGCGAGGCCAGTTATCCCACCACGATCCGTTTCTGTAATCTAACTGCCTCATTAGTAAATTTTCCGCCTTTTTTCAATAGCTGACAGCTTGTTTGTTATTAAGTTGTAACGTTGAGAAACGTCCATATAAGTGGTTCCCCTGAGGGCTATTTCGCCCACCGGTGGTGGTTGAAGAGATCGTAGGGGGCGTTTCTGATTCAAGGTTGAGAAACAACCGCCGACCCCTGCTTTCCTATATTATATCCAATTTCATGTGCTGAATAAAAGTTTTTCATTGCAATGATCATGTTGGCAAAAGAGAATTTAGTGTAGTCAGCTATTCATTATCTATTAAAAGAAACAGATTTTCATTAGTGGAACGAGGTGATTGAAGATTGCTGATGACAAATAAGGCACAAAATTTCGATAAATTAGTGTCATTACGCCGAGCTCAGCCCTGTAATTAATAATATTTTTGTAATATGTATTTGTTAATCAATCTTTAAAGAATACTCCAATATTGTTAATATGTTTTAATAAAGTAATTTTATAAATATGTCATCGTTTTCTATATATGATATTTTACACTTCACGTAATGGGGGCGCGATCAACTAAGTTTTTTAAAACTAGGTTACCAGCGAAAAAAGTTTGAGAGCAATGGATTACAATAATCATTACAAGAGAAGAAGTTGGATTTTTTTTATACATATATATTGGTGGTGGTGAGTAAATTCTTTTCGAAAAAGGAGTGGTAATAATATCGATCGATAGGACAGACTTTACTTTCACCTTCCCATCATGTCTTTCTGCGTGACATACAAATTCTTCGGTCATTCTTTTCATCTGCAATTGATAGCCTATTGCGTTAATAAACTATAGTTTAAAATTAGTTCCAGCGCAATGACGTATTCTACAAATTTAGTAAAAATTTAAAATTAAAGTATTGTAAACATGAAACATAGATACATGTTCGTGTCCTGGTTTTCTTTAGTTACAAAAGGTAATAAATTTTTATTCAGTGTTCTCCGGGCATATCTTGTTTAAACAACCAAATCTCATTCCTTAAACTCAAGCCTTAGTATTTTATGTACAGAAAAATTATATTTTTTGGGAATAGAATGACATGAAAACTTAAAAAAAAAGCTTGTTAGCGTATCTTATCCAAACCAACTATCATTGAAAGTCTTATTAATTACAATAATCTATTTTTTTCAGATTTTCAATCATTTGGTTGGGAATTTCGAGATAGGAGGAAACATGGTAGCTCATATTTAGTGAAACAAAAGTTTCCTAAAATGTCTGTACGGTGGGTCCACAATCACCTGAATTCTCCATTCTATTCCAATCTGAAAAGATGAAACCATAGATGCAATTCTAATAAATAAATGATCAATACTAAAATTTTATCATTCCATAAAAATCATTGACTTATTAGGAAAAAATGTGCTATATGCTAAATTGAATTTTTTCATGCTACATCACTTAAAATATGTTAAATTTAGCTATAAAACTGCTAGATTGGCAGTACTGGTTTGCAGCAGCCCTTGAGGAAGCAACTACCTGGCGATGTGCTGTGTGTTTCAGGCGGGGTCGCTCGACTGAGGGTTGTGGGTCTTCAACCGAACGTGTCTCTGACGACGGGACACCGACTGCGGCTGCAGTGCCGAGTGGCGGGCCCTCGGCACCGCAAGAGAGCGGTCCAGTTCGCCTGGTACAAGGACGGCAAGCGACTGCGGCCGCCCAGGAAGCAGGCGGGACAGCAGCTCAGGATCCGCAACAAGCCGTGAGTGCAGCCGCCCAGACATGTAGCTTGCGAATATAAGGGGGCGTCCATAAATTACGTGAGGTGAAATTAGGGGGGGGAGGGTCTACGGAAATCTCACGTGAGGTTTTTTTTTGAAAAATTAGTTGGACTGTAGAGCTAAAAAAAAAAGTCTACAAATGACGTGAAAGTCGATTTTAGGGGGGTATTTCGTCGAAAAGTGGGGGTGCAACCGGTTTTGGAAGGGTGAGACCTAAAAAAAAAGTCTCAAAAAGTTGCGAGAGCGATTTCTAGGGAGGGGTCTCACGGACAAGATCTCACCACAGGGGGGGAGGGCCAGATATCACGAAGTCTCACCAGGGGGGGGGGGGTCCGGAAATCCGGAAAAACACCTCACTTAATTTATGGATGCCCCCTAAGTGAATATCCGCATTTTCTAATTTAATACAGATTTAAATAAAATGCAGGGAAGTGTACCAAAACAAAGGAGAATTATCTCATTTTAAAACTTCCAGTTTACAGTTTTTATAAATTCGATACTTCGTTTCACGGGCGGAACCAGGTTGGGGTGCTTTTTATTAAGTTTCCTTGTTTTTTCCCTCGCTTACAGCTAATCCTGGCTGCGTCCTTGCTTCGTTTGCTAGGTGTTATGCTTAACAAACAAATCTCTGTAATCTATGTTAATCAAATGCTATCCCCGTCGAGACTGGACCTTAACTCGATAGCTCGGCAATCCTCGGCGGGTCCGATGATATCCGAAGTATTGGTTATACAGGCCGCCATCGCTGCGCTGCTTGACTAGCAAGGAAATTTCAAATAAATAACTACATCTTATTTTATTTGTACTAATATAGTTTAAAGGAAATGTAAATGCGATGCCATCTAAAAGGCATTTGTCTGTTGTGGAAGTAAGTACACAAAAATACAAAGCTCAGATATAAAATTTATGATGCGAGACAAAGGTTTAAAAAATACCATGAGACTTTCGTTTGAATTAAGATGGGCTGTATTTTCTGTAACAGTTACTATAATCGGGTCGCAACATAATGTAAGAATTTTTTTTTGACATAAGAAACTTGGAAGTTTATTAACTACAAAAAAGTGTCACTGCCACGTGAATTTTCCGCCCCTTCAAATATGATTTTGCCACCCAGTGATGTTGCCTTCCGGAAGAAGTGCCCCGAAACGTAGGTAATCGCGAAATACATCAATCAAATAAATAATGTTTTTTTCGTTTTTTGAAATTGTAGTATACTTAGAAATTTTTTCATAAAAATAAAAATTTACATTCAAATGGAGTTATTTAAAAACATCCTAGTCAAATGCTCCGAGAATCCAATCACAGAAAGTTTCATTCATATCACAAAAATAGCAGTAAAAATGTAATAATTAATCCTTGTTCGCTATTTCTCACAAACTTTTGCAGAACAAATGCCAAAAGTGATATCCGTCATTTTTGATGGGCGTTTAAACTAGTATGATTATAATTGAAGCGCGCCTGATTTCACATAACAGTCTGTGAATTTTCCTACCACAATTTAATCTTCCCACACGAGAACAGCTTTAAGTGAACGTGTGGCAGGTTCGAATCCCCGTCCGGGCACCCAGATTTGGGTTTTCTATGGTTTCCCCAAATCATTCCAGGTGAATGCTGTAATGCTTATTTCAAAAGGTCAATGCCGAATTCCTTCCCGTTCCTTGCCATCCATCCTTTCCCACCTCTAATGATCTCGACGATGACAAGGCGTAAAACCGCCATCAAGCATTTTCAAAAATAATAATAATAATAATAATTAATGGTGAAATAAGTATATCTATTTAAAAAATATCAATAAATTGGTCTCGACTTTCAATGTTAATTTAATTTACAAGAAGAATTAAAACACACTATAAAATATTTTTTTTTCTCCTGTTTGATATTTGATGCCTCTGCTCGGAGAAACGGTAATCGAGCGATAGCGGGGACAAAAGTTGAAACATGGATACTATAACTACGTACTGGAAACATGCAAGAAGGGTTTGAGGTTCGAGAACACAAGTAGCATCTCTGAGATGGTGCCAGAGATAGTTAAGTACCAGGCTGGAACCTTCAACTGTCCCACTGCTCTGGCGCTCAGCCTGTTTTCCACTGATGCCAACTCTTCCGGCAGTGTTTCTAGAGAACTGGGTTAGGGGGCGTCCTTAAATTACGTGAGGTGAAATAGGGGGGGGGGGGGGTCCGGCGAAATCTCACCAAATCTCACCAGGGGGGAGGGGGGGGTCTACGGAAATCTCACGTGAGATTTTGCGAAAAATTTGGGGATAGTAGAGCTAAAAAAAAAGGTCTACAATTTGCGCCTAAGTCGATTTTAGGAGGGTATTTCGTGAGAAGTTAGGGTGTGACCTAAAAAAAAAAAAAAAAAAAAAAAAAAAGGTCTACAAAAGTTTCGAGTGCGATTTCTAGGGGGGTTTCTCACGGACCTGATCTCACCAGAGGGGGGGGGGGTCCGGCCAGATCTCACGAAATCTCACCAAGGGGGAGGGGGGGGTCCAGAAATCCGGAAAAACACCTCACGTAATTTGTGGATGCCCCCTTATGCTAGCACTTCACATAACCTGATTTCACCAAATTTCTCCCCTCATAACGCCAATCACGATCAGATTATTCTGGGATGGCGAAACCACACAGACAATGAATCAACAGCCGACAGAATGGAATAGTGATAACAAGACAGCTATGGGGTTTGTATTCATACTGTGATCTGAGAAAACAAATTTTGTACTCAGAAAGGTCCATTGCAGTTCAACGTAACTCTTTCTGCGAATTATTTCTTCCTATAAATTATCATAAATACTGATAACGTTTATAAAATATTAAAATTTCATTTCGATAGTTGTTCTATGTCTCTTTTAACTTATTACCATCCTGACGATGTACAAAAGTGTCCTTTGGAGGTTACGGCAGTCAAAACGTTAGGATATGTACAGATTAACATTACAGATTACGGATTCATGAAGCAAAAGCAGTTGTTCAAGGAAATTAAGATTTTGCGAGCTAATATTTTTACTCCGCAGCTTATATATGCCAAACGTTTATAATAAAAATAGCCAAAAATTTTGAAATTTTAGGTATTAGCTTATAAAGTGAAATTACTTCCCATCGATGTAAGTGCGTAGCGTTGGAAGTTATACTAAATTAGAATCTCAGATTACGACTGAGTAATGGGGCTAGATGTGTTAAATATCACTTGTGATAGTGTTTCGGTATAGACTCTACAAAACCTTACTACGAATAGAACCATGGAGGAAGGAAATATATGGAGGAGAAGTGACGTTAAATCGGTGAAGCAGGCTCTAAGCTCTCCCGCATGGCGGCAGCAGCGGTATTGCGCTTCCAAACATTGCGATGTTCCCAGTATATCCCGAAAACTAAGCAAGATATCGAAAAATTTTATTCTTTATTTTCGATTTGTCTCGTCGTGTTACATAAGAATCGATCATTAAATTTGACTTTTGCGAAATTTTTCTTCTCCATTTCAACTCAAGAAACCTCACTTTTGATACAGTATATCTCTAGAACTAGGTGAGATATCGAAAATTTTTATTCTTTATTTTTCATTTGTCTCGTCTTTTTAAATAAGAATCCATCATCAAATTTGACTTTAACCAATTTTTTCTTCTGAATTTCAACCAAAACCATTTCACATTTGGGACAGAATATCTCGAAAACTAAGCAGAATATCAAAAAAATTTATTCTTAATTTTTTATTTGTCATATCGAGTTACATAATAATCCATCACCAGATATCGGCGTCACCTTTATCCTAGAGTCCCCTTGAGGTTTTTGTACATATTCCCCGTGTCTGTATGGAAGCGGCCATGCCCCCTCCACTCCGGTCATGCCCCCCCCCCCCCACTCCTCCTCCGCCCTGCTTCACTTCAATGCGTGGTGAATGTCTCTTGCGTCGTCTCCATATATTTCCTTCCTCCATGAATAGAACAAGTAAATACGAATAGTGAATTCATTAAATTTACTGAAGGACATTAAAAAAATCTGATGCCATTAATATGTTTCCTTCTTGATACGCAAGTTTTCTTTACTAATTTTCCAAAGGAAATATTAATTTTCAGCCACTTTAGTTAACCATTTGGTTTTCTCCTTAAAATATATATTTTTATGTGTTTAAATTTATTTTCAAAAAGTTAGTAAAATGCGGTTTAACTGTATCTAAGATTAGAGTCACAACTCCATTTAACAATAAACACATTAGACACTGACATGTGGTCCAGCTTGCAATCTAAACTGCTTCAGGAGCGAATTTCGTAAATTTATTGAAAATTCTACTCATCATATAACAAAAATTCTGTGTACAATGAACACTATGCTAGGAATATTAATACAAACAAATTAGTCATAGACGCCAGCAGCTCTGATATGCAAATACTTCTTCTTCTTATTTCGTTTCACCCTCTTTGGGGTACGAAGAATCAGTCACTTCTTTGCATGGTGTTCCTTCCTTTGCGCCCAGTATTTCTTCATCCTCTCGGACCTCCTTTTTCTCTCCTCTTCTGAGATGATGGGTTTTGACTTTATTTTAGATTTTTCTTGGAACCTTATCTTTTCATCTTTATATCTTATCTGCGCTGTTCTATCTAGTAATTACTTTTCTGTAATTTTTAATTCTCTTAGGTCTTTTCCAATTTCTGTGAACCAATTAGGCTTAGTTATGCAAATACTATAGAGCTTCTTTTCCAAAATTATTTTTAGCCCTGGTATTGTAAGTAAGAATTTTGTAAGTGGTTATTGCGAATAACTAATTTTTCTTCTTCTTCATCACCTTTTCCCATCATTTTTGAGGTCGGCTGCCAATGATGAGATTTACTCATCGTTGGCCTAGTCAAATTTGGAGTTTTTTTTTTTTTTTTTGGCCGAGTGACCTCGTCAAAAATTTTATAGCTACTGCCAGGTCGTTTGTTGTTATCTGTCTGTGAAACGTGCAACTATGTTCCGTGTGTGATAAGTGGTTTTTTTTTGTGAGATTTGTTGTTTATGAGGCGGAGAGTGAGGACCGTCCGACATTAGCCTTGATGACTGCGGAAAATCGCTTAAAAATCGCAGTCCGGACGGCCGGTACAGGTGGGTCTCGTTTCGTACCCGACCCGGTTATACATCCCCGATCTAATATGCAGCGCCTCAGCGCACTAAACCACACTGGCGGTTATTAATAACTACAGTCTGAATTGAAAAACGGAAAAATAGGAAGGATAAAAATAATTAAAATTGTGTGTGAGATAATCTCTTATTCTTCTTACAAATGCGACGAGAATTTACAATGATTTTGATTTTCCGTAAAGAATTTCTGTAAATTTTGTACACAATAATCATCTAGAAACAGGTTGTTTGTCTCAGTACACCGGCGTTATTTGTAACTGTAGAGATCACGACACAGTATGACACAGGCTTTCCCGTCGTGTTCCTACGTGAGACGGCGCAGCGTCACTTCATTAGCCACTCATAACAAGGAAGTGGGCCCTCCCCCCCCCCCCCTCCCGGGGCGAGGGAGAGAGGCGGCGGCTAGCGCCGCGACGCTATAGTTAGACGCCGACGGCGACGCACCCGCCAAGAAAAATAGAAGGAACAGTCGGCGACGGCGGCGTCGCTCTCTAGCTGGAGTAGCTATCAAACACTGTGCACGTGGTCACACGGCGACTTGCAAACTGGTAACCGGCACAATATGAAGGGGTTAGAGTGTTCGATTTCAATGAAATAGTCACTATTGTCCCTCGAGCCCTCGAAATCCATCTTGGGCTCCAGCTATTCCAAATCACTTCAAATGATTACTTAAAATAGACCAATAGGAGTAATAACCAAAAACACGTCAGCTCCAATTTCTAATGAGAACCTATATTTACAACAGGAAGTAAGAATAAAGATTGAAAATGTCGGGAGAGAGCATTAGGAGAGCCGTTAGGCAAGGTTTCTGCCTTTCGTCCTTATTGTTCAACTTACACCTGGGAGAGATTATGTGGAAATGCTTAGATGGAAAAAGAAAAGTGCGTATTGGTGGAAGAAGAATAGAATATACAAGATTTGCCGATGATATGACCTTTTTAGTAGAAAGTGAACGAACTGTAAGCAAAATATTTAAATGGAGCCTTTGAAGAGTGTGGAATGGGAATCAATACAGCAAAAACAAAGAGTATGACGATTGGTAAAGGAAGGAAACTGGTAAATACGGTAATAAGACACGTGACAAGCTAATATCAACCAAATAAGTGCCTTCAAACATCTTGGAAATACAATCTCTGAAAATTTAAGATGCCTCTAAGAGGTGAGAACTCATTTTGTTGTAAAGAAGGAAGCATTTAATAGTAAGGGGAGATCATTAACCGGAATAGACTTAGTATATGTTTGTCATGGAATGTAGTACTTTATCGGACGGAGACGTGGACACTGAGACGAGAGGTTAAAAAAGGAATAGAAGCGTTTGAAATATGGATGTGTAGGAGAATGGATAGGACAAACTGGATGCAGAAAGTTATACTGATGTGATGGAAATGGTTGGTGAGAGGTGGAAGTTACTGCAAGTCATAAGAGAAAGAAAGATGTACTGATTAGGACACTCGTTGAGAGGGGAGAGCTTGCTAACAGAGGCCATGGAAGGATTAGTTTGTGAGAGGAGAGAGGCAGAAGTAGGTACAAGATCATAGATGACATCAAGGGAAACGGAAATTACATGAAAGGCAGAAGACAGGAGAGCATGCAATGAAAGCTACCAAGTGTAAACCTGCCTCACGCCAGGACACTAATGATGATGATGATCGAAAAGTTTCGTCATCCGATCTGGTGCTTATACTAGTCTATAGTGGTTGTGAAGACCACCTTTTCACAGTTGTGAATTGGACCTGGTGAATGGTACTAATCTATTCTTATGACCACTTATGAAATACATGATCTTGTTTTTATAAACCGATGTCCACAAAGTGGTATATAAACTGATACACGGCATCTTGACATCAGTTATGCAAAATTAATTCTAATGAAATTATATAACACATGGCAGAGTTATTTACTTCAGTAATCATCCAGATAGTTCAGTACTTGATACATGTACAAAAAGCTGAATCTGAGAATACTGACTGTCATTATTTTCTTGCGACTTCTTATCATAGATTTCGCAACCCACGAAAACAAATTAAACAATTCGCAACTCATGATCTAAACCATAAAGTATCATTTAAGGTAATATTTACAAGATGGATCAGTGTAAAAGGAATAACTATTCCATATAATAATAATAAAAGGAATGGAATTACAGCAAACGAACTTAATAAACTATTCTTCAATATAGTAATAAGCAGTGCTCTAACATATTAAAAATACAGAGCTAGTCAAAATGATAGCAGTGATTTCAGAAAATTGCTACAGATTTATTATTTGCCATATAATTACAAGATTACACAGATATATAAACAAACTGTGAAAGTTTTTTTGAGTGTCTACAGATTCTCAATATGTGCCCTATAGTGACTCTGCACATATAAAGTCTACAATCGAGTTCTTCCCATACATGATGCAGCATGTTTCTGTCAATGAGAGCATATGCTTTGGTGGTGCGAACCCGTAGGTCTGGCAGATCAAACTGGTACTGGTGACACGAACACTGGGTCTTTTACAAAACCCCAAACAGTCGCAGGAGGTTAGGTCAGGGGAACGAGGAGGCCATGACATCAGCTGACGATCAGCATCCCCAGCACGACCAATCCATCTGTTTGGAATCCTGGTGTTTAGGAAATTACGGACAACTAGAGAAAAATGGGGTGAAGCACTGTCCTGCTGGAAAATGAAATCTTCACTGTCAACTTCCAGAAGTGGCATTAGCTAATACTGCAACATTTGCAGATAGATTTTCCCTGTGATCGTCACCTCATTAAAGAAAAAAGGCCCATAAAGTTTCTTTCGTGAGATCGCGCAAAACACCTTCACTTTGGGAGAGTCACGAACGTGCTGCACATTAGCAAGGGGGTTTTCTGTCCCCCAAATGCGCACATTGTGCATGTTCCTTTTCCACTCACATGAAAAGTGGCCTCATCACAAAACACAAGTTTTTCTGTGAATGTTTCGTCTTGTTCTAGATATTGTGCACAGAATTGAAAACGACGCACTTCATCGCTGTGCGACAGTGCTTGTAGTAACATTAACCTGTAAGGCTTCATACACAGTCGCTTCCGTAGGATTCTCCAAACGGTCTTCTGTGGTATACCTAATTCCCTGCTCGCTCGAGGAGTAGACTTCTGTGGGCTACGAGCGTAACTGGCGCGCACACGTTCAACGGTTTCTTCAGACACAGGAGGGCGACCCGTTGTTTTACCTTTACAAAGCCATACTGTGGATTTAAACTGTTGATACCAACGCCGAATGGTGTTAGCATGCGGGGGATCCTTGCCGAACTTTGTTCTAAAGTGTCGCTGAACAGTTACCATGAAATTCGAGAACAACGTACGCTTTCTCACTTTCAGCCATCTTGCTCTCTAACGCTCTAGCGGCCACCACGGGAAGCTTGCGTTTAGTGCAATCGAAATTTGGAGAGCAACTTGAATTATTACATCATACCCCATCATCTTACCTATTATAGGACAACCAAAAAAAAAATTAAAAAAATCGTGAAACCGCTGCAAACATTTTGACTAGCCCTGTATAAGTAGCTCAAAACCGCATTGACTAGGAACAAGATAAAATCTTACAAAAAGACGAGATAAAATCTGTGTTTGCTAATTTATTAGTACACAGAACACCTTAAAATAGTACACAGAAAATTATCCTGAAACAGTGTTTTCTTCTCCGACGCGGTAGATAAAGCCAAAGTTGTTTCTTTTCCCAAACGGAGCACTGAAGTGATTGTTTCATCCAATTTGTGAGACGAAGTCAAGTTTCCTCCTCCAATTCGAAAGATTAAGTGAATTCTCTTCCACTAAATCTGGAGCCTAAAGCAATCTTTCTACTCAACACGTAGGCTAAAATGAAATATTTTGCCTCTTCGTCAACACAAGCAGAGTTCAATCACAACATATACCTTGTATGACCTTTCCCGCTAGTGGAGAATATGGTGTCCTTAAGTCCTCTCTTGAGATGTCATCTACCTAGTTAGACAAGGCCGGCTAGCGGTTTCCTGGCTGCGTCAAAGGTCAGGTTGCTTCCTTCAACGAAGCAGGTCTAGGTTCCCGTAAGTTAAAGGCCGGTAACGCGAAATAATCTTTTTTCAGTCTCTGGTGTCAAACGCTGTACCTTCCCGCTAAATCTCCCTGCAGTAACTAGCGTAATCGGCAAATAGGAACTGCTAGAGCAACCTACGTAAAAGTTTGTTACAAGAAACTATTCACTCTTTGCATGTCACTTTATTTAGTGTCAGCTAAACTTGCGTGTTTCTGTTACTAATGTCAGTTAATTATTTTGTCATCACAATTCTTTAAGAATAACCATAGAGGAAATCTAAAATTAGAATATGTTACTTATAACGTAAAAAAAGTTAAGTTGGCTATAAAAAAATGATGAGAACAGTACAGTACTGGGAGAGGTGGAGGAATCAACCAGTCGATTTTGTTGCATCGATACGCCGAGAAAGTCTCCACTTAAACAAATAATTATTATGTCGATTTAAACGGAATACGAACTTTTCTTTCAATTTAATTACAATTAATTTATTCGCGGATGCTTAGCTAAATGGAATTAAATAAAGTGTTATTAAATAAAGTGCATAATCTAGAACAACATCTCTGGTCATAAGTTGGGCAACGAAGGCGAAAAGCGTGACGTCATTGCGAGAAAGACTTGCATTTTATAGGTATAAATATTACTTGTTTCTGTTAAAATACGCTTCTCGGTATTACATTTTAAATTAACCAATTTTTATTGATGATATTTTATAAACATTACGATCATTTTGATAGCCTTTTTTGACATTTTTAGAACTTATTTTGCATTGTATTTTAGGCACCTAAAATAAGATTTTTGTAACCTAAAAATCCGTGGTGTGTTTATGACGCGGAGCTGCTGGGTGTTGCAGGTGGCGGTCGGTGCTGCTGGTGGGCCAGGCGCGGCCAGCGGACTCTGGCAGCTACCAGTGCCAGGCCAGCATCGCAGACACGTGCGTCTCCGCCAGCTCCACGTCGCACGTCGCCGTCTCAGACCTCAGCGTCACGTGTGAGTCATTAACACTACCAGACACGTCAAACTGTCACACGGCCTTAAAATGTGGTCAAGGGTGAACCTTCCTCAAGATCTTGCTTGAGTACTGTAGTACGCACATTATGGACCTAAAATACTGTTGGAGAGAGTAGGAAGGAGCGCAGCAAGATTTGGTCCAGATTACCGTAAAACATAATCAGTAACTGATACGATAAAGCAGCTGTGATGGTAGGATTGGAAGGCATCAGGCGAGCGAAGAGAGTACTGGGTGAGTATAAAGCTGGGTCCCCACGGCCTTGCCTGTTGGTCGCATCATCTAGCAGGTACGGCGCGTCTCGACCCACCGCCAGGCGGTAGAAGATGAAAGGCGCGTCCTGCCTACCACGCGCCGTAGGAACGGACCTTAAGGCATACACTGGATATTGGAAGGGGTATTATGTGCGGCAGTGGTAAGAAAAGACACGTTATTACCATATACTAGCAATTGATTACGGTCATAAAGGAGTGCGAAGGTTTTCATTTGTAGGTAAGGGATTCGGGGGCTGAAATAAATCATCGAGGATGCGATTAACAGTTTTCTTCAAGAAGTGAAAGAAGTTAAAGTGAGAGTCAGTGTAATAGAGAAATAGTTGTATAGGTAAATTGCCACTCCAACAGAATTATTTTATTAATTAATTAAAGAGATTGAATTTCCTGGAAAATGTGTATACACTCATTTAGAGGTCGCTGAATTCAGAACATTGAGTAAAATTTTAATATTCAAAATGCTATATCCGTAAAAGTGGGATTTGATTTGAAAATTCGGTGAAATTGCCTGAAAATGATATATCTTTTAGTGTGCAAAGTTTCTTCTGCAAATCATTTCAATAATGCTTAAAGTTGGCAATATTAACGCTAATAAAACCATATCTTTAATAAAATTACTATCAGTTTTGAAATAACAGAGACTTCCCTGTGTAAAGACTGTAAAAAATTTCCTAGTTTCTCACCGGCATAGCACATTACATGGATTCCATATTTCGAAGTCATTCTCTTCAGGCGTAACGCTTGGTTCGCGATAAATTTCACTAGCAAATACGAGACGTAGGAATAGTGCGCCTATATAACGCGCTATCTCAGTGTGAGGAGCGAGAACATAATGTTATTCGAATGTTTACCCACACCTCTGGCCCGTGACGTTGCGGCACAAAGATAGTGTGCTGCGTCTGACACGGGAACAACTGGCTCGCGTCTCGGTGATGGAAGAAATTTTAGTTTTTGGAACTTGGCAGAGTGTGTAGGAAAGTCCTGCGTTGTATCTCCAATCTTAGCGGATATGGAGTAATGACATGTTGATGGTTACTTGTCTTTAGGATGGTTGCCTTAGATTTGGCGGCCTTCTTAGCCTCTTTCAGTGTTGTCAACTCTAAAAAAAAATTTTATGCCAAATCTAAAGCTAAGGCAAAGGCAGTGGGTTTTCACAGCTTCAAGCCATGTAACCGTAGGATTAGCGGAGGTAGAGCTCCGCATTCCTATTTCCTGTCCGTAGGCACTAGAATGAACGTGCCGTGGTCAGTGACGCGGTACGGCCCTTTTTCTTTACTTTCCCGCAGCGTTTCCTATACGGTACTTATTTAATACCAGGCTGAGTGGGCCTGGGGGCCGTTCCAGACGTTAAGCTTCGAGGAAAGATCCTCAGCTTCGTCGGGCATCGAACCCCGGCCGTCCGGGCAGTACTCAGACGCTCTACGCATGAGCTATGCGGCCGCCCTTATGCCAAATCTAAGGTTTAGAAAATGCAAAAAATTTGATAAAATTTTCGGAAAATGTTGAAAAAATGGCAACAAAATTGAAGGGCACATTAGCATGCCTACCAGAAAAATGTCTACCCAAAATAAGCACTACCATTAAAACAGGTCTACCATGAACATCATTACCCTTCAACATTTCTATCAAAATGAAATTCAACAAAAAATGCTATACCAATAAACAATTCTAACAAATGTAGCATTTTTGCCATTTACGAATCATACAGCATGCAAACTTTAACATAAATATGTCTACCAACTTCAATATTTACCATAAATATGTCTACCATTTCTACTCTCTACCATTAACATGTCAACCAAATCATAATCCTACCAAAATAAAATTTTATTAGAATAATTCTATGCCCCCAGACATCTTTATAATAAAAAAAACCTACCTTAATGTAACTATACAATTTTCTGACATTATCGAAAAACAATTCTTCCGGAATTTAACCCGATCAGAAAAATTAAACTTGTTTACGAATCATGCAATGAAAAGAGCATAAAACAGACATATATCCTGATGTGTAAATTTTATCTTGAAAATTATCTGAAACAAAACCTAAATACAAATTTTAGCTACAAATAAGAATAAAAATACATGTTTAATATTTTATAACAACTGAATTATTTAAATTTGTTAAAAAAACTTTTCATTGTTAAATCACTATATTGAGATGCTTGCTTTACACTTGTAAAATGTATAAAATAATCAATTTAAAAATTAACAACAATTAATAACAATTGGTTGTGATAGATTATTCTAATAAATAAATAAACAGTACTAAAATTTTATACCTCTAAAAAATCGTTGACTTATCAGGGAAAAAATACTAAAAATATGATAAATTGAATTTTTTTCATGCTAAATCACTTGAAAATGTGCTAAATTTATCCGTAAAAATGTTAAATTGGCAGCAGTGACATCTTTTGCAAGAGCAAGTTTAATTCGACCGGCACGATATCGTTTTTTCGTACTTAATTTATACACGGTGGAAGCAAAACATTGTATTGAACACACTCAAATCAGACATCCATACAAAATAATAATATTTACATACACTACCAAGCTGGTGATGTCTCAATGAAGCCACCAAATTCAAAATCTTCAAGATGGTTGCCATGTGTGAGTAACTCCTTGCATGGCTGCTACTGAGGACTAGGTCACCGGGTATGACTATCATCGTCATTATTCGAATATTTCTGCAATTTTATAAATATTTATTACTTTCTTTCTTGAATGATTCAACTTCAAATCAACTCATGTGGTTGCATTAAAGTAGCGTGAAAAGTAAGACCATAAATCACCACATGTATTTTTTGAACTTTTGACTTTAAAACCAATATTTTACAGGTAAAAACATCGCCGAAACAGTTCGCAAACAAACTAATTCCCTCGTTCGACGAATGTTTTAACAAGAAATCATTTATGTAATTTTTAATGCAAACTAAGGACCAATTAAGAATACATTCAAATATCCTACATTCCTTCAGCAATACCGTCCATGAAACGTCATTCATTTTACAAATAAACATTTCATTTTGGATTGTCCATTATGAAATTTTATCTACTTACTTGACGACCTATAAAGCTCTTACAAACATACTGTATTTTCACGTAAATTTACCGACTTTCCGACTTTTGAAAAGGTATTCAAGCCTTCGTCGCCACTATGTGCCATCTTGACATTTTAGGACAGTTATGGGACAAATTGTCGAGGTTGATCACCTAAAATTCTGCGTATTAATATCTGTTGTAATGAATAATAATTGTTTTGGAATGTTAAGAAAGATGTCTTCGTAAATAGTATCGATTATGAAAATTTCATGAAATTTTATTTTTCAAGTTAGCAGTTAGCTGCGTTATACAAGGCTGAGCACCAAAACATTTTAAATCACTGTCTTAATTACCTTTCATATAGTACATACCGGAAACATTAAAATTTCATTTTCCGTGTATTCTCTACTATTTTTACGAACATATCAGACAAATTCGGAATTTAAAACAAAACTACCGAACAAATAGAAGTCATGCGTGACAAGTGTAGCTTTCAGTCCCACAATAGTGAGTGAGATTATGACTAAATTTATTTCAGTTTCTGCGCAAAACGCGGTTTCGATAAATAAAGGCACACAAAACTCTTTTGATGTTTGCGATCATAAGATACACCCAACAAAATGTTTCCAATTGTTCAGTTACAGTTATGAATGTGGTACCCATTCGTTTCGACGGAGCAAATGTTTCTCCAATTTTATAACTGTTTATTGACTTCTATTTTGAGAACGATACAGGACGTTAAAAATAAAGGTTGGCAGTGAATTTGGACTTAATAGAAATCAAGTTTCAGTTCACTGTAACATTAAATGAAAATGTATTATGTGAAACTTCATAAAAATTAAATCATTAGAGTTCGAGTAGTTTCTACGAAGAAATTTTTTTACTAGCAACCAGTTTGTATCCAGTAACAATAATATATAACTTTTTAAAAATTTAAAATGTTATCTGTAACTGTTATTCATATGACAGTGCGAAATCTCATATAGGTGCGCCACTTGAGAAAAATTATTAAATACCTGGAACACGACAGGGAACCGAACGTGATAACCGCGTATTCTGGAGGACATGGTTTCGAATCCCCTTCCGGCCATCTAGATTTGGGGTTTCCATGGTTTCCCCCAAATCACTCCCGGCGAACGCCTGGATGTTTGCTTCAAAAAAATCGAAACAACGGGTACTGAGTCTATGAAGTTGAATATGGAGAAAATTTTAATCAAGTACAGAGTAAAAAAGATAATTACGATAGGCTAAGCAGCATTTGATTGGAAGAAATAGCTGCCATGTTATATAAAGCAATTTCATCACCATTATCTTCATTCCACGCTTTATGCTCATTAGTCTCATTGGACTTGTAACTGAGGGAAATCCTAGCAGAGTACTTTGTATAGAATTTTGCCTGCAGTAATATGAACACCAAAAAACGAAGACGAGGGCCAGAGGCATTTCAGATGTTGATCTAAGTAGGAATGGATGGATGATGTAAAAAAAATGAAGTTTTGAATAAAGTAGGAGATCCGAGAGCTTCAATGGTAACTGTAACAAATAGACTAACAAGCCACTAGCTAAAAGAGATTGGTTGATGAAAAAAATAAGGGGTTTAGAAGACACCAAATGATGATGTTTAGGAGTTTAGCAGCTATGAATATATTACCTTACGACACGCATATAAAGATGAAACACAAAGACCTGTCTTAAAGGTAGAATGATAATAAGTGAAGACCTGTACATCTGATATTCTTCAATGGTTTATAAAAATTATTTTCTTAATCTAAAAATGTGAAATTGGAAATCATCTGCAACTAGTTGCGCTGCTTCAAGTCTTTTCCCACAAGATTAACAGAAGATTGAAGAGTGTAAAGCATCATTACTAAGTTCTTATCTTGTATCACACAATGAGTAATAATATATCCAATGAAATGTATTATTTGCTCAAGAGAACATTCAGTTGCATAATTCCAATTTCAAATTAAAGGGCTCTTGGGTCATAAGTTAAGTTGCCAAAATTATTGTTAAAGATCGTAGCACGCCATTCCATTGTCTGGACGGAGTAAAAATCGGAGAAAATACCAAAGAAAGTTAAGCTAAAGATTTAAAATGTGAACAGCAACCTATTTTCTTAAAGGATCATACTGTTGTCATTGTTCAAGCAGTATCGTTTAAATTAACAATTTGTCATTTTGTGCACTTAGAATCGACTACGAACTACTGTCTGGTGATTCTCAAGTTACACCCGTATTCGCCGTAAAAAATAGTGAAGTGAGTGTCCCTGTTTTGAGCCGAGTGCTGTACAAATCTTGTTTAAATGGGAACATGTTCTGCGCGGGTGACGTTGTAAATATTGCACTTACTGGCTTCTTTTAAAAATACGACTAGTTGACAAATGTGTTTGCAGAGCACCTTTAACCGTGTTAATCCAATAGATTAAGAATAGCCTTCTTACTTTAAATCAGTCTCGATAGTTTTCATTTCATAGCTGAAAGCGTCAGGCGTATTGGAAATACTGCGAACTCGCATGGCGCCTCGCAGAGGCCTCCCCTGACAGGTAGACAGCCCGCTGCTCGCCTGGCTCTGCTAAATTGGGCCGCAATTGGTGCGCTCATTGAAAGGTCCGACCGGCGAGAGAAGACTGACGTAAGGCAAGTTCACGGCCCGAAATAGCGGCCTCTGCCTCTTAGAAGGCGAAGCGGGCCACCAGGTAACATTTAATGAGTGGGTAACAAGGAATTAGGATTATTTTTATCCTATAACAAAAAGAAAATTAGCTTCAGATTTTTTACAGATACTTGACATTTTGAAAGTTATGACGCGAATTTCATTATATTAAACGCCGCATTGTGTGATTTCTGTCTCTATTGGCCTCTGACATGTTCAACCAAGAAGCGTCTATTCCGGAGTATGGGGAAGTTCTTACAATGGTGTTGTAACTCCTTCCAGTTCATGAATTGACTGTCGTTTTCGGAATTGTCATTTCCGTTGATTCTCTCTCTCTCTTTATAAGAAATCTGCGTTTTATAAATTTGCGAACTGTTGGGAGCAACTCTCCCTCTTAAATCTTTGATTTTGCTTAACCACTGACGTCTGTATATTTTGTATTATAGGCAACCTCTTAATAAGAAGTGATATTCACAGTCTGTATACAGCAGTATAATTTCTTTATCTATTAAACTATACGCATCAGAAAATAGATACATAAAACAATTTTCTTTATTGTAACAGGCAAAAAAACTATTTTTATTTTTTTGCTGATGCATTATATACATATATAATTTATGATAGCGAAAAGAACCACCACTTACCTTAGATGATGGTTGCATGGCACCGAGGGTGGTGGGAGAGCTGTTAACGCTCTGACGTCGCATTCAGGAGGACGCCGGTTCGAATCCCCGTCTGGGCATTCAGATTTGGGTCTTCCATGGTTTTCCCAAATCACTCCAGGAGAATTTTGGGATGCTTCCTTCAAAAGGCCTGGCTGAATTCGTTCCCATTCCTTGTCCCCAGTGCCATCCCGCCTCTAATGACCTCAACATCAACGAAGCATAAAACCTTAAGGAAAAAAAAGGCTGCATGCCACAAACACGTAAAAATACAAGAACACAAATTCCATTTACTTTTTTCGGGGATCGCACTGCTTTGATTTATGGATTAATACCGACGTTTCGGCGCCCAACCTGGTGCCTTCATCAGGGTTTACAGAATCGAAATATCACGCCGAAAAAACTAAGTGGAATATTTGATTAATATGACGCCTGCTAAAAGCGTAAAATGTTGTATAAGAACACAAATTACATAACAATTTTCATATCTTGGCTCTTTGTCAACAGGAGAACATTATGGAGGATGGATGCTGTAGGAGACTATCTCACTGTGGTGACAAAGGGCAACGACCTGGAAATTACTATGCCATTTGTGTTCTTGTCTTTTTATGTGCTCATGCCAAGCAACCATCATCCAAGATGAGTTGTGGTTCATTTTGCTATCCTAATTTGTAATTCCTAAACTGCTTAGCACTTATTATTTCCTAGTTACCACATATCAAAGAGAGAGCTGCAGGTATTTATACTTCCACAGTTGAAAAAAGGAGAAGGAAGATCAGATTGGCTGGAACAAAGGAATGGACTAAAACAAGGAAGTGCCCTATCACCACTACTCTTCATTGTAATCATGGATGATATAATGCAGAAGGTGGCAGTGAGGATGGGAGAGGAAAACTTGAAGGTGATGGCTTTTGCAGATGATCTGATGATCTGGGAAGGTGATGAAGAAGAACTGCAATGGCAATTGGATGTATGGACAGACTGTGTGGTGGAATATGGCCTGAAATTTAATGTAAAGAAATGTGAGTACATGGTAACAACCGGAAGGAATGATAGGTTAACCAAGGGAATTGTGATGGCAGGGGAACAACTAAAGAAGGTAAACAGGTTCAAGTACTTGGGGAGTGCATTAGAAGAATGTGGAGGAAATGGTGGCGAGATAAGAGAAAGAGGAAGACAAGTAGAGGCGTTTCTAAGGAGCGTTAGAAGCCTGATATGGAATAAAGATGTGCCACAGAGAAGCAAGAGAGTAATCTATCATACATTTTATGTGCCTATCCTGTATTAAGCTGCTGAAACGTGGACAAAGAAAAAGCGGGACATCAGCAGAGTACAAGCAAGTGAAATGAAGTTTTTAAGAGGTAGAATGGGATTTACTAAAATGGTCATAATAAGGAATGAAGTGATTAGATGCACCATAAAAGAAGAACCCCTACAGGAAAGGATAGAGAAGACCAGACTGAGATGGTATGGACATGTAAAGAAAATGGAGTTTCAGAGAATCCCAAGAAAAATCCATGAAATTAAGAAGTATGGAAAACAACCCAGAGGAAGACCAAGAGATGGATGGCTGAAAGGAGTGGAGGAGTGTGTACGGAAGAGATGAGAGGACTGGAAATAAAGTGGTGATGGAGAGGTGGTGGGATGAAAGAAGAAAATAGAGAGGCTTGTGCATGAAACAGACCCAGCCAGAGGCTGGAAACTGTTGTGGGTGATGATGCTGATGAATTGAAAACTATCCTGTGGGTTTTTATAATGACCAATATGCCAGATGCTCAACAGAATCTGATTCATTTCCATTTAATCAGCATTTTCATTACTTGTAGTTAAAAATTATATTTTATTTTTCTAAAATGTTGTGAAACTTCAATTCTGCTTTCAGACAGTTATTAAAGCCTTCAAATTATAACAGACTTGCTTCTTATGAAATGTACACAATTAAAAGAATTTTAATTTCAATTTTGTCTCTTACATTGTTTTTGTTGCAGCTAGGAGTACACAGCTCTCTGGATTGCCTTGCAAGGAGGAGTACTGCCTCAATGGAGGGACCTGCTTCTTCATTGAAATTGTGGGAGAGTTTGCTTGCCAGTAAGTACAAAGGTAAAGTTTTCAAGTAGTAAGATTTTTCAGTTTAGGAAACTCTTAGAGAACACAGGTAATTTGGAAGTAACACAAGTCCAAAACATCTTTCTTTGAAAAGATTGAATCATTGAGAGGGAAAAAAAAATATTTTTCATACATCAATCATTTTTTAAAGGATAAGACAAAAACTTGAGGTATTTGCACATGAAATCATTATATTCAAGTATAAACAGGTAGTTTATTACAAAATATGTACCCAGGCAGTAGAGCCATGATTAATTTATTCCCAGTCTTTGCACAATTGATAGATGTTGGTGAAAATGCTTGCCCCAGCAATATTTTCCACATGTCTACCTTGCCCAAAAAATGGCCAACACCCAATACACTTATGCAACCATTATTTTGTCTTTCCATTACCTCATCCATCAATTAATTTCTTTGAAACATCATAATGTTCCGTTTCATCCTTTTCCTCAGTAGTCGTAACAAGAATTCTCATCAGTATGCAGCAATACAAACTTCTACTTTCGTCTTAAGGCATTTTCAAACTGCAATAATTTTCACTCACCACACGAGTCTTTCTTATCAATTTGGACTTTTATCAAACAAATATTTTAGTAACCATATTTCTGTCAAAGTTAGTGTACAAATAATGTCACAGGCTCCCAAAGTCAAATATGATACATTGTCCAGAAAACTGTATTATTTCCACATATTAAAAAAAAAAAAAAAAAAAAAAAAAAAAAAAAAAAAAAAAAAAAAAAAAAATAAAAAAAAATCATAATGGCCTATTTAAAACATTTTTCTTAAATCAACCTCTTGCTAAGCAAGGAGTGCCAAATTTCACGTTAAATAATTATAATTACAATTAAGAATTAGGTGCATTATGTTAATATTCAGTTTAAATCTGGATGGCCAAGTGGGGATTTTAACCTGTCTCTTTCCAAATACGAGGGCAGAGCATTACTAATTACCCACCTCCAAAATAAAATTTTCACAATAATTTATTCCTTACATCAAAAGTGCTAGTTAATGGTCTTGGTCATCTCATCCTTCCCACATACTACTCTTAATTCTTCTTCTAAAATCTATACAGACTTCATCACCAACATATGCCTTTTACATTCCAAGTGATCCCTTCTTCAATTTCTGTCATCCAATGACTATGAATGAAACTGCTTTACCATATCAGTTATTGTGATTTACAGTAATTTTCACAAACAAATACACCTGTCCATCTCTGCACCCCTTCCAACTTTTGTTAATGTAGCAATAATGTTGGTCCCACACTACCATCCAATATTCAAGCAAGGGCCTGACCTAGGTTTTCTGTCCCAATTCTCTCACTTCAGTGGTACATCCTTTCATCACTGCTCTTCCATAAATAAAGGATTTTCAAAACTCTCTTTCTCACACTCCTTTGGCATGTCTACTTTGCACCTCTTTTGTTGCTTCATTTTGTACCCTAATTCATTGCGTCCTACTCTTAAAAATTCCTCCACCCAGCAGGTCACCTACTGGTTCACTCCAATGGGTTTAACCTCATTCACGACAATTTTAAGGCTCACTCATTCAAATAACTTGGGGAAATCTATTGCTGCAATATTATGTTGGTCTATCTGAAGAGAAATTTTTTGGTTACCTCATTTATTGTTCCCCCTCAAGTCACGATATTCTTCATGAATGCATATTTAGCTTCACTCTCCACTGCTATTAATTTGTAGTTAAGTTGTTTCAAGTATTCACTACTGCCTGTTACTGTATTGTACCTTCTTCTTACCAACTGCTTTAGTCTCGCCACATCCCTATTTACAGCTTATAGGTTCCATTATTATTTTGTTTTATAATATGGAAAAATGTTTCTTCCTCAAGCTTAATATATCTTTGAAAAAACCCTACTTCCTTTCCACTGTATGAGTCCATTCCTTTCACATACTGAACTTTTCCTTGTATGTATGGTCTCTCTGTTGATATTTTAAAGCTGTTTGATGAGGAAACCGTCAATCACTTCGCTAAAGACTTCTCTTCCTGCCTACATAAAGAATCAATCTTCACCATGGAATAAAGTTAAAATCATTCTGCTATACAAAATTAGAAGTATTCATAACATCAAAACTAACAACCTATGAGCCTGCTTTCTGTTCTGTACAAAGGTTTTACATAGATTTTGTTGAACCAAATCAGTTCTAACCTACAGTCTACCCAACCCGCTGAGCAAACGGGATTAAACAGAAGCTTTGGAGGAGTCTATTAATTAAATGAGGTGAAATCAGGGGGCGGGGGGGGGGGGGAAGTCCAACAAAATCTCACTAAATCTCACCAAGGGGAGGGGGGGGGATTGACAGAAAAATCACATCATCAAAAAAATCCCTACAAATGTCATAAATCCTGACATAAGGGGGAGGGGGGTCTAACCACCCTTGCAATCAGAACAGCTAAAAAAATAAATAGGTCTCAAAAAATTACAAAAGCGTCAGCAGTGGGGGGAGGGGTCCCTCAAGATCTCACCTCGGAGGGTGGGGGGATCCCACCACCACCAGATCTCATCACAGTGGGGGTGGTCCATATTTCTGGGAAAACACCACATGTAATTAATGGATGCCCCCTTTACCACAATTCACCATATACTTGCCCTGTGAGAAATAATTAGCCACGGAAATGAATACCAGATGCCTCTTTGTGTAGCCTCTGAAGATTTCAAAAAAGCATTTGATTCAATAAGTCATAAGGCTGTCCTGTAAGCCATAGCTGAACATGGCATGGATAAAGGCTTATACCAGAGTGCTCCATAACATATGTGACACCTCCTAAGCCTTTGATAGCATCAGAGAACCAACTACATAATTCCACATCAAAAGAGTTGGAAAGCTCCAGTCTTGAAGATGACAATGTCAAAGCTAGCAATGGCAGAAAGAGGAATTAGAATCAATGGCAGAAGACTTAACAACGTCAGTATGTACATTTACCTTGGCAAGATTTTAAATATGAGAGGGGATGTAAGAGCTGAAATTTTCCATTGCATCAAACTGGGATAGGAAGCTTTTGGGGGGCATTCTGTTATCCTCAAATCTAATATGTCCAAAATCTAAGGAAAATAATTTACAACCAGTGCATTCTTCCTGTGCTGACATATGGCTGTCAGACCTGGACTTTAAATGAATTTACAAAATGTAAACTTAGAACTGCCCAAAGAGCTATGGAAAGAATCAATGCTAGAAAAGATATGAAGAGAGCAACTAACATTAAGTCAGTTAAAATGGTCACAGATATCTTAGGGTCTACGAGAGACATCACACTTTTACAAAATATTTTTTATATTTCATTTTTAGTGTTATATATTTCTTTACAATATACATTTAGTATCATTATTATTATATTATCTAGATGTAAAAATAATAGTAAACACAATAATAATAACTCATTATGTTTCAATTTTTCACTCCAAAAAAATATAGTAGGTCTAAATCTAATATGGGGATATATAATTTTGCATGCAACCTGCGGAATTATGATGCATTTCCAATGTTGCCCACAATATCATTTGGGGTGACCACCGCTGTGTTAGGGAATATCTCCTCCCATGGGTGCATCCAGAAAGGGGCAGGGCTCCCCCACCCCCAGAAGAAAAATCAAGTTGCCTTCAGTACACTTCTACGAGTGACTAGGAGCACTATGGGAGAGGAAAGAGTGACTGGATGATGCCTGATGAGTGTGAATCAAAATTTTGTGAAAGTACACCATGAGATATTGACAAATAAAGTTATTGAAATATTTTCTGAGAATCCGAGACGATTAATGTTTACATAAAAAAACTATAATTGAACTACGATCTTAATTAACTACATAGTAGTCCTTGGATTAAGTGGTTGGATTACTATGTTAATCAATAATAAAAATAGTTTCCTAAATAAATTTGAGTTTCAGTTTGTAATAAATCGTCATGTTTCAGTCCCCCACCCCACTTCCTCAAAAAAATATGAGTTACCCCCCACCCTCCATCCAGTTCAGATCTTGCACCCCCCCCCCCTCCCTAGTTCTGATCCTGGATACGCCTTTGCCACCTCCTTGAAGTGGCAATGGGCCAGCCGTATTGCTCGGAGGGGAAAGGAAATATGCAGAGTTGTTGGAGTTAACTGGCAGAGGATTACCCAAGATCATTCAACCTGGAGAAGACTATTCAAGTTGTACCTGAACTCATGATTCTAAGAGGCTATATCATTTACTGACTGAACTGGCTGATTATATTGATGATATGATGATGATACAATACATTCATTTTCCGTAGGTCCCAATATAAAAGACTGATTCTGTGGTATGTGGAAAGGAATTAATTTACAGAAAATTATTATGTAACAGAATATAAGTGTACACAAGAAGAGGCACATTATAATATAAACTACATTTTTACAACATACTGGCAATCATTTTGTAGATACCTTTGAAAGAAATTTTACTATGAATAAGAGTTATAAATTAAATATTGTTTTAATTTTTTCCTGAATTTGATCTTATCCCACGCCAGACATTTAAGAATTACTGGGAACATATTGAAGACTACCAGAGAACCTGGCATTGCTCCGGCTGTTTGGGACTGATTTATTGCTATAGAATCTTTATATCTAAACATAGTTTACCACCTGAGCAACACAATATATTTGATTCTTTTAGCCATTAAAGTGCCTGACAATGAGAACAAACCTGGACCATTCCACCTACACCAGCATGCTCAGCATAATTAATATTAGAAAAGTAAGAAAATTCACGCCCGTCCTTTTCAATTCACGGCAGCATATCAACACAATTGGGTATTCAGAGGAAATTGACATTCTATTTAATGAATGGTGAAGATGATCATTATATAACTGAAGCTCACTTTTTTCTTGTATTTCCATCTGATGAATTTCAGAAGTTGTACCAGAAGCTAAAATACTGCTGTGCTTTTTCTTGTATTTCCATCTGATGAATTTCGGAAGTTGTACCAGGTGCTAAAATACGATTATAACAGTATCTAGCCACTTCCAAACACTCCTCATGCTGTGTGAAGTGTCAACGAGACTACACATGGCACTGACTGTCAGCAGTTAAGTGCATCCCACACTGAGTAAATCTCTCCGATGCACGGAACTACATATTGTGCTGTTTGCAGATATGCGCGTTTCACATTGTGTAGATTGTGGTGCAAAGCTTAACATTTGACTCAGGTAGAGCTGCCAAATGGGTCTCACATTCAGTAAACTGATGCAGGTTATGACCGCATTGTGCATTGCATCCACACAGAGCTTTCAAATGGAATTCACGTTGAGTGGATGTTCCTGGATAGTTAGACTGTGCAGAGTATTGACAACTCGTTCATTGTTAGTTTCTTGTGAATCAAATCAGTATTAGATTTAGCATTTTTTGTCTTCTAAGAAAGGTTAGATCTCTCTCTATAAGCCATATTTAATAGAACTTGACCTTTAATTTTGTTGCTCTTAATAGTAAACTTTTCTCCAAATTGTTCCTCTTAACAATAAGTAAGTATCAAAATAATGAAATAAAGTAGAGTCTCTACATTAAAACCTAGGTAGGTACACTTAGTTATCTTCAACAGGAACCTCCGAAGACGCCTGCCCTCAAAACACTGCAAGCATTCTGGTTGCTTACTGCATGACCTTCTTGCCATGTGCATTTTATTCTGCGTATGTCATTGGACTTGCATAGCATTACAAACCAAATTTAAACTGTAATTTTCATCACCAATCCCCAGAGAAACTTACTGTTTGTTGCTTCTGGCTTTTTGCCTCATTATAGATGAGGAAAGGATGGTAAAGGAATTCAGCCATCACCTTTTGAATAATCCTTGCTGACATTTGCCTGGGGTGATTTTGAGAAACCATGATGTGTTTATTTCCAGTACCTGCAGATTTTACAGAACTGGACACATCAGAGTTTATACAGTTATAATGTCTATAAATAGTATGTTTAGTAGCTAAGAATATAATTGCTCCTTGAATTGAAACATAAACATAAAATGTGGCCTCATAATTGTTATGTGAATGATGGGATCATTGGTACCTCCCAACCATAGAATATGCAAAGCCGATAGCATACATTTTAAAAGAAAATGCCTGAATTGTACTGTGCAAAAAGAATCAAAAGTTATATTTCTTAATCACTTCAGTTGATGCTTGTTAATATGTTATGCCATCATATTTAGCAGTTTATGAACCACAATATGCACGTGCAATATTCATTTCTTTTGCAGATGTGCAGAAGGGTTCCGAGGTTACCGGTGCCAGAACAAAGACCTGACATCAGATGGGAGTATGTATGGGCGTGGACCGCTCTCTTGTAAATTAGGCATTTCTTCCTCATATTACTGCTAGGATGAGGTTTGAAAGACAGCAAATTGTTTGTCTTTCAAAGCTCGGAATTCGGAAAAAAAAAGTATTTAAAGAATATAAACAGGTCAATACCAAAGACTCAAAAATAAATATTCACACAATGTGTGCTTGTGTGGCTAACTTTAGTGGCAACACAGAAAATAGTCCATTTACTTCCTTCAGAACAATGCAAATTATATCTCTGTTTATTTTGTTGTTGCATTGTTAATTCTCAGAAGGCGGACATTGAAAAAAGCAAAACATAATAATAAGGGGAAAAAGAGGAGACATGATGGTTGCTGTTTACTCACCGTCTCACAACAAATTAGGATGATGCAACAGAAACCCAAACTCATGGTGAAAGTTATGAGATTACATTTTAAAAAGCAAATAAAGACAGACTGGTAGCTTGTTGGAGAGGGGCTGAGTATGGAGGTGGTCCTGAGGCAGGCGAGTTGAGTTGCGTCATGGAACAGACGTCACCACAAGGGATATCATATCATGTGGTATACAGGTATGTCGAATACATTGAGCCCATCTCAGTTGGTTTGTCTGCCTGTCTGTAAATAAGTCTATGTGTTGTGCTAACATCAATAATACTATTTGTTCTTTCTTTCACTCACACTGGGAGAGATCAGCAACAATCACTTTCAGAATTGCATTCCTCCAGTAGCGAGTGTTGAGCACATTGATAATGCCAGTAGTTCTGCAGAAATTTTTTGAAGTTGAAAATTAAAAGATTTTTGATGAACTATTTAGAGTATTTTTTCCACTTACTGAATAATTCTGAAAATGAGATAGCCTTAATGCATTTGGGAGCATGCTCCTACATTTGTTGTGAGAAGGTTTATCCAGTTAATATACTTGTCAATTACCAGTAGTTTAATAAATTCCATGGCATGTCGTGTGACAACTTCACAATTTTTAATAAATAATGATGTATATGTGACACTTTCATGGAAAAGACCTGAATATTCAGAACAATTTACCTTATCTTTCACTTTCATGTTGTAAACTGTTAGCCTAACATCTGTTTTATGCACATGCAGAGGAATGAAAATTTAACACAGCTTTTAACTCTGAATTTTGAAATAGTAATGTAGTTCCTTTGCACACGTTGTAAAATCAACCATAGTCTACTTTGTCAAAGTGCCACTAACTGCTACAGTCACTAACTTGCATGCAAAGTGGCATATTTTCTGGCATGTTGTAATGGTATAAATTTGCAATTGTGAGTTGTCCCACAACATTTAAAAAAAAAAATTATCCAATTAATATTAGGTAGAATTTTATGATGTTAGTAGACATATATATTGTAAGGAAACTTAAGTGCTATAAAATGGATACGTTTAACATTTGGATAAGAAAATAACCACTGCATACCATAATTGAAGATTAGCAACCTTCAACTGTGGTAAGTGATGGTACTTTCCTATACAAATATATATATACAGATATAATTTAAGGAAGGATAGGGAAATATGACCCAACATTTACCACAGGTGAAGGCGACTGGGAATGACAAACATAGAAAAAAAACACAAGAAACACACAATATTTTGGCATATAGGCTTATTCTTGCAAAAATGAGAAACCAGATGGAAGCAGACATGTACACAATGATGGCTATCTGGTGAATGGCACGGCAGGCATAGATGGTAGTATAGGAGAGGGGGGAAGCCCAAATACTAATTCTATAATCAATAATGCTGAAGGCATATGATCATTGAAAGTGGCAGATCAACATAATAACTGAGTTACAATATACATATAAATCATATTTTGAAAACCTTTAATCAGACGGCCGTTGTCATACACATGTTTGGCTCCTCCTGGTATCTCATTTTTGCAAGAATAAGGCTATTCAGCCACCTTCATCTGTGGTAAATGTTGGGTTGTATTTGGCTATCTTTCCCTAATTTTATTGCCTTAAAGCATTTTCCTGCTCATTGTTGTTATTATATATACCTGTAGATGCACAGTGGAATATCTATGAAGGGAATTTTAATGTGAAGATTAGTTATATAGAATAATATTACAAGAAAATAATTTATGTCTGCAATATTTATTTTTGCCATTTAAAAGTAAGATAAAACATGGGGGATTTTGTGACAAATGTAATGTCTGACAGTCTCTGAGATTGAGCAGCAGTGATTAAAAATGATGGGCTAGTACTCATGTTGCAACATTTTGAATTCTGTTGGAATGTTGCAGCAAACACTACCAAATTTTTAAATATGAGGACACTAAAATGAAACGTAAAATAGCATAAATGAAACCTATTAAGAGCTTTATTGGAACTGCTCTTAACTATAATTATATATATTTACAAAAGAAATCATTATTGAGTGTTTACTCAACATAGCTCAGTTGAGTCTTATAAATATCATTAATGATTTAGCTCTTGTACAAAAACATATGTCTCCTAGCCAATAATTGTATATCAGTTAAATTTGAAATCATACATCAGACTATTATTACATCTTATTTTTTTGTCAAATTTGAAGTTAATATCATCTGAACTTGACTGAAATGACTGATAATTAATCGAAGTATGTAAAAAGTAAAGACACCTTTGTCTTGCAGACTCAGACATTTAATTTATTCATACATTTAATTATATTGTAATAATAATGTGGTAGAGTGATCTGATTGTATCGCTGAGTGGGTTGAAACATCCAGCCACATTAACTTTATACATTGTTAGAAATGATGTCACGAATCAATCTGCAACAGCTAAAAAAATGTTCTTTGTATAGCAGATGTGAAGAGAAATAATCGATACCGTATTTTTTTACTGGAGGAAAGAACTGATTTTGTTCCATGTAAACTTGATTTGAACTTATTTGGCTATTCAAGATTAATGGACACAGCATTTATGAAAACTTCCAGTAAACCAAAGGCTCCTATTTTACTTCTGTATCTTTAGAGAGCTTTGTTATTGAATTTAAAAGACATGAAAGGCCCACATTCTGTACAATTAACATAGACAGTGAGATGGGCTACACTGCTGCTCAGATCGGTCAGACAAAAGTGGATGGAGTAGTGTAAGTGTGTTATGTTCCGCAGGCATAGACATGTAACGAACATATGGTGTGACGTTTGGCAAGCAGAGTTGAAAAGGTGTGGTCCTGGCGGGAGTGGAGGAGACGGTGACAACGGGAGGCACGCCAGGGGCAACAGATGCAGAGACGGGGGTGGCAGCCGGCAACGGGGGGCCCAACTACCCGCCCGCAGGCGGGCAGAGGGCACGACCCTGGCCCCAGCCACTCAACCCAGTCAAGATCCTCACCATACCAGGTATCTGCATCTACTCTGGCACACTGTAGTTCATCAAAATATGTTTGGATAAAAATGCTTTGAACTAAAATTAAAATCTCTTTAAAAAGAATACTCATAACTGTTCTCATAATACCCTGTTTCTCTTAATCCATTATTAATGTTCTTGTAGCTTAAATAATTCAGTAGATGTCTCTCTCACTTCATCCTAAATGTAAAGTAAAAGACGCAAAAATTAATCAGTAATTTCATTGAGAAGAATTACCTTTTGTCTACCCAACTATTTGCTAGATTATTACATCTAGCTGCCTAGATATCATATTTGGGTAGAAAATATGCAGGATGCAAAACAGAGCTGCATTTAAGCATAGGCTACATAGGGACATCCAGAAAATGTAAATGTAAGTATCATGTATAGTGTCGGTGTCTCAAGTAGCTGCCATTCAAGGTCAGTTAGTTTCAGTAGACTGTCTGCTTGCTGGTGCAATGTTATGTTACATGTCTTCCTGTTCCTGTGAGTGTATGAAATGTTTTTAAAAAATCAGAATGTTGAGGTCTTTTGTTCAAATTTTAATGCAAGAAATGTATAGCCATATGATATTCACTGTCTAATGCAGTGGATGAATCATTTGTTGGGCAATGGTGTCAAAATTTTGGGGAGAGAGAATGCCCATGATGATGAGAGAACAGGATGCGTATCCATCATTACAGATGACTTTAAGAATTCAGTAGACAAAATTCATAAATAAAATTGTCATATTGCACTGGAAATCAGTAAAAAAAATTTAAATGTTGTATCTATCATTCTCCTTTAAATTGTCAAGGGTCATTTGAAGTACAAAATAATTTGTCTCTCATGTTTAATGACAAATAAAAAAAGAATCATGTGGGTATTACTTTGGTTTTTCTTAAAAAGTATTACTGCAATGGATGAAACTCATTCCTGGCATATATGGTTACTGGGGATGAAAAGTGCATTTCTTATTCAACACCAACGTGGTGTTTCACTCATTTTTTAAAGATTTAAGAAGCTACCCTTAACACCAATGCATAACTTTAAAGAAATTGTGGAAGATAATTAAAAATCAGCGATGATGTCTATTGTCTGGTGGCATCATGCTTCTCCACAACATAAACATACTGCTGGAAATAAATAACTTCTGAACAAGTTTAAATGGGTATTTTTGGATCACCCTCCCTTCACAACAAACACACTGATGGAAAAAACATAACTTCTGAACAAGTTTAAATGGGAAGTTTTCAACAACCCACCCTTTAGCCCAGATATGGCTAGTTATGATTTTCATCTTTTTTACAAAATTGAAAGATTTTCTGAGAGGAACATGTTTACAAAGTGAAGATGATGTGAAAGAAAAAGTCATTACTTTGCTCAGTGAACTTGTGGTAGAGGAACATAAGAGAAGGATACAAAAACTCATTACATAGTATGACAATTGCTTGAATTTACACAGTGACTATGTAGGAAATAGTGGAAGTAATGTTACATAAAACAAAAGTTTCTTTTAAAAATCTTTATTGATTTATATCTATATTTATATATATCTATATTAAATGGACACAGTCAAACTGGTTTACAGGTGAATAAAATCTTCTCAGTTAATTAGCCAAGTTAGTCCATTGCTGAAACATGGCATTTCGGCAGTCACAACCTCTGCCACCATTGACAATGCCAGCAGAGATTGTGATCACTGAAATGTCATGTTCCATCGATGGACTAACTCGGCTAGTTATGCAAGAAGATTTTATTCATATTGAATGCCGAGAAAACCTCCAGTCTTACATGGGTTACAGGTACCTCTGAAAAAATTAAAATAATTACTAACATCCACCAAAACTTCAAACCAAATACGGAGACATTAATCAAGTGGAAAAAAATTAAGTACCTGGGAGATCATCATAAGAAATGGATTGGACAAATAAGATATTCAGGAAAGGATGCATAAACTGGAAATGGGCAACTAAATTTCATGAGAAATCTACAACAAAAAATGTTTTTTACAAAATACTAAGATACATCATTATGGAACACTTCTGAAACCATTAGTTTTGTATGCAGCTCAAGCCTTGTTCCTGAATGCTGATAAAGGGCTCTTGGGAGAATTGGAGAAAGAAGATTGAAAATTATTACAGAAATTCTGCATTCCAACTTCCATAAAGGCATCCATCAAAAGAGATCTAACAAAGATGTCTACAGAAAAATAGAGAAAAGCGCTGAAACAAGCCACCAAAGATGGGCATAATTCTATGGTCACATCAAACTAATGGCGAAAAACAGACTAGTAAAAAAAAAAAAAATCTTTAATTTATTTATTCAAAACCCAAAACTGTCATGCCCTGGTTTGTAAGTATCAAGGAAACCTTTATTTGTTGGGATTAAAACCCAAATATGCTTTCAATAAAGATCTTTTTTGGAAGAAGTTAATGACTCATCAGAAAAACTGAGACAAACACATCAAAAGAAAACTTGGTACCCCTTGGACAGAAGAGTACAAACAGGTCCACCCAATTTAATGGAAAAGAAAGAGATTTTCATGTGATATAAATCATTGCTATTCTGGTTTGAAGTAGACTCCTTATGCTCTCAAACAATTAGATTAATGAACTTTTCATGGAAAAATTACAAGCAATTTTGAGGTTCCATACCAGCTACGTATCTCACAAATCACTTCTGTTATGTGCTTTTTTAGTAAGCATTGCTGACTACTAACTGGATATAAACATTTGTTGTTGTGAATTTGACAACCATTGGGAACAAAAGATTTAAACAGATCTTTACTGTTAGTCTTCTAATTTTTTTCTGCATTTGACGACTTCATCCAAATTTCTACGACAGTATTTTTTTTTGTGTTATTTCTCGGCATCACTGCACTTTCCTGCTAGGACAATGTCATCAGCAAATGACAGATCATTTCTTCTTAATTTAATTTAATTTCAATGGCAATCCGGTGGCAATTTCCCTACATGCCCATCTTACCCCCCCCCCTTTTTTCCTGCACCCTCCTATATTTCACTTTACAAATTTCAACTTTAAATTCTTTCAACCTTTTTGATAAATTAGTCATTATTTCTCTTAGTAACTTATTCCAATCCCTTACACCCTTACCTAAAAAAAGAATATTCCTACATTCTTGAACCCTTGTCTTTGTTTAAAAATAGAAAATTTTTATCCCCCCTTGACAAAACTATTAATCACCGCTTTCTAATGAAAGATGCAACTTTTCATGTGCTCAGTTATATTCATTAGTCCTTGTTTGCACATTGCTGTATCCACAGCAATTGAAAAAAAGAAAAATATCTATCAGAAATAAATGTTTCTTCATGTTTGGATTTGTCAAACCAAAGAATAATTTTTCCAATAAGGCTGTCAGTACAGCCAACATTCGTGCTTCTATTTGACGGGAAAATAAATCTTTTTGAAACCAGAAGTTTCTTACCTTGTTTTTTACACAATGTCAAGCAACGTCTGTTTCCATGAAATATATAATTTAATAATAGAATAAATTCATTTACCTTTACATTAGGATCCATCATGTTTCAAGAAATGTATAATATTCATCACCTGCCAGTTTTTTCGTTCACTGTGGTGATCTTGAAATGAATATAAATGCAAATAAAAAGTCAGCTAATAGATACTGTAATGTCATCGTTTTGCTTGTCACTAACTTACTTTTTAATAGCTAATGAATGATTTTTGATAGCTAATGAAAGGTAAGTAGCTCAAGACCTAAGCAATTTAATTGGACTTACTTTCAGATTCTATTGCTGCTCAGCATGATGTTAGCATGGCTACTTCCTATAAATGGCACAAGTTTAAAACAAAAGAAAAAAGTGTTAATTGCTCCAAGAAAATTATTTGGGCACTGAATGGAAAATTTAATGTTAAAAATAAAATCCCTTTTATTTATCAAAAAACTGATATTAGAAATGAATTCCAAATTAATTTAATTCAAATAACAAATGAAAATTAGAACATTTCTGAACTATGATAGTGCTGGTAGAGCTTGAAAGAAATATCTCTGAAGGCATTACTGAGTCAAATTGTGAAGAAAAAATCATACCATTTTCAGCTTCAAAGTTATCATGTTGTTGTCTTCATTGAAAGGAAGCATGAAGTCTAGACAGGGGCTGAAGTCGATTACTTGTTCTGCATTCTGGAATGAGTGGAGCCACAGATGAGTAGCCACATGCAGAAGTTTCCAGTTGTCATGGTCTGGTCACCAGCTGTGTCCTTACAATTTTTTTTTTTTTTTTTTTTTTTTTTTTTTTTTTTTTTTTTTTTTTTTTTTTTTAGCATAACAAACTGGCCGGACTACAATGACCCAATGGACGGATTTCTCGGTTCCGAGGCTGGGGTCCCTGCAGCTGGTGATCAGGGCCCTCCGTCAGCCGGCAGGCCCGGGTATATTTTACCCGCCTACCCCTCCCCCCCTAATGCTGGTCCTGGTCCCTGGACTCTCCATGCAGACACTTGGAACCATCTGCATCTGCACAATAGTGACTGTTCATCCATTTGACACCTAAGATGTATCTGTCCAACACCTTGTGTCCAATGGAAACTGAATAGTGAAGGACTGGTTGAATCTAAATCAAGACTTAGCTCCCATGATTAACCAACAAGGATGCTTTCTCAGTAAACCATAGGTGAGGTGTAGAATGGTTAGGAACATCATTCACTAATCGTCTCTGTTATGGATTCAGGTATTACACAAACAAGGAGATTTCTCAGAACCAGGCTACCTTTTCTATTACATTGGAAAATTTACAGTTGGAGGTAAAATTATTGAGAAAAAATAAAATGTAAACATTGGAACATCAGATGGTAATAGCCTAAGTTGAACAGAAAACATTAGAACTCTAATATGATAAGATTGTTTTCAAGGGTCTGCATCTATTAGGGAGGTTGATGAAGAAATTTTGGATTATATGATTCATTTCATTATCATCAGACACATGAATAAGAGGAGGTACAAATGAAGGCAGCTAGATTTGTTGATTGAAATTACTCAGTCACTGATATCATAAAAGAATTGGAAGTAATTAGAACATGCTATGTTGGAAAGAGAGTAAAAAAACATAATACATGTTTGTGATGAGGCTTAGAAAAGTATTATGAGTATGTCGTATTTTAATATGCTTTTCAGTCGGTAGGAGTACGGCATTGTTTTAAAGTCTTGTGGTAGATACTTCTTGTATTTGAATAATAATAATCTTTCTTATGATTCATTTGACATTTATTTCCATTTTACAGTACTTCATTCATAAACATCCAAAGAATTACAGAGGTCCTTTGCTATCAGTAACTTGATATCATCACCTCAAAAATGCAATCTAAACTTTTTCTATTGCTCGCCCGATCTTCTTGCTCTCTTGTTACCATCTGGTCTCCATAGCTACCGATTCCCCCCAGAGTAATTATCATTCTTCTTCTCTGAGTAACCCGTTATGCTACAAGTAGTAATCTCAAACAATTTCAGAATTTGAAGTAAAAATAAATACTGTAGGTGCAGAGGAAAATTGTCAGTGGAGCATAAGCTACATCAAAATTAAATAATAACAACATTTTCACCTGAACAGATGTTAGTAGGAATTATTGTAGACTGTATTGATTCTGTTCAATCATTGACAAAGTGAAGAATTTTTCTTCAAAGCTGAACATCTGAACTGGCCTCCCCAGTCCCAATAAGTCTACTATCCAATGAGAAACAGAGGTGAATCTCCTTGGGGTAAAATCAGTTGTAGTGAGATCATCACATCAACTAGTCAAAAAGGAATATAGAACTCTACCTCTACACGTGGTCCTGTATAAACCTCAAAAAGGAGAAATCCTTAACTCAGTTTAATTGTAATGGAATACATACCCCTCTTGGAAATTTCCACCCCGCCTGTTTTGCAACTTTACTTTTTTTTATCAACCTCTTTTAGTGTAATATTACACCCCTTCTACCATTTCCCTTTACAAATTTTAAATTATTTCAGTGTTTCTGGCAAAATGTTAAGCCCCTTCTTCAGTAATTTATTCCAATCCCTCCATCACTTACCCGGTGGAAGATCTACAAATGTTCCAAGCCGGGACAAAAGCTTTGAGACTGCTGCTACTTCAAACATTTTTTACCCCCCCCCCCCTCCCAATTGCTGAAAAATTTCAAATCTGACTTTGCCACTCCCCTGAAGCTTCCTAATAACGCAAGTGCCCTGGTTTTCCCACTCTCCACCACCACCCTCCTAGATCTCACACTGCCTATAACAGAAAACTTTTCCCACTTCTTCATGACTGAAATAGCTTGTAAACATGTTCATCTCTTCACTTTCAAGTAATACTACTAATTCTTTTACCAATATTCAGTCAAGCCTTGCCCACAATTTACAAACTCCTAGGAATTCCTTTATTCATCTCCTGCCTTTCAATTACTCATAACCCAGCTCATTTGTCATTTCAGTGATCTTGTGTATCCTGTGATGATTTCCACAAACAAATATAGCTATCCTCATTTGCATCCCTTCAATGCCCACAATGTGAGTCACATATTATACCAAGATATGCAAACAAGGTCCGACCAAGAGTTTGTAACCCATTTCCTTTACTTCCATGGTACATCCCCTCATTACCCTCCCTGGAAAATAAAGCAGTAACATCATATTTACACTTAAGGTCTTCCACAAGCATTTCCTTCCCCAACCTATAGTCAAAAAAATAAGGTATTATGTTTCTATCTGAATACTTAATAAGCTCACTCTTTTTGGCATTTGTCTTCACTCTATGCTTACCTGCCCAAATCAATATCTTGTCCAGATATCCCTGTTGCTATTCACAGTCCTCTAGCAGTTTAACACTATTATATAACATTGTGTTATCAGCAAACAAGCAAACTCATGACCAGAAACTCAATAAATTGTTAAAATAATGAAAAGTAACAGTCCTAACACACTACCCTGTGACACTCCCATTCTCACTTCCTACTCCTTTGATAACTTTTTGTTTTGCCCTTTTAAAATACCTCTTACCTCCAAGTAACTTTTAAACTATTTCCAGTAGTTTTTAACTTTTTTTTCCTTTTTGTTTCAGCCATCTATGGACTACGACTACGCAACTTCATTTTCTCTTCTGAGTTTCCTTCCTCCGTCACCAGTACTGTTTCATTCTCTGGCTCACTCTTGCTTTTTCTTCCTCTGAGAATGCCCTCCTTTACCTGATTGGTTTTTCTTCAGTCAGATCCTTTACCTCCGCAATTTTTCCTCTGAATAATTCCCTGTCTTGGACGTCTTTCTTGCTAATCCCAACAAATCTTTTCAGATTCTGATAGACCTCCTTCACACACGGAACTTAAGTCTTCCTGTTCTCTTGAAAGTTGAGTATATTCTTTGCCATTCTTTCTGGTTAGATTCTCTTGATGTGTCCATAGAAATCTATTACCTTATTTATCAATATTTTATGGCTTATTCCGCCAAATATCGTAGAGTGATGTAATGCTATACTATCAATTTGGTCTCCATTTTCCATCTCATGTAAAATATCCTCCTTGTAGCCCTTTAAGATTCACATGAATTTCCTTGTATAAACTCATGTTGTTGGTTTGTAAACCAGTTTCTTTACTCACGGACATTTCTAATGTATTTGCATATTATTTTCATTATAAAATTCCCTGCTGCCAATGTCAAACTAATTGGCCTGTAATTTTCAACCTTATTTCTTCCTATATGTACTTGTACTACTATAAAACTTTTCCAGTAAATAGCAAATCTTCAAACTCAGTCTAAATAATACTTCAAGAGATGATAAAATGTTGTACAAGGCCATATTTAATACAGCTGTGGTAATATAGACAATTAGACAATTTTATAGTCTGCTTATTTATGTTGAGAAGACCTTTTCTGGTTTTCCCTCTCCAATGCCTGAATGATAGTCTATGAATCCATTAAACCTTTTTCTTAATATCTTTGCATTTTTGGAATCCTCGGTAACTTCTCCTTGATCCTTATCCATGATTGTATGAATTCCCTCCTTCTCCCTCTTCCTAACATAATGGTAGAAATTTGTAAATTAATCATTCACACCTGCAGCCATAATATTCTTCATAAATGTATTTTTAACTTCTTTCTTTGCTATTGTTTACTGTTTAGTTCTTTCGAGTGTTACAAATTGCCTGTAAGTACTTTTATTACCTACCTCTTTAGCCTCCTCACCTCCCAATTATAGAATTATTTTAACTGCCTAATAATACCAATAAAATTCAAAGAGAGCATCTGTTAATAATCTTTAAACATCTCAGCATCATTCAAATTTCTTTGACTTGTTGCCTCTCTACACCCTATTTCTACTGTTTTCAAATTAAACCTTCCATGCTTTCAGTCTTCTCACATTCTTTGCTTCTGCCATATCAACATTCCATTTCATTCCTGGTAAACCTGTTTTATCCATTCTATGCAATTTTATTTAATTTAATTTGAAATGGAGTTCATGCTCTGGTGGCAAATTTCCCTACATACCCATCTCTTCATTTCCTGTACCCACCTATGTTTGCACGCTACAAAATTCAAATTTAAATTATTTAACTATTTTTGGTAAATTATTCATCAATTCTCTTGATAACTTATTCCAATTCCTGACCTCCTTACTTACAAAAGAACATCTTCTCACACCTTTGTGCCTGATATTGAGTGCTTGCTTGTGCTCATGGTCATCTTTACCATTCCATGCATTACTTTTAATTCTTACTCCAATATCTTTCCATACCTCATCACCAATATATGCTTTCAACACTCTCATGACTCTCTCCACCCTCCTCCTGTTGTCCAATGAATCCCATTCCAGCTCTTTTATCATATCAGTTATGGATTGTGTTCTAGCAGTCCTTCCTTGCATCCCCTACAATTCCTGTATTTGATACCAAAAATGTGGGTCCCATACTACACCACCATATTCAAGCAATGGCCTGACAATAGTTTTGTAACTCAGTTCCTTTACTTCTCTGGTACATCCCCTCATCACTCTCTCCGACAAGTGAAGGATTTTGAAACCTTTTCCAACTACCTGCCCGATGTGTCCTGCCCAGTTGAGCTTGTCATCAAATCTTATGCCAAGATATTTACACATTTCAAGTACTGCTGTAAACTTAAATATGTAGTATCCTTGGTAATGGTAAGTGTTTGGTATAAAAGATAATGATGGCACAATAGCTTTATTAATGATTTTTTTAAAATGATTAGTAAATTTTATACTTTGTACAAAGTGAGAAATGGTAAATTACCTAATCCAATAAAATAAGCATACAGTATAAACTTCCATCACTAGAGAACCATTTTCCAATCACCATAGCAGAGACAGACATGTACTAGAAAAATCTGAAGAAAACATTTTAAACAAGAGCCCATGATATGTTTAAAGTGACAGATATTTTTGTGTCATAATGTGGTATTATAGCTTGGAAAGACATATCAGTATGATAGAACATGATGATTATTTTCATACATCAAACTTAGATTACTGTCTTTTTCTGTAGTCCAGAATAAAAATGCTTTCACAAAGTAAAATGAGTTATGAAACATTAATTCTTTCAGGCTCATAAAGTTTTCGAGATTTTAACATTAAAATTTTATACTTGTATCTTTAATTTTGTGTATGCATTGTGCTCCAGGTGTAAGTATAGCTAAATCTTATCAACATCTGAATAATTTTAATTGCTTTTTGCATAACTCACATAACATCTTTCTTTGTGAGTTATTACCTTTTTTTGCAAAAATGTCTTTCATTTGGTGACACACTGGAATTACTTCAGCCCCATTAACTGTTAGAAAATTCAAATATCAGTGTTTGATATTTATGTCTGTTTTATGTTCCTATCTGCTCTGCTGAATTCAAGCTTTGGTAAGTAGTCCCTTAGTCTGCTATCAGTTCACTTTACTTTTCTTTTCTTTTTTTGTTGTTACTTGCTTGCACTGTTCCTGCAAATGTAACATACACAAATGTTAACTACAAAGAATTCTGGAAAGTGAATATTTGTTGCTGTTATACTTAATTTGTTACTATTTGTTACTGATCCTGTTCTAGGAAATTATAAATCTTGATAAAAAGGAGATCTTTGCTCAGAATTTTCTTCAGTTTTTCATACAAGAACTTTCAGACAGTTTTAGTTATCATAGCTTTTCATAAATTTCATTCTCAGCTAAGCTAAATGTTTTCCTATTTTTTAGCCAACAAATTGCAGAGTGAGGCTTGAAGAGGTGAAGCTGATGGGCCTTGCCTCTTCATCTTAAGCGCCTTTGCCACCAGCTTGCCTCAGCAAATGTGCTTCACATGCCTCCATGTTCCCTAAAAGCAGCAGCAGAAAATTCACCGTATGGATGGAGATATAAATCATGTATTTCCTACAATGGCTGGAAATTTTAGATCAGGGATTGTACAGCTTATTTCCAAATCTGTGAGCGCCGGTGATGACTGAAGCATTTTGCATATTTTGCAAAAAAATAATAATAATAATGTCTGATCCTGTTGTATTTAAAAACTATACCAAAGACTATTATTAATAACTATTTATATGAAAGCTAAGAAAAGTGTAGTGAAAGAACAATGTGATTTTCATTAGTGCTACTGTTACTTTAAATTATTTAGATGAGTGTCAGTCAAAATAGTATACCTTGTACATCATTGTCAGGTCTGTATTTCTGAGAAGTAGAGAGTGGTCCGGTGACGAGACTGATGTGACTCTTTGTATATAAAAATGCCAAATAATTTAAATAACTTTTCCACTAAATGTTGTGATTGTTTATCTTACTGTGCCAATAATGAGTTTGATCCAGGAAAATGTGATCCCATTAGTTATTCTCATTAGTGAACGGTTAAATGTGTCTTAGATACAAAAAGAACCTCGCCATATTTTGTTTTATCAAAGACTGCATGCTTAGTTGGACACTCTCATGCAGGATGCAGAAGTATAATTGCTGCTGTACAGGAGACCACAAAATGGACTTAAATTATATCTTCTCTTCTTATAACTCAAGTTCAATGCTTCTAGCACACTGTTGTGCAGTATATGTTCCTCATCACTGTAATTTCATGTGATACCTTCTAAATTTGTAATTAGATCTGTTATTGCATCAATTCGCTACTGTTTGGAGTATAAAATTAACAAATATAACCTTACAATGGCAATACATTTTAGTGTGCTTTTGGAACATACAACAACTGCAGTAGGATATTCATTCAGTTTGACAACCACATAATTGAATTACAAAACAATAGACTTTCTACAAAAATTGAAGTGATTCTGTATTTAATTCTTTAGTCCTACAACAGGCTTGGCTTTAGATTTGGCACCAAACAATGGAGTACTTTTGGAAGCTTGTTCCAGTTGTACAATTTTCAATGTATTTGTATAAATATTTAAAAACGATGAATCTCTCTTCTTTAGCCAAGAAAAAATAAAAACATAAAATTAGTAAACTGAAATCTACTGACTGTAGCAACTTCTTTAAAGTGAACAAAATGTTTAGTTAGATGTTCACCTGTGTCCTAAATTCAGTGTTAGAAACAATGTTTAGATTTCAGATTAAATGGAATGTATATGTGCTGATACAAGAATGTTCAATGGCTATGAATGCTTTAATGTAATGAATTAAGCAGAACGATTACCTTACACATATTAGTAATATTAGTGCTACAGTAATGCTTATGCTTTTTTTAAATTACTATTTCTATTCTTTTGCAGAGAGAGAATGAATGTTATTTTGTCATAGAGATAAATTCTGTATTGCTAATTTATAATTTTTTTGTCACAATGTCTCAGATTATTCCGTCACAAGTACTTTAAATAGATCTGATTTAATCAAGTGGCAGGGTTTGGCAATCTAGAAATTCTAAACAATAAAGTGACTGTGTAGTGGCTAATGTATTTTGTTGTATTCATGTCATTTCTGCTGCAAGATGAGAAATAATAGAAAATTATAATAACAAGATACTCTGATTTGTATTAAGGGAGCTGTTTCCTGAACTCTGCAGTAAAATAATTTCTTAATAGTTTGGTTTATTCTGCAATATAATTACAGTAAAAAAACTACCACTTCTCTGTCACTGAAACTGCATTATATGATAACTGCCTCATTTACTTTAAAAAAATAGTAGATTCTTGTAATTCTCTCACCCATAATAGACAATAGTACCTCAACATTAATATAAACCAACATTACTGATAATGTTTGTAATAAATTGTTGTAATTACTATGTACAGATGATTAATGTAAACACTCTATGTATATATATGTATATGTTTATATTGTGCATAGGAATGATGTATATTTCATATTCATTTATGCTGGAAAATTTTGAAGTGGTTTCTAATTCATCATTTATGACTTTTTTTATTATTTATCAAATAAGCTGCAGATTCACACTGCAGTTTGATGAGTTGAATATATTTGATTAAAAAAATAAGTTTCTGAAACAATACTCATTAAATATACACTAGACTGAGCAAATCACAGAACATTGTGAAAACATTGTCTTATCTATTTAAACTATGAATTTTTTTAATTGTACTTTCTACCTGGAAATCTAATTACATTTTTATAATTTATCTTTTTACTAAATGTTTGCTTCTCCACAGTATATTATGTTTATAAGCATTCATCTATTTATTTTTCTGATAAATTATGAAACAAAATTTAAAGTCTGGGGATGGATCTACTTACTTCAAAAATATGAAACCAGCTGCCATACTTTCAGACATTTACTTACAGTTAAGAAGTGTTCCTGAGGCATTCTCCAAATGCATTTACTGTAAGTTTATCAGCCCCAATAACTTTTTTCTCTAGAGATTCCTTTGTAAGACAAAAAGGTGTAAACAATTTCATAGCAAGAGCAAAGCATTAAGCATAGCTTCAGCCCAGTTTTACACAAATATGAAGTAAATCTGAAGGGGAGCAGAATGTGTGAAGTATGGTGGTCATTTTCAACAGTAATTCATATTTCCTAGAACTAGAAACAGTAGTGAAATCTGTACATGATATTACTCTTCTAATGGAATGGTTTTCATGTTCCATGACTGGATCAGTATTATAGTGGTTTATGTAATATTCATTGTAAAAGTTGTAGATTATTGTTTATAAAGAATACCTCTTTTGTTGTACTGTTGAACAGTATTTAAACACACTCTTATGTTAAAAATGATCACCTTACTTATGTGAATAATTTAAAGAGAATTTTAAATTCCATATTTTAAAAATATTTGTCATAGTATTTTCTTATAATTTTGTGATTGTTTTATACAAGCAAATATACACACAATTGTTTAAAAAATCACCAGTATTTAAATTACTTAATTTCTCTTTTTTATTTTTGATTAAGATGTATATAGTTAATAATTTTCTTAATTTAATCAATAAACACTAAATAAAACACAAATTATATTGCCTAATTTTCATTTGTTCAACACGATAATTGTTGTATGTAAAGTTGAGAGAGTATTTAGATATTTGGTTTCATTTTAAAATGTAGTGCTTTGATTTTTTGCTACCTGTCAAAAATATTGAATACAAAATTTCTGAATCCATTAAACAAAATATCTTTCCTAATACAGGAATTCTCAAACAGTGATACATATACCACTGCTGTTACCAGGATCCTCAATGTGATATGCAAGCAGGTATGACAATGCTAACACTTTATCACGAATTTTCTTTTTACTTGTGTTTAAAATAATGTATTACATTTTTAACAATAACAGAGCTGGAAGAAATTCTTTGAAGTGATATTAATATCGAAATAAATCTTAAAGTATCTTTCATTTTGATATAAGTATTATATTTTTGTGTTATAATCACTTAGTGATCAGCAATCTGAGGTGCACAACCACATAAACAAACATTGCACACCAATGGGTTCTTACATGCCTTAGCACACACACTGTAAACTCCTAATTTCATATAAGTAAATTTTCTAATGTCTCATTTAAAAAGGATTACTGTACTTCCCTTATTTGTCAGAACAAGTTGGCCACGCTGTCACATAGTCTCCGGTGAAATGTCTGAAAGACGCAAGCTACCATTAAATTTATGTGTATAGCAAATAACAAATCATTTAATACAGTTTCCGGTTATTAGGACCACTGAGATACAAAACAAAAGTTTTTTCACAGAAGACTTCAATCACTAGGCAGCTAAACCTTCATATAACATTTCATGCTACCTTCACCATTTGTAAAAATCTTTCATATGTTCTAACCACCTATCAATGCTTCCCATCAATTTCATTGTTTCACTAGTTAAACTTTCTACTTGTATCTATAGAAATCAGCTCTACTCTTGGAGCCTCAATGAACACCTTAATACTTCATGGATAAGACAGATGAATAGATTATTTCATGAAACGTCGATAACAATACTAAGCACCACTGAACCCTAACAAAATTTAAAAAATTCCACAGTATAAAAAATTGTTGACATTCAGAAAATCCAGCATTTGAGTAATGATAATGATGCTTTTGAGCAAAATTATAAGAAGAAAAGAAACACCAATGAAAGAAATTTACACTGGGCCTCTCTTTAGTTTATACTGGTACACTAAAAATTAAAACAGCTACTGGCCAGCACTTGTTTTCAATATTTTAATAAAAACAAAACAAAAAAAAACTACAAGTGACAATTCAGGTCCACTTAAAAAATATTCAAGGAATGACTATGTATGCTTCTTCTCTGAAAAAAAAAAAGGAAATGCCAAGGTGCCTCCATCTTTGATTGCATGGCCTGTAAAGAGATACTCATAGAGAAAGAATTTCACAAGTTCTCCTGCCTTCACATCTTGTCTTTCCACTGTTAGTGCAAGAATGTCTGATGTATTCAGTAAATCATTAGAAGAGCGAAAAGTACCTTCAGACTGGAAAATTGCGCAAGTAACTCCGATTTTCAAAAAAGGTGATCGAAGTGATCCTGGAAACTATCGTCCCATATCTATAACATCTGTTTGTAGTAGAGTTATGGAGCATATTATATGCTCAAACATTATGAATTTTCTAGATGATAATAATTTGCTTACAACAAATCAACACGGATTTCGGAAGAAAAGATCATGTGAAACACAGCTGGCCCTATTTACACACGATGTAATGAAAGTTATTGATGCAGGTTCATAAGTAGATGCAATTTTTTTAAATTTCCAGAAAGCCTTTGACTCTGTGTCACACAACCGCCTTTCAGCGAAGCTTCGAGCGTACGGTATATCGGATCAGCTTTGTGAATGGATAAAGGATTTTCTAACTGGTCGGTCGCAGTATGTTGTCATTGAAGGAGAAAGTTCTTCTAATCTAGATGTTACATCGGGTGTACCTCTTGGAAGTGTAATAGGACCACTTCTTTTCTTAATTTTTATAAACGATCTCGGAGACAAAGTGAAAAGCCTATTTAGATTGTTTGCTGATGATGCGGTTATTTATAGGGAAGTAAGAAATTTGGCCGATTGCTTAGAAATTCAGATTGATCTGGATGTTATTTTGGCTTGGTGTGCTGAGTGGCAACTTAATCTAAATTGTAAAAAGTGCGAGACAATGAGCATAACTAACAAAAAGAATCCAATTGTTCAGAAATACGAGTTAAACAATACAGTTAATGATATGGTCGATTCTATGAAATATTTGGGAGTAACAGTACAAAGGAACATGAAATGGGACCTACACATTAATTCGTTAGTAGGTAGAGCAAATTTTAGGCAGCGATTCATAGGTCGAATCTTGAAAAATTGTAATGAACAAACAAAGGAGATAGCGTACAAATCTCTTGTGCGTCCACATTTGGATTATTGTTGTGCCATTTGGGACCCATTTCGTAAAGGGTTGATCAAAAGTATAGAGAAAGTACAGAGAAGAGCCGCTCGATTCGTTACCGCTTGCTACAGTCACAGAACTGATTAGTAGACTAGGTTGGGAGTCTCTGGTAGATAGACGACACAGTGTCGTTTAAACTTATTGCTAAACATGCGTACTCCCACTTTCACTTTTGAGTGTAGTGAAATACTTCTTCCACCAACCTATTTGAGTCGGAAGGACAGGAAAGATAAAATTAGAGAAATAAGGTGCCGGACTGATTCTTATATGAATTCTTTTTTCCCTCGTACCATTAGGGATTGGAATGCACAGCAAAGATATTAGCTTTGGTGCTGAGCACCCTCTGCCACCCACAGTTTTGTGAATTGCAGAGTATAAATGTAGATGTAGATGTATAATGTCACCATCCAAGTGATGTTTCAGAATTTTCACCATACATGTCAAATTTCAAATGTATTCCCTTATCCAATCAAGAAATGTTCTGATGGTCATTTACACAAATTTTTACTAAAATGCTGACTTGACTGATTCTAAGTATAGAAAGAATTGGGGTACAAAACTCTGGTCAGACCACTGCTTGAATATGGTGATGTAGTATGGGACCAACATTTTTGGTATCAAATGAAGGAGTTGGAGGGAGTGCAGAGAAGGGCTGCCAGATTTGTCTTTGGAAATTACCGCAAAACACAATCGGTAACTAATATGATAAAGGAGCTGGAGTGGGATTCATTAGGGGACAGAAGGAGGGTGATGAGAGTGATGGTAATGTACAAGGTCTATATTCATGGTGAAGTGTGGAAAGATATCAGTGGGAAAAGTAAGAGAGGTGCTTGGAAGCGTAAAGATGACCATGACCACAAGCTGGTACTTAATTTCAGGCATAAGGGTATGGGAAAAATTTCTTTTATATGAAAGGTTGTAAGGGATTGGAATAAATTGCCAAGAGAAGTGATAAATAATTTGCCAGAAACACTGAAAGAATTTAAAGTAAAAATTGATTGAGAGCAAAAGTGGGCTGGAGTAGGAAGGGGGAAGGATGGGTGAGTATGGAGATTGCCACCGGAGCATACACTCCATCACAAATTTATCAATTATTTTTATTATTATTACTAGCTGACCCAGTAATGCATCATTACTGCTAGAATTGGCTATACATACGGTATAGATTAAATTACTACATTTGAAAGTTTGTATTTAGCTAAAGTTAGATATTTTCAGATAAATTTTAAGTACTGTTTCATTAAATTTCAAGTTCATTGCAACTAGTCTTGGATATCCAATGTTTTTGGTGATTCCATTCAGCATATATACAAAAAATCTCTTGGTTCATTTTGGAGAAATATGTTAAACACAGAAAAGATGCATGTGTAAATTCGTCTTAAGAGGGGTGAACGGGGAAAGTAAATGCAGTTTTGTAAACGAAATGTAAACATCCTTTTCACTTATTTTAAAGCATATGAGTGCAAACTTCCTTCAATATTGAATAAAAAATGTAGAATTGTGTGTTGTCACAAAAACTTTCAAATAACTTTTAAAATTCAAGTTCGAATTTCTCAGTCAACAATTGTTCGATCAGAATTGTTTTAGTGTAGTTTAACAGAAAATGTTGTACACTCCAAGAATATTGCTATCTAATTTGGCTAATTTCCCCAACGTTTTCGAAATATTTGCAAAAAACTGTATGGTTTCAAGTGTAAATTTTGCTTGGTTACGGTGATGGGGGAAATTGGGTTTTTTGTAAACCAAATGTAGACTGTATTTTTCTCTTTGCTTTAATGTATATATGTGCAAATTTCCATTCAAATCAAATAAAAACTGTGAGTTTGTGTAACGAACATTGGAAATTAAGAAAGGGTGGAGTTAAGTCTGGGATTCTTGCAAACTAAATGTAGACAGAATTTTTCTGTTTGTTTTAAAGTATGCATGTCCAAAGTTTCATCGATATCATATAAAACTGTGGGTATATATAAGAAACATTGCCAAAAATTAGGAGGTTGGGGTAAAGGGGAAGGGTAGTTAGCTTCTTAAACCAAATGTAGATAGTATTTGTCTACATATTTTAAAGTATAGGCCTACATATGCAAAGTTCCATTGAAATAGGATAAAAACTGTGGGTTTCTATAAAGATCACTGAAAATTAAGAGGGGAGGGGCTAAGGGGGCAGAGAGGTTGGGCTTTGTCAAACCAACTGTAAACAGTATTTTTCTGTTTGTTTTAAAGTGTATCTGTGTAAATTTCCTTCAAAATTGTAACTTTGTATAAAGACATTGACAATAATTAAGAGATGTAAAGGGGAAGAGGGGTTACAATTGTGGAAACCATATGAAGGTGATATTTTTATGTTTGTTTTAATGTATACGTGTGCAGATTTACATCAAAATTGGGTAAATTCTGTGGGTTTTGTTTAAGTTATGGGGTGAGGGATGAGGGATGAGGGATGAGGGATTGCGTTTTTTGAAACCATATGTAGGCAATATTTTTCAATTTGTTTTAATGTATACATGTGCAAATTTTGGTGGAAATCGGATTAATTCTGCGGGTTTGTTTAAATTAATGGGTGTAAAGGAGTAGAGGGTTTTTTTTTTTTTTTTTTTTTTGTTTTTTTAAATGAGGAAACTTTGCAGATGTGCTCTCAACAACTCACCAAAGTTTCATTGTAATATGACAAAAATAAAGGGGATGTAAAGGGGAAGAGGGGTTGCACGTTTGAAACCATATGTAGGCAGTATTTTTCTGTTTGTTTTAAAATATAAGAGTGCAAATTTCCATCGAAATTGGATAAAATCTATCACTTTGTTTAAATTGGGGGATGTGAAGGGGATGAGGGGTTGGGTTTTTGGCAATATTTTTAAATTTGTTTCAATGTATAGGTGTGCAAATTTTGGTGGAAATCGGATCAATCTGTGGGTTTGTTTAAATTAAGGTGTGTAAAGGGGAAAAGGATAGGGTTTTTTTTTTGAAAATTTTATTTGTTAGGAACCTTTTCCATTACACACTCTAAAACTCACCAAAGTTTCACTGTAATTGGACGAACGGTTTAAGAGTGCATAGAGGATATACATACATGCATACAAATGAACATTCATTTTTATATATAAGATAAAAAAACAATTTTTCTCTTCATTCTAAAAGTAACAAAGTCTTGTACTAAACCCACCACTTACCTAAATTCCAGAATTTAACTGGGCAGTACAAACTCTAGATCAAGTTGTTTTGCATGCTCTAACATTTTAAATCAGTGCGTTAATTAACCAAACACACAACACACACACTTTGAATGTGTCCTAAAGAAAATAATACCTCTTACAGAAAAAAATCAAAGAGGTAGTGTCTTAATAGACATATCAGAAATATAATTTTATCGACTCCATACCATATACTTATTCGCTTTTCATTTAATGGTTACCCTTAGTGTGAGAGGTTTCATCATTAATGATACTTTTCACCAGTTATACAAAAAACTAAATTGTTCTGCTTCTTCACAGTATCTTTGGGAAAAAACTACTTTACAAATATCTGGATTGCTGTTATTGTTTTCTCACACAGGTTATTAATGGAATCTACGAGGGTCGTCTCAAAAGTAAGTTACACTTTTAAAAAAAAAAAAAAAACGTCCAGAATTTGTTTAAAAGGTTATATTTGTGAAACTACATATATTAGTTATTTTTCTACATAATCTCCTTGAATTTCAATACATTTTTGGTATCGTGGTAAAAGTTTTTTTAATCCAGCGTCATACCATTCTGCCGCCAAACTGGTTAGCCATGTCTGAACTCCTTCTTTGAGAGTTTCTTCGTTTGCGAAGCGTCTTCCCCCAAGGTGTTGTTTCAGCTGTGGAAACAGATGATAGTCGCTTGGAGCGAGATCAGGGGAGTATGGTGGGTGTCCGAAAACATCCCATCGAAACTCTTCAAGCAGGTCTTGAGTTTGACGAGCAGAGTGTGGACGAGCGTTGTCGTGGAACAAAAACACTGTTTTCATCATCTTTCCCCTCCTTCGGTTCTGGATCACCCTCCTGAGTTTCTTTAACACTTCACAATAGCGTTCAGCTGTTATCGTTGTCCCACGTGGCAGGTAGTCGATCAGCAATACCCCCTTCGAATCCCAGAAGACCGTCGCCATAACCTTCCCAGCTGATTCCACAACTTTCGCCTTTTTTGGAGTTTGCTCGTCCTTCCCTTTCCACACCATGCTTTGTCATTTGGTTTCAGGCGTCCAGTGATGGATCCAAGTTTCATCCCCGGTCACAATTCAGTCGAATAGGCCATCTCCTTCATCCTCAAAAAACTGCAGAAATTGAAGAGCAGCGTTAACTCTCTGCTCTTTGTGGTGGTCTGAAAGGAGCCGTGGAACCCACCTTGCACACACTTTGGACAGATGCAGATCATCAGAAATGATTCTGTGAAGCGATGCACGGCTAATTTTAACATTAGGCGGGAGTTCTGAATGAATGTCATCGAGCGTAAGGCGACGATTGGCGTCGACAACTCTTCGAACTTCTTCGACAATGTTCGGGGCCCGTGAAGTGGATGGGCGGCCGATTCGTTGTTCGTCGTGTGTTGTTGTCCAGCCTTCAATAAATGATTGGCGCCAATGAGAAACCATTGGCCTCGACATAACGTTTTCACCGTACACACTGCACAACTCACGGTAAATTTCAGTTGCATTTTTATTTTTTGCCGTTAAAAAACGAATCACACTGCGTACTTCGCAATCGGCGGTAGGAGTAAGTGGTAGCTCCATAGTGGCTTGATCGCAACTGACAAATGAGTCATGGAGGCCTCTTAGGAATTTTACAGTGCTGCCACCACACCCGGTCGAAAGTTCCCTGCGAATCCCAGACGTCTCCTGCCAACTGCGCGGATATAAAAAAATAGTGTAACTTACTTTTGAGACAAGCCTCGTATCATACCATCAGAAATTTCATTGAAAATACTGTTCCCCACACTGTATATCATCTAACTGATCATTCACTCATTGAATCATACCAATTATTTAACAGCTAAGGAAATCACACCTGTATCATTACCTATTATAACACATGCTTGGGGACTAACTACTTCATCAGAAAATATGTTAGCTTATGTATTACTTAGATTGATAATACACTGGCTCCGATCATTAGCTAATTGTGAATCAACCATCTCCTCACAAAATTCTATTCATAACTGTGATTTTAATTTCATTTGATTTTCTTTTGCCATTATTTTCATAGATTCTATATTTTTATCCCAAGTTTTGATTTTAAGTTCACTTTATTATCATTTCACTTTTGTTAAATATATCATCATTTTTCACTGTAGATTGAGCTTGACTTTTCTTAAATTTAATATCCCATTTCAATATGGGTTCAGCTTGCTTTTCCTAACTTTCCTGAATTTTTTGCCTGATTACATCTCCTGTAGATCCAATTGCTTCAGTACAAGTATTTTCAATCTTACCTCTAACTTTCATAATATCTTGCATTGATTCTATAGTTTTCATAAATAAATTTAGTGTGTTTCTCAAATTGAGCATCCAGCTCCATAAGCAGATCCAGTCATTTATTTTCCTAACAGCACCTAATTTTAATCACAATTCAGCACTGAATTTGTACCCAATATAAATGAATTGCAAAACAAAGACTTTACTTACCTCCTCTTGTTTTATCACACTAAAATATCTACACTATTTATTCCTCTGGTATTGTCAGTTGGTTAATATGTTCCCTCATTGTATTTGCCTTCCTCCACCCTCCTGTTAAGTCATAAATCTCTTGCCGCCACTCAGTAAGAGGGTAATCTTTCTTCCGCCATCACAGGAAATTTTTCGCCATGGAGTCCCCTCACTGAATTCTAAAGTACTTTTGTAAATTACTATGGAGCTATTAATTACATTCCTACCAGGGTTGCCATCCAAGAAAATATATTAAAGCATTTTACTCTTGTCTCTTGATTGGCAATGTTTTCACTCTGCTTTCCTAGCTGACAAAATGGAATACAGCTAACTATTCTGCTCATATCAAAGGCCACTTTAGTAGTGCAGTTCCAGATTTTACCTAGACTTTTTCAAAACTGAGATGTCTAATAGATGCAAGTTACCAATAAATCAATTGCTTGTATTTATCTTTCAACATTTATATATATTATTTTATGTGAAGACCTACCACAAAAAAAGTTTTTCCACAGAAGAAAATTTATAATGATCTTAAACTCCTTTCTAAACATTTTCTGTCACCTTCAGCACTTTTAAAAATGTCTCATACAATTTCACTGCCACTACTTATCATCATTTCCCTTCAATTTCAATGTTACACAAGTTTAACTTTTAACATATAACTATAGAAATCAGTTACACATTTCGAGCCTCAGTGTATTCACAAATTTTTTGTGGTAAGACAGGCAAAAAGTATTATTCATGAAATGGTAATAACAATTCTGTGCAATTTACGGCATCACTAGAACCTAACTCCCAAGCCTTATCACCAATACATGCACTTTTAAGCTGCCAGCACTCTCTTTACTCTCCTACTGTCTTCCAATGAACCACAATCCTTTATGATATCAGTTACCTGCTTATGGCTTTACACCTCATCACCGTTGAGTCGTTAAAGGTGGGAAAGGACTGGCGACAAGGAACATGGAGAAATTCAGTTTTTGATGAAACCATTCTGGCATTCACCTGGAGTGATTTGAAGCAATCACGGAAAACCAAATCTGGATGGCCAAATGGGGGTTCAGATCCATGCTCTGCCAAATGTAAGTTCAGAGCATTACCCATCATACTCTGTATCAGTTACTGATTGTTTTCTGTGGTAATTGTCCCTCCTTTACACCCCGTCTATCTTTATTTCATACCAAAAATGTGGATCCCATACTACGCTACCACATTCAAGCAAATGATCTGACCAAAATTTGTAATCCAATCAGTTCACTTCCTTGTTACATCACCTCATCACCTTATCCAATAAATGAATGATTTTGAAACCTTTTCCATCTATCTGCCAAATGTGACCTCGCCAGTTGAGTTTATTATAAAATTTTATGCAAAGACATTTCCACTTCATATCTTCAGCAAGCAATTTCTTCCCTCCCTATAATCATAAACAATCATCTTTTTAAATATAAAGAGTGTAAGACCCAAGGCTGATGTTGGGGTTGTAGCATCGCCTTAGTGCCTTAACTAACAGTTTACGTTGTTGGAAAGTTCTGTGGAATTTTCACAAAATAATTTGAATTTGACCATGTAGCCTACTAGAAACTCAACTTAACTGCTTGAAGATCGCCACTAGATCTGTTTCTAAACCACAAATCTAGAAAAGGTTCTTCTACTAAATTATAACAGTTCACTTTCAGAAAATTTAAAGTTTTATTTTCAAAATCACATTTACTAAAATTTGCATTAAACAGTTGAGTAGGCAAATCGAACCCTCGTTTCCAAAATATTGCAGATTGTGGAAAGAAATTACCAACCAAAAACCCCTTTTCAGAATTTCAAAGTTCTAACAGACATTATTCTCACAGGCTATCACACCAAAGTACCAACATGGCCGACTCAGTAGTGCCAAGTTTCAACCATCTTCATAGCCGCTCCCATACAAGACTTGCACAGGTTAACTTAACATAGCACTCCACAGAAAAAGAACAAGACGAAACCGAAAGAAAGAAAAGACTACATATTACTAAGTTACTACTTTAAACATCACTGAGAAAATCATGCGCGGAGTTGCGTGATTACTTTCCGGTGTACGAGTGAGACCATGTGAACTTACTGCACGATCTTTTATTGGCTGCTCAGAGTCTATGACCTTGGCCAATCTTTCTTTAATTAATATCTCCAAAACTACAAAATTGTTTAACTCGAAATGTTTACAGGGACTTTCTATTGTCATATTCTATTTGTTTTAATTTAATTTATTATTCCAAAAGGTTTCTATAGTCTTAAAACTAATCACATGACCAACTTAGGGGAATTTTTACGCACTTCAACAACAATTCGCGACAATATATTTTTCAAAAACTTAATTACCAGAAAAATGCTAAACTTTTCACCAAAACCACTATATGTTCGTAATCGTCTTAATTAGAGCTATCTACTGATATATTTTTCAAATTAATATTCCTTTTAATTAAAAAGTTAATTTTTTTCTCTTAATTAAAACTACTAATTAAACTTTGCCAAATTATTTAATTTTGCTACCAAAATATCGGGAACAATGCTGACTATAGCTGGTGATAAAAGATCAGTTATAGCTTTACGCGATTTAAAGATATTTCAAACTTTAGATTTTCACTTTTATGATCACGTGTTTCAAAGCTTGAACAAAGCGGAATATCTCCTAAAATAAACATTTTCGATATGATAAATACACTTTAAAATGATTTTTATGGCGAATTGTCCCTGTGGGAAAGATTACAAGAAAATTCCTTCAAGTTGACAATTATTCTTCTCTAAATTTCTAAGTCCAACATAAGCAACTTTACAATCGATCTATAGAACATTTTACTACTAGGGAAACTAGAATTTGCCAAAATTCTAAGGTGCTTACAAGAGGATTAATTATTTTGTGATATGTTATCAACTGGAACTACTACCACTAAAATATTCAAGAAGCTTAATACTTTTTTTGTAGAAAATGTACTGGAATGGAAGCAAAGTATTGGCTTTTCTAGTGACAGTGTCCATGCAAAAGTAGATAGGGAAGGAATTTAACACTCAAATTATATGGGATAGGTCATCAAGACTTCGGTGGTTTGGGCATGTGAAGAGAATGACGAGTAAAAGACTGCCAAAAATTTATTTGGAAAAAAGGATAGTGGGCAAAAGACCAGTGAGAAGACCAAGAAGAAGATGGACAGACCAACTGAAGGAGGACGTAGAGAGAAGAGGCTGGAATTGGGAGTACATCACAGACAGAGTAACTTTTCTGGACAGGGAAAGGTGGAAAACAATCGTCTATAACAACCAAGGCTCGTAAACCACACCCGGGAAACTGGAGATGGTCCCCAACGATAATCATGATGATGAGTTAAAAAAAAGGGGGTTAATTAGTTTAACAGGGAATTTGCCAATGGAACGTATGCTCCAACGCAATTAAATTAGTAATAATAACGCTATTACAAGAAAATTTGGAGGTGTTGCCACAAAAGAAAAATCAGCTGAAAAATTTGTTCTTTAATACATTGCTACATTCATTGACAACTGTTAGTAATTATTTAGACATGTTCTTCAGGAGGCTTTTGGGCTAATAAACTCCCTCTCTCTCTCTCTCTCTCTCTTTTTTTTTTTTTCAAGGTATGTTCTGGAATGAGTAGTGACCACTTTCAATTGCTAGTAAACAGGGAGGTGAACAGCTTTCTTGATGAAAAGTGCTAAACCAGTTATTGGATCTAGATTCCTAGGTGAAGTTGTTTCTGATGAAGATACATTTTGTTTTTTATTTTTAACTGCTTAATGTCTCTTAACAGGGCTTTAGAGAATACATTTTGTTTTGTATGAATGATTAATATGTGACCTGTGGATCACAATACTAACCAACTTATTAACTGTTTTCAATCAACACAGTGACTTAAATATAAGTTTGAGAGGTAAAACAATAAACTTATTTCGGGAAGATGACAAAATAAAGGTATTTATCAAAAAATTTCACAGTATAAATAATAGTGTTTCAAATAAAAACATTGTAAATTGGAAAATCTTGTGATAGAGAGTGAAATTGAATTGAAAAATGATTTCATGAATGATATAAAATGCCATTTATTGGATAATGCTTGCCGAAATTTTTTACTATTACTTCAGATAGGACTACTCAAGATTACTGTGGATAAGAAACCCATTAATTAAAAATGTCATTGCAACAATCGAGTAGGAATATATGCTGGATGTGATATTTACATGGGAAGAAAAATAAATTATATCCAAAAAAGGTTGTAGGTAAAATATGGTTAACAGGACGAATAAAGCAAGATACTTCAGAAACTGTGAGGGGAAATGGGTTTGACCTGTTACCAGAGTTAGGATGGGAAGAGCCTCATATAGATGTAGGTGTAGGTAAGGTGTGGCAGGACTTTAGGAATAGGTACGTTGTACTTATAATTTTGTAATTGGTAACAAAATTTGTTCTCAGAACCGCGAGTTAAATTGAATAAACTGAATAGCATTGCATATCATTTTTAAAGTCAGTTACTAAGTTAATTCAAGCTAGAAATCAGATATTTACAGTTTTCAGAAAGTATCTGAACAAGCCAGTATTTCTTATTGCATCATCCTGAAGCAGCATCTACTTTAAAAATTCATAATAAATCAGAGAAAACAGGTAGCGACTTCAAAATGCTCAGTAGTCATTTGAAAACATGTAGAATAATTTAAAATAAGTTTTACAGATATCAGAAAGTTATTAGCGGGGTCGATTTCGGATTTCATCATAATTAATATTTTTCTGTTAGAGAATAGTAAACATTGTTTGCTTAGTATCAAATAAAAGAGTAGTCAGTTAGAAGTAAAATAAAAGTTATTTCAGTTTCGTAGCTGTAAAATTGTAGAAGTTATTAATATGTTTTGCGAATCTCAGAAAATATTTTTTTACAGCCAAACCATTGAAGCTACAAATATTTTTATAAGGATCGAAAATAATACTTTTTAATTAACCTAGCTACTGCCAAAATTTTAGAGCAATAGGAATATTTTAAGTAATCAAGGTCATATGCATGATGAAATCTTCAAACTTTGTCATCATTTGATCAAATCGCGGGACTGCCTATGTGAGAAACCAGGAAACAAAGTGTTCCCATGGGTGTTTCTATATATAGCAGCCCTAGGCTTCCCTCGCCCCCAGTCTTTCAGATTCAGTTATAAAGTGACAATGTTACTTTGTGGTGTGATGTAGATGCCGGCCAGTATGTTTCAAGTTATCTGAGCATAACCACGCTCTTCGGTGTGTCATTGTGGCACGATGTAGATGCCCCTCAGTCTGGCAGAATTAGTTAGAGCGTGACTAGGCTGCTCTGAGGCAGAATTTTATGCCATGTGGCATGACAGTGCAACTTAAGTAATGGGTGTAGGCAGACAAGTTGAATTTTCATGGTGTGTGACAAAATTTTATCATCTTCAATGTATTAGTGAGTTTTATTTTGAAGAACAGGGCTTGGTCCAGCTTGATGGTGTTAATCGTACCTGCATTTACATTTCTTTGGAGACTTTTGTCTAATGCCAATTTAGTTTTGTGACTTTGTTTAAAATTGAAGAATATAGTGATCTTCTACCAGCATTTACCAGTGACTTTTATTAACTGTTACCTTTCCTAATTTTTGGTTTAATCAAATTAGGTGGCAGCCGAGTCAATAATGTTAAACACAAACTAAAATTATCCAAGGCATAATCACTGTTACAGTTGAGATCAGAACGTTAAGGTTACTCCCATGAACATTTACTCCTCACAACGTCCACCGAAAGAATAGGAAGAAAACGTTCTCCTGCTAGGTAGTTGCCATGTGAGAGGTATAGGTCCTCTTCTGCAGTATGATTTAGGCGCAGACTACCAGGTCACTTTTTTTCAAATTTAGTGCAATATTAGGTCAGTTAATGGAAGATATTGGTTCTCTTTGTAGGGGTTCGCTAAGGAGAATAGAGTAATGTTAGTGGGAGGTGCAGGAAACATTATTGATAGAAACACAAGTTATAGTATAGAGAGTGACCTGAGGAAAATGATGAAGGAGATGCAGCATACCAGGGTTGAGCTCACATAAGTCCTAAGTCACAATGACCAGTACAGCGTTATTTGGTAAGACGTTAGTTCTATCAAGGGGCTGGTGCCTGCGTACATCATTGGTAAGTGAGGTTTTACTAGGAATGGCCTATATCTAAACAGAACAAGAGAGCGGATACTTTCTAAAACTGTATGGAAGCCCACTTCCAGTTATGATGCAGTCAGGACTGCACCTTTTTTTTAGATTAGAGGCCCTGGTAAGGGGATAAAAGTAAATGGTCACAGGGATACAGATTACAGAAGCACATTTGGAAAAATCACTAATACCAAAGAAATAAATGAAGCTGTTGAAACAATATTTTTTTTTTAATTTTGGCTTTACACCTAGTCATCATCAAGGTCATTAGAGACAGTGTAATGGTCCAAATATTATTATGGGTATGAGTATAAATGTTGTAAGACTGATTCGTGTGAATATTCGAGAGAGCTGCTCCACTTAGCGCTCAGCCGTAGCAACCTCAGTTGCTGAGTCGCGAATTCCATACACATGCCGCGGAGCAATGCCCTAGCTAGCGTCAGTAACATGATAGTATATAAAGGGAGACGCCATCTTGTCTCGCTCTCTGCAGTTCAGTTGACCAACGAGACTGGCACGATGTAGCAAGGTAATAGTTGCGAGTCGATCTGCTGCCGCATGGCAGCTAGACTTAGTCTGTTCCTAGTCCTCTTGTAGTATTAGTATTTCATTCTGTTATATAGCTCGTCTGTCTCTAAGTTCCGGTATCATCATGCATTCCTAAATTCATAGTTTAACTTATACCTTGAGTCTCGTGCATCACTATTTGATAATGTTCGCGTTGGGTTGTTATTAGTTATTCATAATCTTAACAGTTATCATTGGTTCCAAGTCATGCCCTAGTTAAATCATTATCACATGTCTGAAGGAGACTTAGTTCCATTATTGTTAATACCATATTGGTACATCTGGGAGCTACTGCGCGTGTTATTCCTCCCGTCGTAACTTAGTTGGAAATGCGGACGCATGTATTATGTTTGGTATCTAAAGAATAAATACTCTCATTCAATCCATTCTTTTGGTGTTCACACTCATTTATCAGTCGTTAGAGTAAGTTACCCAGTAGTTTCAGATATAATATATATGATGTGAGTAATATGTCCCCAAGGTAAGAAGTACATGTTTTATCTATTGCTAAGAATAATGTTAACTTCATTGACTACTAATTAACGCAGTTGGCAAATCTGCTTCACTAAACTCGCCTGGTGTCAGCCTGACAATTCAACATAATTTTATATCAATATGCCCACTTGATAGTTGCTCAATGTAAGAACATCCTAAAACGCTCACAAAGTGTAAGACCACTTCAACCACGGCCAATCTTTTACAACAGGAAAGGACTAGGGGTAAGGAAGAGGAATCAATTTGGTCATGACCTTTTTAAATGAACCACCGTGACATTCACCTGGAGTGGGGAAAACACGGAAAACCTAAATCAGGATGGCTGGAGAGGGATTCAAAGTTGCATCCTCCTAATGTGAGGCCCACCACACTCCGTGAAAAAGTAACAGATGTGGGCACAACTGAGAAGGTGAAGGTCAATGCTGAAAATATCACAAAGCCAGTAATAAGAACGTTACCGGTGAAGTTTATAAGCAAAATGAACAAGGTTTTTCCTGATGTTTACAGAGTGAACCACAGAGATAGAGGGGCAGTTGGTGAAGGGGTATTCATCTTGGTGAGCAAAATTCCTACAGTTCACTGGTTTTCATAGATCATGATCATGAGTAACTAGAGATAGACTTCTGGAGTAAAAAATAAGTCAGAGTGTTTCCGGCTTACAATAGTGGAAGAATGAATGATGAAGATGAGTCTCTTGAAGAGAAACTAAATTCATATTCACTGTTCAGACATGAGTGTAAAATGGTCATTATTAGTGGGGATTTAAGTTTACCAGATGTCAACTGGTATGAAACAAGATTAATAACACAAGGAAACAGAGATTTGCAAATCTTATTAAGGGAAGAAGACTCTCCACATGTGGTCGAGCAGAACACAAATGGACCAGTCATGTTGGATATCTTCCTAAGAAAGCTTGATGATAACCTTGTGGAGTGTCAATCAGCAAAAGGAATGAGTGATCATAATGCAGTTCTGATGGATATTACAGGATTCAGCAAGCCAGTCACCAAAAATGAATGAGGAAATAGGTACAATTATAAAAAGGCACAAATTTGAGAACTGAAGAGATATTTTGGGGTAAGGTTCAGCAAATGGAAGGAGGCACAAGTACAATGAAAGTCGAAATGGGGAGAGTTCAGGGTTTTAATAAAATAGGGTGAAGAATTATTTATTCCAAAACAAATAATTAAAAGAAATACAGAACCTTATAATTTAATTGTGATGGAACACACACACTGGTGGCACTTTCCTTATACACCACTTTTCCTCTTTCCTGTACCTGCCTACTTTTACCCACTACACATTTCCATTTCAAATTCTTTCAGCATTTGTGGCAAATTTTTCATCATTTCTCTTGGTAACTTAATCCAAACCTTACCCCCTTACGTACAAAATAAAATCTTCCCACACCCTGCACTTGTGTTCATTGTAATCTTTTCCCTTCCATGCACTGCTCCTAATTCTTACACCAATATCTTTACACATGTCATTACAAATATACACCTTGTATACTCCCATGACTCTCTTCACCCTCCTCCTATCTTTCAACAAATCCCATTCTCACCCCTTTAACATTTCAGTTACAACAAAATCTTCTCGGGTGTCCAGCCGGATGGTGGTGTAAAAACACGATGTTTTGACAGCTGACTGTCTCTGCCTCGACTGGCTTGGCCACCAATCGAACCTCCATTATATCTTCAGCTGGAAGGCCCGCTCGCTCTGATTGGTCAAGAGTATTAGCTTTATCGCGGCCCGCTGCGGCCACCACTGGTGCCACTTGCTCCTTCCCGCCCGGATGTGCTGGCGGTCCAAGATGCTGGTGTGTCAGCTGTCGAAACATCGTGTTTTCACACCACCATCCGGCTGGACACCTGAGAAGATTTTGTTGTACCAATATGCCAGGAAAGTCTCCACTCACTTACCAGTTACTGATTGTTATCTAAAGTAATTTCCAAAGACAAATCTAGCAACCCATTTTTGCACCCCCTCCAACTCGCCAAACAACTACAAACTTTCTAGCTCAATTCCCTTCCTACTCTGGTATATTACCTTCATTACTATCTCGAAGTGAAGGATTTTTAAACCTTTACCTACTACCTGTCCAATGTATCCTGCCCAGCTGAATTTTTTTTTTATATAATGTTATGCCAAAGTATTTACATTTCATCTCTTTAACAAACAAGTCTTTCCTCGCCTTATAATCATAATCAATCTTTAGGTTTTTTATCTATATACCTAATAAGTTGACTCTTCTTTCAATTTATCTTCATCCCATGTTAACCTACCCAAATAGATATACTGCCAAGATCACCCTGCAGTTATTCACAATCTTCTATCGTTTTGATCCTATTATATAGCATTATGTCATCTGCAAACATCCTAAGTTCTGATAGTAAACCATCAACACAATCATTCATTAGCATAACTAATATTAATGGTCCAAATATGCTACCCTGTGGCATTCCTATTTTCACTTCCATTTCTTTTGACACCCTAATTTTTTGCTTTCTAGTTTTAACCCACAAATCACTTTTTCATCCACTCCAATAGTTTTACTTGGTTTAGCACCATTTTATGGCTCACTCACTGAAAACCCTTTGGAAGATCTGATGCTACACTATCAGTTTGGCCTCCATTGTCCATTTCATCCAAAATATCTTGAAGATAACCTGCTAACTGAGATTCACATGAATTTGCTTGCCTAAAGCCATGTTGTTGACTTGAAAAACATTTACATTTGTCACATACCTTTATGATTTTGTTGCACATCTTCTTTTTTTTTTTACTTATGGCTTTACGCCTCAGTACATTGAGGTCATTAGAGGCAGGATGGGACTGGGGACCAGGAACGGGAAGGAATTCGACAATGGCCTTTTGAAGGAAGCATCCTGGCATTCGCCTCGAGTGATTTGGGGGAACCATGGAAAACCCAAATCTGGATGCTTGGATGGGATTCGAACCAGCATCCTCCCAAACGTGAGACTAGAGCATTAACTGCTCACTTGATACATATCAATATCTCCATTAATTTACCTACCACTGATATCAAACTGATTGACAATCTCGCTCACCAATGCTTACCAAGGGGGGAAGGGGATCCAGATTTATGAGAAAAAAACTACTCTCATAATTAATGGATGCCCCCTTAGTCAAAAGAACTGTGTTAGGATCCAGTATCTACAATGACATTTCTTCAGTCAACAATTTATTATACTGTTTAGGAAACGGAGCTGAATTACTAATAAACTATCTATGGTTCATCCTAGAAATAATATGTTCATAACAACAAGAAAAGCTAGATGTAATGCAGTGTGTTTCTACCTGCCTCTTACTACTGACACATCATTCTTCTCATTTATTAATTTTCCAGCATCAGATGATTAGCTGGTACAATACGACATAAGACCTGCAATTTTATAAATTTACTAGCGAAATATAAGAAATGAAAGCTACCGTACTTGAAAAGTTATCAGTAACTGTTTAATAAAGGTGTACTGAGAAGCATTTGTCCCTTTGGTCAGAAATTAGCTACACATTTTCCTGAGGACAAACCTTTCGAGAAAAAGTGCATATCAAAGAAAAAAGAAATGTACCTTAGACATAATTCCAAATGAAATTTACTGTAGTAACAATATTTAATTAAACTGCAATGGAGAGCATGCTCCTGTAGCAATTTCCCTAAATACACATCTTCCCCCTTTTCTGCACCCATCTACATTTTCCCTCTACAAATTTCAACTTTAAATTCTATCAAGGTTTTTGGAAAATTATTCATCATTTCTCTGGGTAACTTATTCCAATCTCTGACCCTTACCTAAAAAAAAGAATCTTCCTACACCCTTTTGCCTGAAATCGATTGCCAGCTTCTGGTCATGGTCATCTTTTCCATTCCATGCACTACTTTTCATACCTACACCAATATCATTCCATGCCTCATCACCAATAAACACCTTGTACACTCCCATGACCCTCTTCACCCTCCTCCTGTCTTCCAATGAGTTCCATTCCAGCTCTTTTATCATATCTGTTACTGCTTGCATTCTGCGATAGTTTCCAGAAACAAATCTAGCAGCCCTTTTTTACACCCTCTCCAATTCCTGTATTTGATAAGCAAAATGTGGGTCCCATACTTCACTACCATATTCGAGCCACGGCCTGACAAAAGTTTTGTAATTCAATTCCTTTACTTCTCTCGTACATCCCCTCGACACTCTCTCCAACAAGTGCAGAATTTTGAAACCTTTTCCTACCACCTGTCCAATGTGTCCTGCCCAGTTAAGCTTGTTATCAAATGTAATGCCAAGATATTTACATTTCAAGTCTTCAGCAAGCAATTTTTTCCCTACCTTATATTCACAATTAAACTTTTGTTTTTTATTTGTATATCTAATAAGCTGACTCTTCTTTGCATTTATCTTCATCTCATGTTTACCAACCCCACTAGATATACTGTCCAGATTACCCTGCAAATGTTTACAATCCTCTACAGTTTTGATCCTTTTATATAGCATTATGTCATCTGCAAACAATCTAATTTCTGATAGTAAACAATCAACACAATTATTCATTAGAATAATGAATAGCAATGGTCCCAATATGCTACCCTGTGGCACTCCCATTTTTAATTACACTTCTTTTGATACAGCATTTCCTACTCTAACTTTCTGTTTTGTACCTTTCAAAAATTCGTCTACCCAGTTAATCTCATTCTCATCCACTCCAATTGTTTTTACCTTATTTACTGCCATTTTATGGTTCCCTGTCAAAAGCCTTTGAAAGATCTAGTGCTACACTATCAATTTGACATCCCTTGTCCATTTCATCCAAAATATCTTCCATATATCCCACAAACTGAGATTTGCATGAATATCCTTGCCTTAAGCCATGTTGCCTACTTGAAAACCACTTACACTCCTCACACATATTTCTGATGTGGTTGCTTATCAATCTCTCCACTAATTTACCTACCACTTATGTCAAGCTGATTGGCCTATAATTTATGACTCTATTTTTCACCCCTCATTTATGTACTGGCACTACTATAGCACTATAATCCTCTGGTAAGCACCAAATATCCAGACGTAATTTAAATAATATTTCAAGATAAGGTACAACATCACATCTGGCTATCTTTAAGAAATCTGTAGTAATATTATCTACACCAGCCGCTTTAGGTTTTTCATCTTTTATAGTGCCATCATGATATCCTAAGGATGTATCTTAAATTTTATGGTTTACTCATTTGTAATTGTTTTGTTAAGCTCGTTATCTGATTCAAACCCTCCCGTTTCTGATTCATTGTCCCTAATGTTCTCACTAAACCAATTGCTTGAAATTTCTGCATTTTTAAAATCCTTCGTAACTTCTTCTCCATCCTTATCTAAAAGCATGCCAACACCCTCCCTTCCTCTCAGTTTTCTAACGTAGCCATAGAAATTTCTAGATTATTCACCTGCACTGACAATACTCTTCATAAACCCATCTTTAGCCACCTTCTTAGCTACTATTAAGTCATTGTTTAGTTGTTTTCAATATTCCCTACTACCCTGCTGTCTCTTAACTCTGTTATGTTCTCTTCTGACCAGTGGCGTAGCTAGGTCAACAAGGGCCCTGGTGCAAAAAATTTATTTTGGGCCCTCAGGACCTTTTTTTTTTTTTTGCTTTGTGCTGCTGGTAAGGGCCCCCTGAGCTGAGGATGGGGCCCTTTAGTTGTGCTTTGAGGCCCCCTGAGTAGTGGTTGGGGGCCCCCTGAGCAGTGAGAAGGCCCTTAGTGAGTGACTCCCCTATGTCTCAGGGGGCCCCTTAGACTACTGTAGAGCTAAAAAAAAAAAGGTCGCCAGTTTGCCATGAAGGCTCGAGGGCCTCTCAACTGCGCTTGGGGACCCCCGGAGGTGTGCTTTGGGGCCCCCTGAGGTATGCTTGGGGGCCCCCTGAGCCTAGGGGCCCCGGTGCACTGCACCGCCTAGCCCCATAGTAGCTACGCCCCTGCTTCTGACCAACCTCTTTAACCTCCCTGCTATAGTACTCATGTTCTCTACTACTCTTTATTTTCTGTTTTGGAATAAATTTTCCCCCTTTCTTATTATCTCCTTGAACTGTTCCCAAGTTGACTCTACTGTACTTGTAACTTCCTTCTATTTGCTGAAACATTCTCTGAAATATCTCTTCAAATTTGAAATCTGTGCCATTTTATAACTGTAGGCTACCTATTCCCCCCTCAATTTTGGCTGCTGGTTCACTGAATCCTCTAATATCCATCATAACTGCTTTATGATCACTTATTCCTTTGGTTACTTGACACCCCACAAGGTTATCATCGGGCTTTATTAGGAATGTATCCAAAATATTTTGGCCCTTAGTGTTCTGCTCTAACACCTGTGTAAATCCACCTTCCCTTATTAAGGTATTTATAAATCTCTGTTCCCTTGTGGTATTAATATTATTTCATATCCAGTTTATACCTGGTAAATTTAAATCACCGCCAATATTTACAATTATATTCTCACCTCTCCCCAAGAGCCTCATATTCATCTGCCATTCTTCCATTGCGGTAAGCAGCCAACACCCTATTTTTTTTCTTTTTTATTACCCAGAAATCTACCCCAAGTAACTAATGGTCATGATCTATGAACACTAGTAAACTGTGGTAGGTTTTGTTAACTAGTATGAAAACTCCTCCAGCAATTGCTACTCTATCTCTGCGGTACATTCTTAACTATCGGGATATACCTGACTGTCCAGTACTTCTTCACTAACCAACTCTCTAGCCCTATTATTACTTGAGAACCTATTAAGTTTGCAAATTCGATTACTTTGTTTATTATACTTTTTTTAATGGCTTTCGGCATCTTAGGCCATACAGCCCGCTCGATAATAATTATGTCATTCAGTACTTTCAGTATTTCCAGTATGAATTTTTCCAGTAAATTAGACACACCACTAGTTGGACATTACATTCAAATACACATCACTAAAACACCTATGCCAACGGCCGAACTCAAACCGGAGCTAGCAGTATAGCCCCTACGCTACCAGAGACAATATAATTGTACGCGACCGACATCCATGGAGGAAGGAAATATATGGAGAAGAAGTGACGTTATATCTGCGAAGCAGGCTCTAAACTCTCGCGCATGCGCATTGCGCAGTGGCGGCAGCGGCGATATTGCGATCCGAAACAAATGCGATGTTCACACTGTATTAGATGCTGTGATTATTTCATTTTGTAATGTGTATAAGTGTTTTATAATGCCATCTTGTGTTGCATACGGTTGCAGAAATAGGTAAGAGAGGAAAGAATCTGGAATATCATTTCATAAGTAAATTGAATTCTAATTATCGTTGTTGAAGTGGGCGGTAGGTTTTGCAAACTTCGGTGCCTGTCTATAAATATTTAGTCATAGCTCTCAATGGGATGACTTTGTTCTCAAATATTTGTTGGTGTAGTGTAGAAAATCAGCATACCTTGCTATTTTACACATAATACACTAGCATTACTTTTTAACGAATGTTGAAAATGAGATTTAAAGGGGTGTGTTTTACATCGCGATTCAGTGAATTTAGTATTACGCTTTCTTTCGTCACGTTGCAGTTTATACTGATAGTGTATGATGAAATTAAATGTGTTAAATTATGCTATGCAATCTAGGAATCTTGATGAAGCAAACGATGTTGTTACTGCAAATACAGTTTGCGATTCAAATACGCGTGTGTGGGTATGTCTACATAGTTTGATTCTGTAGCGGCAATTTAATGGAGATTGTGGTTAGGTATAAATGCAGTCTGTACCAGAATGGTTTTGTTGTTCCATAAGGGACAAAGAGTTTATCTATTACTGTTAGATATTTCATGAGAACCAAGTTAGTGTTAAAACGTGTATCCATTCTGCATGTCCACCATTGTGGCTTTGGCAGAATTGATTTTTGATCAAGGCCGCATATCAACCCAATCCCAGTATATCCCGAAAACTAAGCAAGATATCGAAAATTTTTATTCTTTATTTTCGATTTGTCTCGTCGTGTTACATAAGAATAGATCATTAAATTTGACTTTTGAGAAATTTTTCTTCTGCATTTCAACTCAAGACACCTCACTTTTGATACAGTATATCTCGAGAACTAGGCGAGATATCGAAAAATTTTATTATCTATTTTTTATTTGTCTCGTCTTTTTAAATGAGAATCCTTCATCAAATTTGACTTTGACCAATTTTTTCTTCTGAATTTCAACCAAAAACATTTCACGTTTGAGACAGAATATGTCGAGAACTAAACATGATATCAAAAAAAATTATTCTTCATGTTTTATTTGTCTCATCGAGTTACATAATAATCCATCACCAGATTGTGACATTACGTTTATCCTAGAGTCCCCTTGAGGTTTTTGTACATATACCCCGTGTCTGTATGGGTTCGGTCTAGCTCCCCACTCCTCCTCCGCCCGGCTTCACTTCAATGCGTCGTCTCCATATATTTCCTTCCTCCATGCCGACACCGGCATTCATAACCAGAGACAATTTTTATTATAATTCCACAGTTTTACATGCGATGTCGTTGGCAGTACCATGGAGGAAGGAAGGTACTTCCATGGGCAGTTCAGTCCATGGAGGAAAGAATTATATGGAGCCGAAATATCACTTATTCTGTGACACCGCCTCTAAACTCTCGGCTGCTACTGCGAATGCACGGTGGCGGTAGTGGCCATATTACGTATCCATACCATTGCTATTCGGAGACAGTGTATCCAGAAAATTAAGCAAGATATAAAAATTTTTTAGTCTTTATTTTCGATTTTTTCTGTTACATAAGAATCCATCATCAAATTTGACTTTTTTCGAAATTTTTCTTTTGCATTTCAACTCATTTTTGAGACAGTATATCTCGAGAATTAGGCAAGATTAAGAAAAATATTATTCTTTATTTTTTATTTGTCTCGTCTTTTTAAATAAGAATCCATCATCAAATTTAACTTTGATCAATTTTTCTTTTTGAATTTCAACCAAAAACATCTCACATTAGGGACAGAATCTCTCGAAAACTAAGCAGGATATCAAAACATTTTATTCGTCATTTTTTATTTGTCTCCTCGAGTTACATAATAATCCATCATCAGATTGCGGCATCACGTTTATCCTAGAGTCCCCTTGAGGTTTTTGTACATATTCCCCGTGTCTGTATAGATAGGTAACATGGCAGCCAAGACTCCCAACTCCTCTCCACCCGGCGTCACTTCAATGCGTGGTGAAGGTCCCCGCATCGTCTCCATATATTTCTTTCCTCCATGGTTCAGTCCATGGAGGAAGGAATATATCGAGACGAAATAACGCTAAATCCGTGAAACCTCATGAAAAACTTGCTCTCCTACTGCGCATGCGCGGCGCCATAAGGGTCCCCCCAAAATATTGGGCTGTTTGCATTGTGTCAGCTGCTGAGAATATTTCATTTTCTAATATTCTAAAGTTTTCTATAATGCCAAGTTGTGTAGCATATGGTTACACAAACAGACAAGATAGGAAACAACCTGGAATAGCGTTTCATAAGTAAGTCACATTGTAATTATCGTTCTTGAAGTATCTGATAGGTAACTGCAACATTAGGACCTATCGCTATAAATTTATTCATTGTTTTCAATAGGATCATATGGTTCTCAAATTTTAATTGGTGTAGCGTAGACAATTAACGTATGTTACTACTTTGCACCTGAAAAGCTAGCCTTATTGTATACAAGAGTTGAAAATTTAATTTAAGCGGGTCAAGTTTACATCGCGACACAGTGAATGTGGTATTCTACAGGCTTTACTCAAGTTTCAGTTTACACTGAAAGTGTAATATGAAATTAATTGTGATAATTTGTGCTGTCCGAACTACTAAACGTGATTAAATAAAAGTTGTTGCCGGAAATGTAGTTCGCGATGCATTTTATGTGTTTAGGTATGTCTACATAGTTTGATTTTGTAGCGGCAATATTAATGGAAATGTTGGTATGTTGAAATGCGGAGTGTGCTAGAAGAGAACAAACAATTCATTTATTATTAGCTGTTAGCTTCTGACTTATGAATGCACAGATTTTGTAGGCAAAATTATATAGGCCACTAACAGCACAATATCTTCTAAGTAAGTTCAGAAACTATGAAGTCTTTAGAAGTGATCATTTTTTTAAAAAGTTCTAAACATTGACTTAGGCTATTTTTAAAATTTCAGATTTTGGTGACGTTTTTATTCTGATCCAGACCGCGTTTCAACCTAACCACAAGGATTATTAAAAAAAATAAAACACACAATCTGCGAGTGAAGCAAAATTATCTTTTGGTCCAGTCGGCATCATAACCAGCAGTTCTATCATTACCGTGGCGCCACAATCTGATGATGAATTTTTATAGAACTTAACGAAATAAATCTAAAATAAAGAATAATTTTTTTTTAATATCTCACTTGGATTTCGAGATATAGCATGTTAAAAATCAGTTATAGGTATAGTTCTTTGTAATTTTGGTGACTTTTTTTTTTGTTTCAGGCCGTATTTCAACCTAACAACAATCACTAGGAAGAAAATAAAACACCTATATTGCTGAACCGTCCTTCTCACGGTTCGATATATTTGCGGCCCGCCGCCGTGTTCTCTTTGCTTTTGTCGGGACCTGTGTCGATTCCATGGAGGAAGGAATTATATGGAGGAGAAGTGACGTTAAATCGGTGAAGCAAGCACTAAACTCTCCCGCATGGTGGCAGCACCGGCAACGACCATATGGCGCTTCCCAACAATTAAGAAGTTCACATTGTGGTAGATGCAGTGATTATTTCATTTTGTATTGTGTATAAGTGTTTAAAAATGCCAGCTTGTGTTGCGTACGGTTGCACAAATACGCCAGACAGGAAAGAACCTGGAATATCATTTCATAAGTAAGTTGAATTGTAATTATCGTTGTTGAAGTGAGCGGTAGACACCGCAAACTTTGCAGCAGGTCTATAAATATTTAGTCATAGCTCTCAATGGGATGACTTTGTTCTCAAATTTTTCTTGATGTAGTGTAGAAAATCAGCAAACCTTGCTATTTTGCACATAATAGACTAGCATTATTTTTTAACGAGTGTTTAAAATGAGATTTAAAGGGGCGTGTTTTACTTTGCGATTCAGTGAATTTACTATTACGATTTCTTTCGTCACGTTGCTGATTATACTGACAATGGATGATGAAATTAACTGTTATGTGAGAAGCTGTGAGTTTTATTAATTTTTTAAATAGCTATTTCAGGCCATTGACTTAGGTTATTTTTAAAGCTTCATATAAGACTTGTTTCTGTTTGTAAATACGTCTATACCTATTTTTACCGATTTTGAAATCTTTCTCATCTATTTATGTCGAAACAGGTTCATGCAGAAATAAAAATGGGCTTCATAAATAAAGAAGTTATTGGCCTTTGAACAAAATCAATTTGGGGAATGTGTTTCTAATTTAGTCTCTTTTTTTTGTACAACATTCTCTCCCCCCCCCCCCCCCCCCCGTATCTAAATCTAACTGAGAGATAATTTTTTTACAATTGTCCTAATAAGTAGGGCTGTGAAATTAGACAACACATCTTGATCAAGAGAATGTTCATTAAGGTGACTGAATAAACATTTTATTTCTGGTACCAGCCTACAAAATGTCTGGTTTGCTCATCCCTAGAGTGGGTCCTCTTACTTTTTTTCTGGTCTAGGACACATTTCAGACTAACCACAAGTGGTAGTAATAAAACTGAAATATCCATTCTGCATGTCAACCATGTAATCATTGTGGCTTTGACAGAATTAATTTTTGGTCCAGCCTGCATCCAAACCTAAACCCCTCAATTTGGATGTTGTATATCCCCCAAACTAAGCAAGATATCGAAAACATTTATTCCTTATTATCGAGTTTTTTCGTCGTGTTACATAAGAATCCATCATTAAATTTGACTTTTGCGAAATTTTTCTTCTGCATTTCAACTCAAGACACCTCACTTTTGAGACAGTATATTTCGAGAACTAGGTGAAATATCGAAAAATTTTACTCTTTATTTTTTATTTGTCTCGTCTTTTTAAATAAAAATTCATCATAAAATTTGACTTTGAATAATTTTTTCTTCTGAATTTCAACCAAAACCATTTCACATTTGAGACAGAATATCTCGAAAACTAAGCAGGATATCAAAAAATTTTATTCTTCATTTTTTATTTGTCTCATCGAGTTACATAATAATCCATCACCAGATTGCGGCGTCACGTTTATCCTAGAGTCCCCTTGAGGTGTTTGTACATATTCCCCGTGTTTGTTGGGAAGCGGTCAAGCCCCCACCACTCCGGCCATGCCCCCCCACTCCTCCGCCGGCCTGCTTCACTCCCATGCGTGGTAAAGGTCTCTTGCGTCGTCTCCATATTATTCCTTCCTCCATGGTCGATTCCCGCTGCGCTGGTGTTTATATCGTTGCCCTGGCACAGATAAAAGGGGCGGCTCGGTGGCTCTCGAGGCAGTGAGTGGTGTGGCGTCGCGGAGGTCTTGTGCTCCGCGGTTCGGTGTATGGGAGCCTTGTGCTCGCGTTTCTGTTATCCTTCTAGTTGTCTCGGAACTTGTCTGCAGCTCTAAGGTTACAACGGGCTCCCCTGATTGAAACTTCCTGGCAGCTTGGCTGTGAGAGCGATCGCTATTGCTTCTGGTTCTCTGTTCATGGTCGCTCTTCCTTGGGCCGGTTGTCGGTGTTGTGGACAGTTAGTTGGACGGCGCCCGTTACCCAGTGATCCACAACTGTGCACTAAGTCTACCTCCAGCGATCTGATTGTAAGGCTCGTGTTCTATGCTTCTTGGTCCAGTTATGGACTGGCACATATGTGGTTGAATTGTGCTTGATTCGAATTGCATGGAATTACTGTGTAATGTTACATGTGATGGGTGGCTGATGATGGTGCAAACTGTTACAAATCGGTGAATTATGGATAGTATGTTCTGGTGTTTCTTAAGCTGTTGCACCACTATCGCCTTAACTAATAATTGTGTGCGCTTAACCACATTCTAATTTTTCTTAATAATTGTATGCATGATGGTTAATATGGTTTTGGTGTATTTGTTTCATTTGTGAGCGTGATCAAGGCGCTGATCTCCCGGACTCTCCAAGCGCACACAGTGAGCTCGCCGTGGGGGCATTTGGACGACAGTGTGTTTACTGGGCGCGGCTGACCCGGCGGTGCGGACTCGCAGGTGGAGTTATTTACTTCCACCCGGAACTTCCTACCCAGGCCCAAGTGCGGACCGTGTTATGTCTTATCCCTCAGGGATTTGCAGAAATATTTACTTATTTTGTGTGCATAGTAATTGTAAGGTTATGCTTAGAAATTTATCTGTTGTGAAGTGTTGTGAAAATGTTAAGGGACTACATCCCGCATTGTGATTGGGGTATTGTATCTGGTTTGAAAATAAGTGACATTAGTCTCACTTACATTGCATTACATTTTCTGATATTGTTGAATTGTTTCTTAATAAATGAATTGTTATTATTGAATGATTGTCAAGTGAGAAACGCGTTCCCATCCGGCACCTTCCATTTCCCTGGTAAATTGTTCGGGGCTGCCCTCCTATTAATAATACCATATCAATTGCATTTCCACCGTGTAGATATGGTGATTTCGGTGAATTTGTTTTCAGGTCCAGGGCAGATCTCATCCTAACATCCTCACGTTTGAGGTACAATATCTCGAGTAAACGAAATATCAAAATAATTTGTTCTTTATTTTCGATTTGTCTCGTTAAGTTGCTTACGAATCCATCATCAAATTTGGATATGGCGAAATTTTTCTTCTGGTCCAGGCTGCATTTCAACATAACCACGTCAGTATTAAGGTACAATTTATTGGGAACTAAGCGAGATATCAAATTTTATTCTTTACTTTCAGTTTGTCTCATCGAGTTACATAAGAATTTGTCATCAAATTGCGGCGCCACTGTTGTCTTATAATTCCCTTGAGGTTTTGTGCCTATTCCCCGTGTTTCCATGGCCAAGTAATATGGCGGCATCCCTACCCCACTTCTCTTTACCCGGTTTCACTCCAGTACGTGGAGAAGGTCCCTTGCGTCTTCTCCATATCTTCCTTCCTCCATGGTTCAGTCAGCGGCTATTTCTGCATACATCTTTGACAACAACCATAGCATCTGCAGCAACGAATGTAATCCAGCAGCCAAGTTTTCATGAATTCTATAGCAGTTTATGTATTTCGAAACAACGATAGCTAGGTGCATTTTTTTTTCAGTCTGATCCAGGCTGGATTGCAACCCAACCACCAGTATATTACTGCCCAAAAATCAAACGATCTTAAGTTTTCGACGAAAACTAAATTCCTCTTGCCTATAACAAAATGCGTGTATTTTCATTCTGAACCAGATTGAAAATCAACCTAACCAGCTGTGTTGTCCTGACGTGGGTTTTTGGAAACAGTGCCAAAAATGCACTATATTTTCCACCATTTATGGTAGAACTTTAGGCAGTTTTATCTAATTAAAGACCAAGTTCGGGAGGACGCGGTCCGATTTCACGTCCGGTCATCCAGACATGGTTTACCGAAGGAACTCCAGGAGAATGCCAGGATGTTGGCCTCACAAGGCCATGATGGAATTCCTACGCATTCCTTCTCCCCGATCCTTTACCGCCTCTAATGACCTATACGTCGACGTAGTGAAAACCCAAACGAAAGGATAAATTACTCCATTAGAATGTACTTCGTGTCTTTAATATGATTAGTTTCTAAAATATTACTAGCTAAGTAATGTGTGTACCAAACAGACTACAGAGCAGTATTTATTTTTTTTTTAAAAAAAATTGCATATTAAAGCTATGAAATATATTTGGTATAGTAAAATATTCAAATGATATTACGAAAACATGCCAGCTATTTGACACCATGGAGGAAAGAAATATCCATGTTTGAGAACAACTCTTAAGTACAATGGACCTGATGATGGCAGCAGAGCAAGCAGCCGAAAGCTTGTCTTTTCAAAATATTATCTGGCGGAAAACCTGTGAAGATTTCGTATACTGGCAATGTTATCACATACCGTAACTTTCGTGTTAATTATGTCTAATGTACATTTCATTTTACTTTGAGATTTTCTTAAAAAAAAAAAAAAAAATATGTGCTAAGGAAAGTATATGGCAAAATTCAAATAAAATGGACATTCGATTCTCGGTATGCATTTATTGGACCACTGCCAAATTATACATTTTTAATACGTGGAAATGATTATTGGACACTAGTACTATCTTAACACACTAATCATATACTTTTGTCAGGATTAAAGCTGTGATTACAGTGAAAAATATTATTTCCGTAACAGTTAACAAAAAAAGTCAAAATTTTTGAAAGGTGATATCGATTAAAACAGTAATCAGGTTTTTTATTCGATATTAAACACAAAAAACATTTACAGTACATTAAAAGTCTCAATTTACTTGCGCTTATGGAAGTGTTAATGTATAATGTAGTGGCTATCACGTTTTAATATTGATATAAGGCAAAATGTTACTTACTGTAAATTAATTTTTATTTTATTTTATTTTGCATATGATGCTATTTGACATTTATACAATTACTGTAAATTAATGATGAAACTAAAGAAAATGGAAGCGGTTTCTAGGCGATATAAATAATAAAGGAAAGGGAAATTAACCCACCACATACCAAAGTGGACGGCTGTGATAAGAGGGAACACTTATGCTGGCAAACAAATACACAATACAAAATACGTCACCAACCAGTTGGGTGACCTTCGTCGTATACACATGTATGGAGCCTAATGGCGCGTTTTTCTACCACCGAAGAAGGCAGATGCCGAAATATTTTATATTTTGTATTGTGTATTTGTTTGTCTGCATAAGTGTGTACACAACAAACGTCACCCACTCATTGGGTGACGTTCGTTGTGTACACATGTACGGAGCCTAATGGCCCGTTTTTCGAACACCGAAGAAGGAAGATGCCGAAATATCTTGTATTGTGTATTTGTTTGTCAGCATAAATGTTCCCTCTCATCGCAGCCGTACACTTTGGTATGTGGTGAGATAGTTTCCCTTTCCTTTATCATTTTTAACGGAAATTAAATATCACAATTCCATTACGCTTTTTGAACGTAGTGGTTTGATTAATATAGTATTTCGTTTATTGTAATTTACTGTATTTCAGAAAACCTAATAAATGAATAATCAAACACAAAAAACAATATTTTATATTTTTTTAATACATGGCCCTCGGTCTGGGACCATTTAGCCAGCCAGTTTAGCAGAATCATATGTTGGTCCTTATTCTTACTTCCCTCTTATCCACCGTGGTCTTCATGTGGAGCAGAAACTTTAAATCTTCATGCCAGTGTCTTAAAGGAAAAAGATGATTGCCTTGTAAAGCTGTAAATTTTGTGATTGCAGAAGGGTAGTGACACTCATAGGAAATCTGACTAAGAGCTCTTCTCGGTGCCTGTAAACACGATTACGTTGCATTTGGTACTGTGAACAGGAGAAAATGATATGATTAAGGTCGGAAATCTCTCGATCGAATGAGCAGATTGGTGTGTGTATTATACGAAGAAGGTATAGTAGATGTGAATAGCAGCCATGGCCGAGTCTCATTCTAATAATATTTGTTAAATACCTTCTTGCTATGTGGTGCCCACTAAACCGCGATATCTTAGGTCCTCTATGTAGCTGTGTCTGATACCAGTCTTCTTTCTACTTAAGGCATGCCTTTCTACTAACACATGGGATAAAATTGCTCCAAAGTAGCTGGGTACCCACAAAATGCCCTTCGCTGATGCTCCGTTTCACCAACTGAACGACGATCTCATTATATACTATTCATATATGGCCTAAAGACAACCCAAAAATTGTTAGAGTCATCTTTGTTCAGTATCTCTTCAAGACCAAATAAGTTTACAGTAAATTAAATATTACTTAAGCTTATTGTGTTTGATACACCTATTCTGTTTATTTTAATGTATTACATTATTATATTTCAGGAGACTGAAGAACTAAATAAAAATGGTTTGTCAGACCATAATGCTCAAATAAATATTTTGGATGTTGTGGGAAATGAATGTAACAAAAAGAAAGGATTTGTCAGAGTTAGGCCATTAAAGAACAATTCAATAAAAATATTAAATGATGAACTTCTCAATGAGGACTGGAGCACTGTTTATAAATTAAAAGGGGTAAACAATAAATTCAATTACTTTCACCAAAGGTTTTCAGAAATTTACGAAAGGTGTCTCCCTACAAGACTAGTTCCAATTGGTCAAAAACGAGTAAACAAAAATTGGGTTACAGTTGGTATTAAAACATCTTGCAGACATAAAAGGGAATTGTATGTAAAAGTTAGGAATACTGATAATATGCTTCTCAGACAACATTACAAAACTTACTGTAGAATTTTAACCAAAGTAATAAAAGAAGCTAAACGTTTGGCCATAAACGATGAGATTAGTAGTTCAGATAATAAGATAAAAAGTGTTTGGAACATTATTAAAAGAGAAACAACTGTATCATCCCTTGAACATAAACCTATATCTATAAGCATTAATGATAAGCTTGTAACTGACCCCTCTTATGTAGGAAATGCTTTCAATAACTACTTCTTAACAGTTGCTGAAAAAATAAAAGGAAAATATATTGGGAATATGGATGCTATAGCAATACTTAAATCCTTGTCACCAAAAACAGCACCTATGTCTATATTTCCCACCAGTCAAAATGAAATTGAAAAAATTATTAAATCCCTCAAAAATAAAAAGTCATTTGGTTATAATGAGGTTTCAACCCATGTAGTGAAACAATGTAACACCAGCATTAGTAGAGTTATTAGTCATATTTGTAATAGTTCTTTTGAAGAAGGTATCTTCCCTGACTCACTCAAGAAGTCAATAATCAAACCGCTTTATAAAAAGGGTGATACCTCAAAAATTGAGAATTACAGACCCATTTCACTTCTACCAGCATTTTCAAAAATCTTTGAAAAAGCAATGTACAGAAGGGTGTATGCACATTTACAAAAAAATGACCTACTCAGTAAAGTACAGTTTGGTTTTAGACAAGGCGTTTCAACAGATTCAGCAATTTTTGCTTTTGTAAACAACATACTGGAATCAATGCATAAAAAATTAAATTCCCTAGGTATATTCTGTGATCTTGCTAAGGCTTTTGACTGTGTTGATCATGAAATTCTACTAGGTAAATTAGACCACTATGGAGTTAGTGGTAAGCCAGGACATTGGTTTAAATCATACCTGGAAAATAGAAAGCAATGTGTATCACTGAAAGATGTTAATACAGGAGATGTTATAAACTCAGAATGGGGTATAGTTAAATGTGGTGTGCCTCAGGGTTCAATTCTTGGTCCTCTGCTGTTCTTAATCTATATAAATGATCTCCCACATATACTAGGTGATAATGAACACATGGTGCTCTTTGCAGATGATACTAGCATATCCTTGAAAGACCCATCAGCACAAAACCTCGAAAACACAGCAAATGAAGTTATAAAGAAAATTAACAGGTGGTTTAATGCCAACAAACTAATACTTAATGTAGAAAAGTCACAGTTACTTCAGTTTGTTACAAAAAATAAAACAAAGGACAGCTATAATGTATTATCAGAAGGAAAAGCAATCGATGAAAGCAGTTTCACAAAATTCCTGGGTGTATATATAGATAACAAATTGAACTGGAAACAGCATATTCAACAACTTCTTAAAAAACTGAATTCTGCAACATTTTCACTGAGGGTAATATCTAGAATAGCTAATATAGAAACCAGAAAGTTAGTATATTTTGCATATTTTCATTCCCTGCTCACTTATGGCATCTCATTCTGGGGAAACTCGTCACAAGCACAGAGGGTATTTAAATTGCAAAAGCGTGCTATAAGAACTATTTGTGGAGCAAACCCACAGACACCGTGCAGAAATCTATTTAAAAACCTGGGTGTTCTAACAATGCCAGCACAGTATGTATACTCTGTATTATCATTTGTAGTAGAAAATCCTGAACACTTCAATCTTAATGCTGACATACATAGCCATAATACTAGGAATAAATATAATATTCACAAGGATTACAAATCACTGTCAATTGTTCAGAAAGGGCTAACATTTACTGGAGCTTCCTTATTCAATGTATTACCAACAGAAATTAAATGTTATCTACAAAAACCCAACTACTTTAAGTCCAAACTGAAAGAGTTTCTGCTTCAGAACCCATTTTACTCTGTAAAAGAATTTTCTTCTTGGAATTTGGTAACTAAGAATGACTGATAAAATAGTATATATGGTGTATGGAAGGGGAAGGTGACAAAATTATCCACAATTACTAAAATGATATATGGTTTTTCTTTCTGTTGAAACTTGACAAATGAACTAATTACACTGTTTACAAAATTTCACTTATATATAGTAACTAACATGGGATAGCATGCACTCAAAAACTGCTGTGAAAAATTATCATATTAACAGGTTTTTAAGTAATTGACTGCTTATGAGTTGTTGGTAATATAATTGATATTGCTAATAGGTGTGTGTACTGTTCCACATAAATAGCAACTAACATAATATAATATGTAGTCACAAATTACAGTGAAACCTTACATGGTAACTGGTTGGTAAGAAAATAACTGGTTATTAGATGCTGGTAACAAGTGTATACACTGTTCCACATAATAAGTATTAATTAACTCGAGATTGTATTTGTAGATTACAGGAGATATTGGTTATACTAATGGGTTGTTGCTAACTTGTTGTCAATATATAATAATATTATCAATTATATAGTAATATTTACATTACTAATAAGTGTATGTACTGTTCCACATCCCCGAGATTATTCTCACATGGGATCAAAGTGAACATATCTATCTATCTATCTATCTAAAAAAATAAAACCGTATCCAAAGAGCAATAGTATGATATCCTGTCAGTATTTCTGAAAAGGACTGCTAAAATCAAATACAAGGAGATCTGTTGGCCATCTAGAAATGACTATAATTTCTTGCTCCGGACTGGGAACTAAATAACTGGGGACAAGGAACGGGGAGGAATTCGGTCATGGCGTTTTCAAGGAAGCATCCCGGCACCCGCCTGGAGTGACTTGGGGAAACCATGGAAAACCCAAATCTGGATGCCAGGATGGGGATTCTAACCGGCGTCCTCCCGAATGCGAGGTCAGAGCGTTAACCACTCACCCACCACTCTCGGTGTCACGAATCGCGTGGCTCTTTTTTTGGACCTTCTCAAATACTTCCATTAATCCCTTTTGATGGGTACCCCATACAGAACAACAAATTTCTAAGTGAGGACGCGCTAGTGGTTTGTAAAAAATGATTTAACTTTCGGTGAGCACTCTTTTAAATTACGACCAAGAAATCGGAGAATATGATTTGGTTTTCCAATTACCTTATCTTACCGACTTAGCCTTGAAACATTCTGTGTCTTCAAAGAATTAAGTTACATGACTCAGAGGCATGAGAAAAATACTCCACTGAATATGTTACCTTCTACCTGCTTAGGATATACCAATTCATTACAATAGAGTTATGACCCAACAAGTAAAAACGATCTCTGTAAGGATTACAGGTTGTTGTAATTTATTCAAAAACGGATCAGATGTTTAATGATTCCCAATACATCTTAAATATCTGGCAGGGGATAAAATTAAATTAAGAAAAAATTTAAATTTTTTTTAATCGACAATCTTACTACTCCATACAAACATTTCTTTCAACGATATCTGCAAAATAATTTCCAGTATATTGTATAAACCTAATTTTTATAAGTAATTTGCGTACTATTCTGTGACAGAGCATGTATCCATCTATTTTGTTATTAAATTATTTTGCTGTAAATTGACGCTTTTCTACAGTCTCCTCTATTGGGATCTATAGAAACTGACATTACTGAAAAATCAAGCACATCTAGAGAGACGTGAATGCGCCATTATTCAGCGGAGTGTTGAAAAGAATAGACAATATGTAGAACAATTTTCGTTGTTAGATATACTTGAATAAATGAGATAATTCGTATTTATTTCTTTTATTTTTTTTGCCTCAAACCTAAGCCTTTGAACTCTAATCACTTTTAAAAATTGTAATGACTACATTCGGATTTGATTTTTAACTTAACGTACTGACCTTATGTACTGGGCGCCACACTGCTAAAGCTTTTGCATTGATTACAAATATTTATGATGTTAAACCACATCACAAATCATTATGAGATCAAGGGATAAAAGAAAAGAGTTCACAATATTTGTTAGGATATATAATTTGAGTGATTTACAAATAACAGGTTTATTGTCTCATTAAATTCGACTTATAGTGACAGAAATGGTTTGAATGTAACTCGATTCTGTGATTGGGTTTATGAAAGTTACTGTTGTTAGCTATAGCCGTGATTGTAATGCTTGTATCTGATACCAAATGAAGTTGGTATAGTTCTTAATACGGTGGCCAATTTGTTTTAACTATTTTACACCCACAGATAATGGTTGATGGTTACACTTCCAGCTGAAAGTCCCTGCTGAATATCAGTAAATATATATTATTTAAAAGTTTGTTGAATTTAAACTAGTATTAGAATCACAATAGTACTTTGTAAAATATGTAATCAGAATTCAAAATCAAATCCAACACTGCATTCTGCCAAGCGGCACATGTTCGGCCTACATCGTTGAAAGTTGTTCCGCGACTTGCCACGAGAGTGAAGACTCCTGGTTTTATATAGTTTTCTCCTGAAAGGTTCTGAAAAACTGGTGATTTCCCACTTTAACCAACCTCCCTCCCGCCAATTCCAATAGTCCCTGGGTTCTCCAGATTTATTATTTTCCTTGGATTTTTCTAAATCTTGTAGTAGGTGCTTGGTTGGGAGGGAGGAAAGGGTGAGAACTTTCTTACTCCTCTTTTTATCATTAAAAGAAAACCCTATGCCGCTAATGTATTTTGTACTTGTACTGGCGTACAGGCTGAGGTTTATTTACTTTTAACATTAACACATTCAATCATAAAAGGGAATCAAGCAAATACTCGCCTTACAATTGCCAACATTAATAAACAAACAACAAAATGTAAGCACTACCACATTAATAAATGATCATGAAACAAATTCAACAGCATTAATTCCTTTTGTACAATAGAAGCTTCAGACTTGGTTTGAATGAAAAGTTTCTTTCATAATAATTGGGAATTAATTTTAAAAATCATATACAATACTAACATGAACTACATTAGATTGCAATTGCCAGGCGACAGGATAATTTAAATTGTCCACCAACAGTGGTTATAGGAACGTTCCTGAAATCTGTCTTAACTAGCTCAATAACATACTGTCGGAGGCGTAAACTCTGAATCACCCAAAGTTTCCTTTGGAATGTCGTTACAGGGCTGTATCCAATGACTGCATGTAGGTACCATACTGTAGCCTATAGTTAGTAGAATTGTTACCGTGATGGCGATGGGCGTCCTCGACGGCGCAAATGATATAGCTTATTAGCTCCAGCGGAAAGGGCAGTACGTCCTTCAGGCAACGAACAGATTGGCTGCAAAGCGACCTCACTGCCGCAGTCCATCTTCCGGACCCTTGGAGTATTCGATGCCAAGTCAGAACACACCCATAACTTGGAGGTTTTGGCATGAAGTCCCCAGTTCCAACCTCGGGGTCGGATTCCAGGCACAATCTTCCACTCTGAATGCTGGACGTGAAGTTCCTATATCGGGTCAGCCGTAAAATTTCCTCTCCGTTACTCGTGGTATCAACGCCTCTTTCCAGAGAGCAATTTTAACATAGAGAGAAATTCACAGGAATTAGAAATATGTAGAGAACATTGTTGATTGGTTCCTGCTATAGGCTCCACCTTCTGTAGCTCAAACTATTGGCCATATCGACTTAGGGATATGCGCACAATCTCTGAGTCAGTCGGACAAGTTCGGAACATTTTGACCTTCAGTAACGTCCGGTGGCGTATAGGTCAACGGCAGTTCTTTCACCTGAGGCGAGAGAAATTCCCTAAGCTGGCGGTATTCTGCCCGGGTGAACCCGTTATACAAACACAAGGGGAGGCTGTCCATTGTCCACTCGCAGCCTGGCCTGATTTTTGGTGGTCCCGTGGATGCTGGCTGGCAAGTTATTCCTTTCATTTCTCTTTTTATATTGTAAATATAAAAACGTACAGAATGACCCATTTTCGTCATTCCATTATAAGCTTTACTATTTAATAGTATGATTAATTTTGAATATTTTTATTTATGATCAATTTTCTCCTAGATCTCAAGATTTATCAGTTATTGCTTTCTCAAATATAGGAATGACTATTATAGTTATTTCTCTATCTCTTTAAAACTATTTAATCTTTCGCAACAGTACATACATCACCGGATTACTATTGATTTTCTCTTTAATTTGAAATATGTCTCGGTTCTGCAACTATCTTTATTTGACTGTAATCCTTAATTTTCCTATAATCGCATGGTGATTAGATTTTCAAATTTATTTATTTTCTTTAATAAAATTGTTAGACCATAGAAATACTACTTAAAAAATTTTGCTTTTAGCTAAACTACCAATAACAATTAGTAATATTTTTCATCAAATTTAATTTATGACTTCCATTTTTTTATCTTCAAGCTGTATTGGTCTGATCTTGACTTTAAACATCCTTTAATATCAAGTTTATGACTGTAAAATTTATTTTAAATGCTAAAAGCTTTTAATTTTCTTCTCCTATGGGTCCTGTGAAGCTAAATTCCACATTAGATGAACATACGGTTTATTTAATTCATGGATCCGGCTACAGTCTCCATGGAAACATTTATGTAACTAAGGGAGCTTATGGCAAATAGTCTTGCACTGGTGGGTGTAGATTTATGGCATTGTTTCTTTGAAATCGGTATGTTTCGACACAACAGCCCATCCCAGCTGATAGCCTCGGCAGGAGTTCTGATCACATCAGCTATTCAACAGAGCTGATGTCTCTTGTATCATAGTCATTACCTCTAAGGAGATGTTCTATCCCCTCACTCCCTACCTACAAATGAAAACTTTCCTATTCCCTTATGAGTGAAATCATGGTCCTTTCTTCCTTTCCTTATTGCTGCTTATAAATCTTCCCCAAATGTTTATCCAGGATTCATCGTCAGTAATCTCTTCGCTTCTATTCTATCCTAATGTAGGTGGGTGTGTAGGGAAATTGCCACCGGAGCCTGTGCTCCATTGCAATTAAATTAAATTAAATCCTGCAATCAGCTGTTTCTGATTATTTCCTCGATGTCGCAAGATCGCAGTGTAACTGAATGTTTATAAAATGTAAGATCTTTGGTGTTCTTTAACATGGCTGCGTTAAAAATATATTCTGTTTCCAGGGCTGGTACGGGTTGAATTAAATATGGAAATACAAAATTTATGTGTGGCGCTTATGAAAATTTGAAGTAAGTTTGCTTTGGAAAGTTTGAAATTAATAAATGTCTTCATTTTATTTAAGGTTCCCTGCTGAGGCCACTTGGTCGTATAACCTCTGTCACTCAAGCCCGTACTAATTACAAGTATGTCAACGCCGAGGAACCTGGCGACAGTTTTAAAGAAATAACCGATCGTGCAGCACAAACTCTTTTTTGGACTGAACTTTTTAGAGGTAGGGTTGGTAGATTTCAACCTTTTTTTTAGTAAATTTCTAAATGTTCAATTTATTAGTACATTGCTTAAATCATGACAGGTGCTGCTGTGACATTAGCACATATATTTAAGGAGCCAGCTACAATAAACTATCCCTTCGAGAAAGGACCACTTAGCCCCAGGTTTCGAGGTGAACACGCCTTGAGACGGTACCCGTCAGGAGAAGAACGATGTATTGCTTGTAAACTATGTGAGGCAATTTGCCCAGCTCAGGTGAGAATTTATGTAATTAATTGTTTGAATGGTTATCTGCTTCGTAACATAACCCCAGGGACTCATCCTTATGGTGAGTTGTAACAAAGGTTTGGGTAATATCTAGAACACGATACCGCTGCAACCACTTACCTCCTCGCGATGTAAATACTTTCGGATGGAGAGAGTATGACATCAAGTTGCTGAATATGACATGTCAAAGCTAAGAAAATATTTTCCTCGACTTAATGATATAGAAGATTCGCGATGTTGAATCGATCGTGATCAGGTGCTTATGCTGTATACAAAGACCGCGTTTCAAAGGATTTTACATAATTTTTCTCCTGGTCCAGGCCATATTTCAACCTAACCAGAACATTTTTCATCAATACCATCATTGGTGCAGCAATTATATTAACCAAAACTTTTTCGTAACTTTCTACTGGTTGTGGTTAGGTCAAACGTGATTTTTTTTTGTCAAACATAGAATGCTTTCAGTGGATTCTACATGATGGAAGGTATGTCTCTAAGCTGTGGAGAATATTTTGCTGTCATAAATTTCTTGTGATTTTTTCCAACAGAGAAAAGCTGAAATGTCAGCAACACACTTCAGCAAATGAATTATCCAACATTTTGTGAGATTTGTGTTAATTTTTTAGCACTGGTGGCATTGTGGTATTTTATCTAGAATTATTATTGCTATTATTATTCTCATATCAAAATGCACAGTTAAATAAAGTGTGCAAATCAACTTAACTTCAAACACACTTAGCCCAGTACTTCGCAACCTCAATCGCATTGTGTGTTGCTTGAAACAGGTCTTCGTTGTGGCAGGATGATGGGCACATAGGGCACTCGATATGATTCATAGTTTGGTCTTCACCACATTCGCACTTAATTCTGGTAGTATCAGTATAACCCCATCTCATTAGTTTTTCCTTGGACCTGCCCACTCCTGTTCGCAATCGATTTAAGGACCACCAGACGTTCCAATACTCTGCATGACCAGGTGGCAAGCGCTCTGCAACTGTCAGTGGTCCCGAGATGTTGGGAACCCTCATTTTCCATAACTGTACTCTTGCCTTTTCAGGTGACCCAATTAGTTCCTGTGATGTTCTGAGAAAGCTTTTCCTGGATTTGAGTCTCTGGGCTGGTGGTATATGGCCATGCAGTGGATGAGCATTTTCCCGTCCTACTTTGGTCCTCTCCTTGTTGTCAGCCACTTCTCTCTGGAACTTGTGTGGTGGAATGCCCGAAAGCTGGTAAAGCCTATCAACTGGGGTAGGCTTTAAGCAACCTATCACTAGCCTACAGGTGTTATTGAGGGCTATATCCACCTGTTTGGTATGAGATGATAAGTTCCAAACTGGGCATGCATATTCTGCAACAGAGTAACAAAGGGCCATTGCTGATGTATGTATAGTTTGTGGTTGACTGCCCCACTGTGATCCAACTAATTTGCGCAGTAAGTTGTTTCTTGTAGAGATCTTCATTTTGCAATTCATGCAGTGCTTCTTATATGTGAGGGTTCTGTCGAGTGTCACTCCCAGATATTTTGGGGTGTTACATGTCTGCAGTTTGATACCTGACCACACTACTTGCTGTCCTTTTGGTTTGCCTGACTTCCTCCTTGTCATTGCCGAGGTTGTCCGCGCCCCTCTTAAGCGAGGAGGTGGCCTCTTCGTAATCCACACCGAGTAGCTGCAGTGAACATCAGGTTGGGTGATGACATTAGGAGCTGTAGCAGCACCATGGACAGGTCCCTCTTGCATGGCTATTTCCGAGGAGTGGTCTCCGTCATAAGACATAGTAGCGCTTCCCGCAGAAGATAAGTCTCTGTCGGTGGGCATGACGACGCTTTCTACAGTAGACATAGGAACGGGAGTGTTGTGCTGACCCCGTGTTATGACCGCAAGGTTCCTGGGGTCAGACGCAACCCTAGCACTCTCACCAGGGGGTTCCACTTCGCTCGGGAGTGGGCCGTGTGGTGGTAGTCCCTATCGCCTCGGAATGGGAGGGCAAAGGATCCCCAAAGAAGAACAAGCAAGCAATTCTGCTTACCCTCACCTTCGCTAAGCGAGATAGAATTAGCATACACGAATCACAGAGAAGCGTACACGCGTATACCAATACCAGCTCAGCTCTTCCCTGGGTGGGGAGGCGGAGACGGCACTAGTCGAGCGCCGTAGTGGACCGCATATGAAGCCACCGCTTCCGGCCAATCAGAGCGGGTCTTCCGCCACGCCGACAGGTATATTAGGAGGTCTGTCTGGGAGGCTAAACCAGTCTACGCGGTGACTGCCAGCTTTCATCACCCTGTAGACACCGGACACCTGATGAAGACAACCGAGCTGGTTGTTGAAACATTGTGTTTTCAAAACACCATCCGGCTGCACACCCGTGAAGACTACATTGCTTCAGTACGCCGGGAAAGTCTCCACGCACACCACACTACTTTTAACTTACGCTGAGCTTTCCTATTTTTTAGGTGAAAGGCACACACTTCAGTTTTTGAAGGGTTAGATCTTAAGTGATTTTCCCCATAATAGCTTGATACGCCTTCAAGAGCAGCAGACAAATTTCTTTCTACAACTTTTAAGTTTTGAGCTCTGTGAGGCTAGAGCTAGGTCATCAGCGTACACGAAGCTCCTGGTATCTGGATGTAATGGCTGATCATTTGTATAAATGTTGAAAAGTATTGGGGCCAGTACACTACCTTGAGGTAGACCATTCTTTTTTACCCTCCATCGACTGCGCTGTCCTTGAAAGTCAACGAAAAACCTACGATTCTGAAGAAGAGTAGCGATAAGCTTGGTTAATCCGGTGGCCTTTGTCAGACTGTAGACCTTGTCAAGTAATAGCTGGTGGTTAACAGTATCGTATGCTGCTGACAGGTCCACAAAGACAACGCCCGTGGCTTTACGGGTCTCAAATCCATCCTCTATAAACTGTGTTAGCTTCAGCAGTGGCCCAGTACATCTTTTGCCAGGACGAAAGCCACCTTGTTGTGGAATAAGTTTTGGATCAACCACAGGCTGGATACGATTCAGAATTAATCGTTCAAATATTTTGTAGAGATGACACGAGTGCTATTGGTCTAAAATCTTTAGGATTGTTTCCTTCTTTTCCAGGTTTCAGCAGCGCAATGACTCTTGTCCTCCGCCACATCTTCGGAATTTGATATGAGCTCATACATTTGTTAAAAAGCTGTAGAACCTATTCTTTGGTTTTAATCTGAAGTTATTAATTTGTTCTGATCGTATGTCATCGACTTTCCTGTTTTGCACTCATGAATAACCTTTTCCAACGCTGACATACTAAAGGACTCAGTGAGGTTGTTGATATCTTCCTGACTGTTTCTGTGTGTTTTTCTTTGTTTTTTAGATTGTCTCCTTCCCGTTTATGAGTAGCAATTTGGTTTGTGTTTATATTGGAATGTCCAGTGATCTACGATGTATCATTGTTGAGGGGTTTTTTAAGTCTCCATGCCTTGTGACTATCTCTTTTCAAGTCCAGCTCTTCTAATGTTTTGATCCAGCAGTCTCTTTTTGCTGCACTTAGAGATGAGATAAGTTGATTACCAGCTTCTATTGTCTTTTCGCCAAATGGATCATCTTGGAAAGTTGATTTATAAACCATGAACTGTGCAGCTAGATCTGAGGTGAGACCCGGAATATATAATGATCGGCAACCACGGGGAATGAATCTTATGGAGCATTTTTTCACAGTTGCAGTGAATGTGTCATATGATTCTGGTGTTGGTTCAATAGTAGACACAGCCGCATCCAATATTTCTGTGAACATGGACCAGTCAACTCTCTTGAAGTTATACCTCCTGTGGAAAGGAACTCTCTGGGGTCTCACTGTCGCAAACACTTCACACATTATTGGTCTGTGCTTCGTGTTTGGTATTGGGTTACAGACAGACTTCACACATTGCTGGCTGATGTGATTACTGCTGAATATTAGATCAGGGTTGTAGCCCCGTCTCCATCTCCCACTGTTGAAAGATGCTGGCAGTTTGGGATCATGTATGATAGTAAGTTGATTTACATCTGCCCATTCTTCTACTGCAATGCCCTTCTCGTCATCGAAGTCGTAGCCCCAAGCAGTACAATAAGAATTAAAATCTCCGATAACAATCTGCAGATGTTGATTTTGGAAATTAAACGGTGGTTTGACAGTGAATTTACTGCTGGGTGTTTTATATAAAGATGAGATTGTGCAGTTTTTAAGCTCAATGGTGAGGACTTCGATGTCGTTCTCTTCTGTGAAGGCCGTGGACAGGACCTGAACATCTGTTCGGACAAAGATGGCACTTCCGTATTTATCGTGAGGTCTCTCAACCGCACGGATCATTCCATTTATTTTAGGTCGGCGCATTTCAGTACTTCTATGTGTCTCTTGTACACATAAAATGTGACATTTGTGTTGATTGCATAGGTCTTGTAGCAATTCTTCTTTGGCTGATGACATGCCTTCAATGTTGATGGAGACAATCTTTAACTGTGGCCCTGACAAGGGCTCGCTTATCATGTTTCTGTTGTGAAAGGGTTGGCTGGCATTATACTTTTGCCCAGGGATCGCCCGATTGCTTCTGATAACGTTTTCAAATCACAATCTTCGGGGAGAATTAAACCAAAACAATAATGTATAACTGATTATCATGATACCTCTACAATGCTATTGCTATTTTCTGCAAACTTGACCTATAACATCACACTAAGCACCGATTGGTGTATAACCTTGTCTTAACGGTATCTACATGGAAACAATTTTTTTCTCAGTCTTCAACAAAACAACTGTTCAACTGCTTTAAACAAATATTTATGAAACATTGTAATTAATACCTATAAATTCCAGATGGTCCACTGGAAAAACAAGATTCAGAAAAATTAAATCATGAAGAAAATTGTTGTTTTTTTAGAAATATTGAAACAAAAACATCTAGAATATTTAAAAAGTCAGAAATCAAATATATATTAGTATTGTTATATCCAGTGGAACACCGAGCGTTGTGGGTTAAAGGTAACACACTGGTCTCACATCCAGAAAAAGGCAGTTTTGAACCCTTGCTCTGCCATCCTCATTTCAGTTTTCCGTGTCCAGAACTCAGTCCAGGCAAATCCTTCAAAATCACATTGCTGAAATCCTTCCCGCTCCTTACCCCGTCATTTCTTACCTCTAATGACCTTGACATTGATGTGTAAAGCCATAAACAAAAAGAAATCCAGTGTAAGCCATCTATTTAATCATACAAAGTGATACCCAAATATACTACAAAGTAGCATAAACAGTCCTAAGTAGAAAATGATTCTAATTCTAATAAATTCGCAAAATAATCCAGCTGTAAATTAATTATTAGATTTTGTGGGCCAGGCCAGACTAGAGCCTAACCACAACTAATACTACAAACAAACAAAAATCATGTCAGTACTCTGTGGTGGAAAGTTGTGCTGGAATCGCAATCTCCAGTTGACCCACAACAAAGCGAGGTAATACTATAAATAGCTGTAATTGCATATGTTACAGGCCATCCTATGACATCAATTCTTCACACGATGGAAAGCGTTTGTGCTGGAGTCGTAATCTTCAATATACCCAAAAATTGTGTATAAATACACAACTTGTAAGATTTTTTTTGTGGAAGTTTATAGTTGAGAAAATAAACTGATGGATATACAGTACGTATATTTATCCAGAGAGAAAAATAAATAAAATAAAAAATAAATAGTGTATTTGACATATCATCATTTGATAGTTCACCAACCTGAAATTAGCATATTGTTAATTCTATTTTTACTATACCATACAGGTGTTTTCCTTAAATCCCAATGTGAAACATAGTTTCTGCAAACTGTTGGAAGGAGTAAACTTATAACAGAACAACTGTGTCAAAATTAAGTCAAGATACAGTGAATATATTAATTTATGTGCCACGGAAATTTTGATTTTCAAGCAGCAGTATTAATTAGCAGAAGATGTAGTTATTTTGAAAATCGGCATGAACAGAAATGACAACTGACATCCCATGTTATAGTATATGGCACAGGGGATTGTTTTTATTTACAATTTAAGTTACTTTAACAAATACTATGTCTCTGATATCATTACTTTATGCAGACAATTCGGGTCTACTGAAGATCGCGATTCTGCTACAACATTCAGTAATATTGTTGTAATACTGCTGTAGTCAGTCACAAGATGTAGTATTATTTTCAAGCAGTAATTCCGTTGCAATACAGCCTGGACCATTATTTTCAAGCAGAAATTAGGTTGCAATACAGCCTAGACCAGTATGAAACTGTTAAATGTACTTCGGAAAGACTTTCTAGTGGCGTCTTGCGTTTGACCACTTCAGTATTATGACGACAACTCCTGGCGGAATCGCGATCTCCAGTAATCCCGACAATTCCGTTTATTGATTCATTTTCATCTGGCTTGAGGCAAATGAAGGATTTATACAAAAAAAATTCCTGACCTGTGCATCCACTTTCTCCTGCTTCTCCAAACACCCTATTCCCCCTTTCTGCCCTAATTTCAGTGTTGATATTTGAAATTAGTCTGTAATGTTTATTGTCTTGTCCACAAATTACTTTGTAAATGATTATGTATTTTAACAATAAATAGATTTACAAACTACTGTAAGAAATACATATTTTTGTGAGTGAAGTTTCATGTTTCTTAGTTGGCATACGCATTAAAAGAACCTTTAAGCTACTCTAATTTTTTATGTGTATTATATAGCATCTGAAATTAGTTTGAGAAACAATTATTTCTTGGAAAAATAGGTATGTTATAGTGGTTGTTATTAATTACCATCACTTATTTTACATTCAGGCCATCACAATTGAAGCTGAGCCTCGAGCCGATGGAAGCCGCCGTACAACGCGTTATGATATTGACATGACAAAATGTATATATTGTGGATTCTGTCAAGAAGCCTGTCCTGTTGATGCCATAGTTGAGGTTTGATAAAAAAATTCATATAATTTTAAGTGTTTTCTAATGTGCGTGATATGATCATCATAATTTGGTATCAGTGATTAGTGATATTCTACATCATCAATGAAGCTTCCAAAATATGTGTACCAGTGCTCCATTTTAAACTGTTATTCTGCTAAGAAGGTATTAGTTTATAATCTAAATATACCATCTTTGTTGGTCAGTAATTCTAATTTCCATGGAACTGTCACAAATCATTTATTTCACTTGTAAGTAAATGTCAAGTAATATTTGGAAGATATGTATGTTTGTTGGTAACATTTTGCCATTTCTAAGGTAAGGCACACTTGGTCAGGCTGGGTGAGAATGCTGCCAAACACATATAGTAGGATCGGAACGCAGCAAATGACATTTTTACTCTTGCCGCCATCAGTTGTCAATGATCAATTTAGTAATTCCTGCACTGCAAATGGACTCAGCAGACAAAACCTTTTTTTGTTGAGGAAGAAGAAACTTAAGTAAAAAAGGCAATCAGTTTAGTTTAAAATAGAATTTCGTACATTATGTAGGCAAATTGGATGATAAGCATCTCACAACAAAAGTTATTTCTACTATCCCTTGTAGTTGCTGAATATTGTTTTGTTATTGTGGTGATAGGAGCATTAGGGGAAAATTCATATGGTAATACATTCAGCCACAGTTTTGTAAGGCACTGGGTACAGGAAAATTGAGTTTGCATGATGATGACTTCATCAAGGGAATTGACTTAAAAATGCCACATGTAATAGTAGGTGATGAAGTGTTTCCCCTTACGATGCCTATTCCAGGATATCAGTTAAACAAAAATGATGGAAGGGGATGATCTCCACCATCCCAAAACTGTTACTGACCTGTTTAAATTTGGATTAACTGCTTTCTAAAAGTGTCTTCTTCACATTTTCCACTCTCCTTTTTTAGAAAAGTCACCACAAATTAAATTAAAAATGCCAAAATGTGGGACACTCCGCAACCGCAAAATGTTAGCAGCACTGCAAAAGTGACACAAAAATAATTGGTACAGGGGTCATATCAACCTAAATAAGTTTTTTTTTTTGTCATAGTGATCGTGATTAGGTGGAAATTCGGCCTGGACCAAGAGTAAAAAATTTACGGGAAATTCGTTCTGCGGCATCCATCTCTGAAACGGTGCATTTGTTTACAATGGAATCAATCAATTCTAAGATGGCGAGCCTTGTTGTTCTGCGTTTCCGATAGTATTTCAAGCAACGTTTTGCAACGTTTTACAACGGAGTGAAGCTAAAATGGCAAGTATATATTACAACAAAGGATTAAACCAACATTTCAAGAGATTATCATTGATTTCGCAGCGCCGGCGGCATCTACTAGCTGTGCTGTAATGTCATATTTCAGCATTTTTCATTTAATTCGTTGTGACTTTTTCGAAAAACGAGAGTGCCAAACATGAAGAGGACATTATAACAAAGCGATTAATCTAAATTTTAACAGGTCAATACCAGTTTGGACGCCAAATTTTCTATTCTAGGCTCCGTAATGTAAGGATGATGAGTGGGAAGGCATTTGGTGATATAGTTAGGTTACAAATCTATGAAAGGAGAGTGTTGATGTTACCTAATAAGATAAATAAAGTAATACAAGTCATGTGCTCCATTCATAACATTTTTACTAACAATATCTGCGCTGGGGTGCAGAAGATGTCAGCGATACTGACAGCAGAGAAATAGAAATATTTCAAGAGTTGACTTACACAGCCTTTTATGCTACACAAGAAGCCACTAAGATTTGGAATATCGTCACAAAATATTTTTTTGCGAAAAATTGGCTTTGTTAATTGAAAACATGCCAGCATTCCAAAGAAAATTATATTAAACTTCTAAAATTAACAAAAAAATAAAATAAAAATTTGAAGAATGTGATTATATTTGATTATTTTAACAAGTTTACTACATCCTTCCATTTTTTTAATCATTATATTTTGTGTGTTGTAAATCATACAACTCTTTGAAAGTCATTACTAATAAGGTGAGGTGCCTCTCATCTGTTTCATTTTATTATGGCCCAACTACTATTTTTTTCACTTTACCACCAGCGAGAGGAGGCTTATGTGTGGATAGTAAATCTACTGTCATGTGACTGGCAGGATGCACCAATAATACACCAGCTGGTCATGTACAAGTATGTACATTTATTCAGCAATGTACACAATAACCATTTATTAACATGTTATGAAGACCATTCCATTTTCAGCAAGGTCAGTCTTAACTTACAACTAATGTCAGAGGACTATTATACTCCCTTAAGTTCCCATCAGGCTATTCCATCCCCAAGTAGGTATTGGCGTCTAAGCAGGTTCATTCCCACCTGTCTTTATTGTAGTACCATGATGTGTCATCTGTCAAAGGCTGGTACTCCCTACCATCAGCATCTCCCTTGAACTTACATTCACACTGCAATAAGCAATTTTACTGTCTCACTGCATTCCTTTACGTCTAAATAAAGATTGCATCACTCTTCCTGATCTAGACCAACTCCTGATACATCAGCCACCTGTGCACCATGTACACTGTTTTGGCTGTTCACTTATACTTCCAACGAAAACACCTGCAATTGTCTGTCTCCACAAATGCACACTGTAATTGATTCGACTGTATCGACTGAGTACATCCGCTTTCTCTTCTTTTTATTTTCTTCTCATTCCACTTTCCATAGTGTCTGCCAATTCTTTTTATTTCCTTCTTCTGTGCTTCCTCTCTTTCCTCCATAATCATTGGTAATGGTGATTTCCACTTGCTTCCGTTGCCCTTTATTATTTCCTTTTGTGACACACTTCCACTTTTGTCTTCAAATCCTTTATTAACAATGGTAAATTTTGCTTGCTCAATATATTCTTCCGCTGCTACTCTCAGGGTAATAAATGGTGCTTCTTCTTCTCTCTTCGTATTTACCATATATCCCTGCATACACACTATCGCTTTTCTATAATCTACTATGGCCTTCCATTTCTTCAATCAGTCTCTCTCGATTATATCATCATATGACGTAGCCACTCTTGCCAAAATTACCTGCATTTACTGCTGCATTATTAACCCCTTTCCTTCCTTCAACACAACAACAAACACTTCTTCTGGAACTGTTCCTCCCGTGATTCCTTCCATCATTCCACAATGCTACTATTCTCTTACACACTCAGATCTAAGAATAGACACATCCACTCCTGAGTCCAGAAGAAGCTTAATTGGACTAAGCTTGCTTTCTTCATGCTCTAAGTCAATATAATTACTTCTGTTATTACTGCTGCAGTCACTCTTTGTCAATCCCTGTACGTGTTCTATCCATGGGCAAGCATTTGATGGCCGCCCCATCTCCAACATTTGTTACACTTCATCGCTTTAAAGGCGCAACATGCTCCCATATGACTCAACAAATTTTATCTTTCACATGGAATGGGATCTTTCAGGTTAACGTCATCTCTGCAATGACTTCCATATGCCAACTCAACGATAGGACCTAAGCTACCTAGTCCCCTCCACCACTGTCGCAACTTTATTATAACTTCTTTCCATTCATCTTCTTGCCTTCTGTTCGTTTTTCCTGCCGTGCAGTAACCTTTCAGACGCGTATGTCTCCTCTGCACTGCCTGACGTTATGCCCTGCTTTCCAGCAGAGCTGACACCTTTGTCTCAGCGCTGTGGCAATTCCTATTATAGCCATCACTTCTCTACAATGCCTTGCGTTATGTCCCACCTTTCTGCAATACAGACAACTCGGCACTCTCACATCTTCTCCATTCATTCTACTAACTCTGCTTCAAAATTCACTTCTTCCTCCTCTTTTGATTTCTACACGTTGCCTTCTATCAATTTCCTGGCACTGCTGTTTTTCTTTTGCCAGCAAAATTATGACTTCCTCTGCCAAGGCAATCTCTGTTAATGATAGCTCCATTCCTCTTGCACTAAGCACTGCCTACTAATCCTTGCACGAACTTTGCCAAAGTGTTAATTAATTTCAAAGTTCCTCTCAATTCACTCCCTTTTAATTCTCTCTTGGTTGATTCCCAGAATTCATGAATGATTTCTTATCTAGTAATCCTTGCACAAACACTAAACAAAATGTTAATTAATTTCAAAGCTCCTGTCAATTCACTCCCTTTTAATTCTCTCTTTTTTGATTCCCAGAATTCATGCACAATTCCATCCAACTGACTGGACCATTCTATAACCGATTCACCTCCTCTTTGCTGACTTGCAAAAATACTTAATGTCCTCCTTGTCTTCACAATATTCAACAGGATCTCATGAGCCTCAACATCCATAAGACTGAACACCGCATCAAAATTCTCCAAAAATTCATCTAAAGTTCCTTTCTCTCCGCAGAAAGAATTTGGAATTACTTTTAATTCTTCCGATAAACTCACGATTTCTCTCCTTTTATTTACTTCCTCCTTCAGAGGTCTCATTTTTTCCTGCAATGGTAGGCATGGTGAGAATTTCTTGTTACTCACTTTTCTGATGATCTGCTGCCATCTCGCGTAGTGCTGACAGAGTCTCCTTATTGCTTGCCGATGTCTCTGTAACACTGTATTTTGGGTGGTATTTTCTGCCCTGTTGTTGTTGCTCTCTCTATTTCTATTCTCATTAATCACAAGCTTGCTGGAGTGTTACAAGTACCCTCATGCCCAAAACTTTCTCGTGCTGGCTGATGCCTCACATGACAACCAAATAAAATTCCTGTGGTAGACTAGCTACTATTTTTTTCCGCTCTGCCACAAGAGAGAGGAGATTTATATGTGGGGAGGATGTGGTATGTGAGTTATAGGATGGACCAATAATACACCAGCTGGTTATGTACAAGTATTTACAGTTATTCAGTAAGGCACACATAACCATTTATTAACCTGTTATGAAGGCCATCCCCCTTCCAGCCATGTCTGTCTTGACTTGCGACTAATTTCAGAGAACTAGCATACTCCCTTAACTTCTCATTAGGCTATACCATCCCCTAGTAGCTATGGGCATCTAAGCAGGTTCATTTCCACATGTCTTTATTGTAACACCATGATGTGTCATCTGTCAAAGGCTGCTACCACCATCTCTGGTTATGGCCGACCATCTTCTGTCACGAATGCCACTCGCACTCTGATTGGCACTACCGACGACCAGCCTTGACCGCTGCTGCCGTCACCTGGTTCGACATGTTCAACCTCTCCTCCTTCGATACCCCTCAGTTTTGTTCATTGTTCCCACTACCTTTTTTATTGGAGGGTATGATGACTGCCCAATCCTTGATGTGGTAATTTGTCCTGATTATGTCGTTTCTCACTTCAAACTGCTGACTGACTCGACCCACTATCCGATTCATCGCTCTGCGAGTTTGCACATTCTCTCTGGCTCAACTGTTTACAATATCTGTTGCAACTGACTTAGCTGTCTGTAATTTCTCTGTAAATCCCATTAAATTCTAGGTGCACTGCAATTTGCATGAAATGAAAAAGAAAAGATGAGTGAGAATTTTTATAATTTTTCATCTTTAATTAGCTTTCAGTTTGTAATTAGTTATAATTTTAGCAAAAGTGCTTCCATTATCTTGCATGCAAATTTACTGAAAATTTTTAGCCAGTTTTATTGAAGTAATACAATTAATTTATAAAAATTGTAATATACAAGTTAAAAAAAGCAGGCTACTGTAACTCCTGTCGCACACTAGGACACAGCGGGTCACATTGGAGTGCATTAGGCAGAAAAATATGTGTGGCAAACCAATCAAAAAATGCGGCCTGAGAGCAACCTGACAACCCCCCTCCCCCCCTTTTCCTCTGCCTCATAATGGGTGTTCCTTCACTTGAATTAATCATTGCTGACACATTTTTGTGCTACCTTTCCTTAGCATCAAGATTAATATATGAGTGTTGAAACAGCTTTTATAGAAAATGGTATAAGCAATCACAAGGCAGTTGTAGTAACTTTGAAATGTAAAAAATACAGGGTGCGGCAAAAAGATCTGACGGTTTTAAAATAAAAACAACATGAAAAATAAAAGTGATACAAAATATTTTATTGCTTATTACAGAAGGGTATTCATGCAAATTAATGTCAATAACATCAGAACAACCAATTTCATCCGTTTAAGATGTGAAGATAACGTCCTTTAAATGACGTCCGTCTTTGACCAAGACATTCTTCCAGCCTTGCACTGAAGCTGTTGAACACCTGCTCTAACATCGCACGAGGCAGGTTGGCAGTTTCTTGGCGTATGGCTTCTTTCAGTCCGTCTAGTGTGTGGGGTTTGTTTGTGTAAACTCTTGCTTTAAGGAGCTCTCACAAGAAGAAAAAAATCGCAAACGCTAAGGTCTGGAGAGCGAGTTGGCCATTCAATGTCCCCAAAACGCGAGATCACTAAACCATGAAACATGCTTCTCAAAACGTCCATAACCTAACTGGCTGTATGGGCAGTTGCCCCATCCTGCTGGAACCATATCCCACTGCGCACTAAACGATTTCTCATAAGTTCACGGATCAGGAAGTTTTTTAGCATCAACAAATAACGTTGTGAATTGACCGTAACGGTTCGACCACCCTCTTCAAAGAAGTATGGCCCAATGACACACCTTTTCGTTACATCAAACCACACGGTAACCATAGGACTGTGCAGAGGATGTTCATGCTGTTGTTCCGGATTTGTAGCCGACCAATAACCAAATTTCTCTTTGTTCACATAACCATCCAGATAAAAATGTGTCTCGTCGCTCATCATTAAAAAAATTTCATCAGTCAGCATTGCAATCATTTCTTCTGCATTTCTTTGCCTAGTCATTAGTCTTTAACTGCTGGACAATAGCCATTTTGTGTAGGTGGAAGTGCAGATCGAAACACAAATTCGTCTTACCGAGCGTTCAGACATGTGCAAAGCAGCAGCTTGTTTGCGGGCCGACCGCCGAGGACTGGCTTCCACAGCTTCTCTTACTCAATTGATATTCTCTGGCGTCCTAGATGACCTTGGTCGACCTGTTGACTTCTTTTTTTAACACTGAACCGGTAGCTCTGAAGGTGCTCACCCATAGCATAATGGTGTTACGAGTTGGGACTCTTCCTCGTGGACCCACGTTAAATCGTCTACGGAACTGCCGCTGAGCAGCAATGCACGAATCGCCACTTTTAAAAAACGCCTCGACAACAAACGCACGGTGCTCACCCGACCATTGTTCTATGGCTACCACAAATGTCCACGTGTGGGCTCTGTATTGCGTCTATCCGCACCACCCCCCACCATCTACTCGCTCAACAATACGGCGGCGAAAACCGTCAGGTCATTTTGCCGCACCCTATACCATCATCATCATTAGTGTTCTGCTCTCAGGAAGGTTTTCACATCGCTGTTCTCCATGCTGTCCTGTCTTCTGTCCTCCTCTTCATGTCTGTGTAGTTTCCATTTCCTTTGATGTTATCTGTGTTCTTATACCTCCTTGCTCTCGCTCTCCTTCAACAAACTAGTCCTTCCAAACTATCTCTTAACAAGCACTCTCCTCTTAACAGCTGTCCCATCTAGTTCTTCTTTCTTTCTGTTATGACTTGGAATATTATCCTCTTCTCAACAACCCTTTCCAGCATTTCAAAATTACTCATTTTTTCCATCCAGTTTATCCTCTCCAATCTCCTCCAGATTTCAAATGCTTCTATCCATTTTTCATCCTCTTTTCTTAGTGTCCACGTCTATACCCCACAAAGTGCCACATTCCATATGTAACATTTGCCAGTTCTTTTCCTCAGTGCTTTATCTACTTTCCCAGTTCCTCTTCATATTAAACACTTCCTTCGCTACAGCAATATGAGCTTTCACGTCTTATTGGCATCTCAAGTCCTCAGTGATTGTACTTCCAAGTTATTTGAATGCTCTTACTTGGCTGATATTAGCTTTTCCAATCTTAATACTTATCAGTTGCTTTCCTTTACAATCACCATAATTTTTGTTTTTGATTCATAGATTTTCATTTCAAACTCTTCACAAGCTTGATTTAAATCTTTCAGCATTTTGTTGAGTGTTCATCGCTTTCTTTTATCTAAACCATATTTTCGGTAAACGTTTTGCATTCTATTCTCTTGACACCAATACACACTCCTCTTTTTTCCATCTAAGCATTTCTCAATAATCTCTTTTGGGTATGAATTGAACAGGGGAAAGTCAACAACTTTCCTAATGCCTCTACCAATGCTGCTTTCTCCCAACATCTTGTTTCCAATCTTAATTCTTGCTTTCTGTTGGAAATATAGGTTCTGTAATAACCTTCTCTCCCTCTAATCTACCCCTTTCACCTTCAAGATATCCATGCACTTTTTCCATTGCACCCTGTCAAAAGCATTTTTCAATTCAATAAAGACAGCATGTAAGGACAAAAGCCACACCAGGGGTGGTAGTATCGTTTTAGTGCCTTAACCAGTAGTTCATGTGGGTTCAAAGTTCTGTGGAAATTTTGCAAAATAATTTTAATTTGACCATGTAGCCCTTTTGGATCTCAACTGAAATGCTTAGAGGTCGCCACTAAATTTGTTCAAACGACAAACTTAGAAAAGGTTTCCAGTCTACTATGAAATTACAAGTCCACTTTGCTCGAAAAATTTGAAGTTTATTTTTAAAAAATCACAAGTTCAAAAATAGCATTATACAGTTAAGCAGGCGATTGAAGAGACTTTTCCAAAATATTGCAGATTGTGGAGAGAAAATTTACCGAACACCCCTTTGAAATTTTAAAAGTTCTAAGTAGTCTTCATACTCTCAGACTAACACATGGATGTTCCAACATGGCTGCCCATACGTCCCAACTTTCCACCGGCTAACCACTACTCCGACACGAACTGACGCAGATTATCTCACATAATGCTCCCAGGATACAGAAAGACGAAATCAAACGAAAGACCAAAGCATGATTGCGGCGGGGTCCTTATATAGGGTTACCAAAATCAGTGACGTAAGCAGCTGTACCACATCTTTTTGCTTCCGCGAGACCAAAAGTGTGCGTAATTTATTTGACAATCCAGATTATTAAAAATGTTTAAACTTCGACAAGGTCTAGACTTATCTACTAGAAGTCCAACGGCAATTTCGTGAGAAATTTAGAGTAATTAGTTTTAAAGTTTTATTTAATTCCGCATGGTGATACAAAGCTCTGAAGTAGGGGATTAACCCAAAGGCTTGAATTTTTACAGCGACAATCAACAACAATCTATCTTCAAAAACATAATTACCAGACAAATGCTAAAACTTTTTACTAAAACATTATATATTCTGAATCATCTTAATTAGGGCTGTCTACTGATATAAATTTCAAATTAATATTCCTTTTAATTAAAAAGTTCATTATTTTCTCTTAATTAAAATCGCTAATTAAACTTTGCCAAATTATTTACTACCAAAATATCGGGAACAATGCTGACTATAGCTGGTGATAAAAGTTCAGCTGTCGCTTTACTCGATTTAAAGATATTACAAATCTTAGAATTTCTACTTTTCCGATCGCGTGTTTCAAAGCTTGAACAAACCACAATAAAATAAACATTTCCTGTTATGATAAATACACCTTAAAATAATTTTTATGGCGAATTGTCACTGTGGGAAAGGTTACAGGGAAATTCCTTAAAGTTGACAACTAATTTCAAAGTCCAGCATAAAATTCTGCACTTGTTGGAGCGAGTGATGAGGGGATGCACGAGAGAAGTAAAGGAATTGGGTTACAAAACTTTGGTAAGACCATTGCTCGAATATGGTAGTGTAGTATGGGACCCACATTTTGAGTATCAAATACAGGAGTTGAAGAAGGTGCAAAGAAGGGCTGCTAGATTTGTTTCTGGAAATTATCGCAGAATGCAATCAGTGACAGATATGATAAAGGAGCTGGAATGGGATTCATTGCAAGACAGGAGGAGGATGAGGAGGGTAATGGGAGTGTACAGGGCATATACTGGCGATGAGGCATGGAAAGATATTGCAGTAGGTATGAAAAGTAGTTCATGGAAGGGAAAAGATGACCATGACCACAAGCTGGCACTCGATTTCAAGCACAAGGGTGTGGGAAGATTTTCTTTTTTAGGTAAGGGTGTCAGGGATTGGAATGAGTTACCAAGGGGAATGATGAATAACCTACCGAAAACGTTAAAAGAATTTAAAGTTAAAATTTGTAGAGGGCAAATGTAGGTGAGTGTAGGATAGGGGGAAGTTGGGTGTGTAGGGAAATTGCCACCGGAGCGTGTGCTCCATTGCAATTAAAATTAAATTAAATTATAACTTCACAATCGATCTATAGAATATTTTACTACTAGCGAAACTAGAATTTGCCAAAATTCTAAGGTGCTTGCAAGTATGAAATCTCTCTTCTTTTCTTCATATATCTTTCCCCTATGATTCAGAAGAAACCAATAGCATCTCTTGTTCCTTTTCCTTTCCTAAATCCGAACTGTTCCTCTTCAATCAATTTATCTAACTTTTAATATAGCCTTCTGTTTATCACTCTCAACAATACATGCTGCATGTGAAATTACACTGATAGTCCTAGGCTCTTCACATTTATTTGTATTCCTCTTTTTCTGAATTCATATCATTACCATCACAAGAAAGTCATCTGGCCATTTCCCTTTATCATGTATCTCATTACAAAGTAAATTATCTCTCTCCTTCCTCTGTTTCCTTAGCTCTTCAACTCTTCTGCTGGAAAATTATTTATTCCACGTGACTTCTGATTTTTCATCTCCTTCGGTACTTTTTCTACTTCTGCTTTCAAGATGTCATACTCCTTTCCATGCTCTATTCTCTGTGCCTCCTCTTCAATTTCACTTGGTATTTAATCCCCCTTACATAAGCCGTATATATATTCTTGCCATCTAATCAACACCTCCCATGTGGTTCTTTGGTTAATATGCCATTCACTCTTTTTGTTTCCATGTTCTTGCTTCTTTTACTTTCAAAGAAGTTTGTTAACATTAGTAAGGACTTTCTGTGGTACAATCAGGAAGTAAAACATTTGCTTAGGAAACAGGCTTTTACAAGCTGTGGTAAATGAGTCAGAGAACCTATTTTATGTTAAATTAGTGCATAAGACAATAAATGAAGCTTTTTTTTTTTTTAAAAAAAAAATTGCAACTCAGCAATTTATCAGAAGATCTGATTAATAATCCAAAAAGGTTCTGGTCCCATATTAAAGCAGTCTGAGGTTCTTATAAGGTAATACCATATCTGATAATGAAAATGGAAAGTGAACAGAAATAGGAAGAGCAGAAATTTTGAATGGTATTTTAAAAAGACTTTTACAACAGAAAATGTAATGGAGGTCACTTATACTGACAATATTGTTAAAAATTTAATTGAGGGAGTAGCTAAGCTGGTTAATAACATAAAAGTGATTAGGCTTCCAGACTATACAGCTTTCCTACTTGATTCTACTCTAGGTATGTAAAGAAAATCACATTATATTTGATAAGTGAACCACTTCTTTGGAACAAGGAAGTGTATCAATTTAATGGAAGACAGCAATGGTAAGGGAACATCCATAAACTATGTGGCTCAGTTTGGGGGGGGGGGAAGATGTTGGCTGGAAAGCTACACTGGGCTACGTGGAAAAGGAAAAAAAGGGGGGTGGGGTTCCAAGCCAGGCTACATAGCTTTCTAGCTTCATGGGGGAGGGGGGGGAGTAGCGGCAAAAGCCACGTCATGCTACGTGGGGGGAGGGTCCACAGAAGGCCAAAATGGAGATACGCGGTTTATGGGTGTTCCCTAACTCCACTGGGGGCGTTAATGATCCTCAAATTTATCGGCCAATCTTGTTAACTTCCATATTTTGCAGGGTTTTAAACATATCATCTATTCAAATGTTATGCCTTTGCTGGATGAAAGGGACTTATTAAACACAAATTGCATGGATTCAGAAAATATTGATCCTGCAAGTCTTCAGTTGCACTCTCCATCCACAATTTGTGCCATATGATAGATGGGCAATCTCAGTTTGAATTTGTTTTTTTAGACTTATTATTATTATTATTATTTAACTTTTGACACTTTGGCTCATACTAGGTTTCTTACAAAACTTTATGGTTGTGCCATACTTAAATAAAAATGTAACTGTGTTGGTAGCTTCCTGAAGGGAAGTTCTTAATGGTGAATATTTTCTTCACTTTCAGAGTGAGTCTGGCATCCCCCAGAGAAGTGTGATAGGACACCTCCTGTTTCTCTTATACTTAAGTGATTTGTGCAATGTAATGGAGGTCAAAATAAAACTAAATGATGGTATTATTTATTGTGAAATTAAACATTTGGATAGGACAAAAACCACCAAATACCATAGAGGAGGATTCCTGCTCCGAGACACGGAAAAAACTGTACACACATAGAGTAGAAGAGTGAGATGGGTGCATTTTGGAGGCTGGCAGCCAACTTAGTTAGCCAACAAGGCTGGTAGATCAACAACATGGCGGGAAGTGAGGGTGGGGGTAAAAAGGCATAAACCAGAAAATAACAGCAAACAGATAATCAACCTGTCTGTAGGAACCAGTCAAGGAAGTGCAGTAGGCATCAGCTGATGGTCCTAAATAGCCTTTTACAAAAAAAAAAACTTATTAAAATATAAATATGTGGGCACTAAAATTAAGCAAATTTCGAAGTTACGACTACAAAAAGATAGTCTCTGGTGAGCAACGGTTCTTTGAGAACAGGTTGGAGGTGAGGGGGATGGGTGGAATGGGGGGAGGGGGGGGAGGAAATTCGGTGCTATCTTAAATTTAGTCCTGGTGGTTGTCTGGTACTCAGTTGGTACTGATAAACCAGTTCCCACCTTCTGAGTTCAGAGATGCTGCTTTTGACCTAAAGGACTCTGATGGCACAGACCACAAAACGTGTTGAAATTGTTGGTGCCATGATAAGATATAGGGTGGTCAGGGTTCTGTGTGAATACCAACTGTCTCTGTCCATTCATCCTGATCGCCAGTGGATTCATTGCCAGACTGGGAGGCTGGGCAATGGTTACAGGTGAGTTGGTATATAAGACGGAAGGATACACACGTGGCCAGAACTCAAAATTTTTTCCTTAGGATCTCGGTGAAATTTTATGCAGTTTTAAATTTATACCCTGTCCAATAATAATATATATATATATATATATATCATTAAAAATGGTTCACAGTTTGCAAAAATTTGACTGAACATAAAAAAAATTACAATCGAATTGACAACCTCCTCCTTTTTCGAAGTTGGTTAAAAGCCCAGGTCTAATGCACATTTTTACAGGCAAATGTTAGGAAAGTAATAGCCTGGTGCAAATACTGGCAGTTGCAGCTAAAGTGTTAAAAGTGGCAAATTGTACATATAAACAAAAAGATGACAACATTTAGCTCTGAATATGCAATTAATGACACTATCCTTAGTATGGCAGATCCGTGAAGTATGAAGGCATAATATTTTTTGGGGGGAAATGAACAGGTTGAGGTAATAGGGTAAAGCAAACTGTATGCTCTGTTTCCTAGATCATAATTTAAAATAATGTATGTTGTGAGTTGATTACATACAAAACATTAATGCAACCACATTTGGAATATTGTTATTCTGTGAGGGGCCCCATCAAACTGAGTTAATAGTGGCATTTTTCATTTTTACTTTTTTGGGGTTAAACAAGTATTATTTATTTGGAATGAAATAATTATTTTTCTCCAGATTCTTTCAATTGAATATAGTGAATTGTTTCGTCTTTCCAGGGTCCAAATTTCGAGTTTTCAACAGAAACGCATGAGGAATTACTGTACAACAAAGAAAAGTTACTTAATAATGGTGACAAGTGGGAATCTGAAATAGCAGCTAATATTCAGGCTGACCACCTGTACCGATGAAAAATGTGATATACAAGTAGTCATGTGAGTGAAGAAAACTGAGAATCAGTGTATGAGTAATACTTACCATTTATTATCATCTTATAGTGTATTTAAGTAGTAAAATGAAGCACTTGTAATCTATGTCACAGAATTTGTTACATGTACATATTTTTTTGTGAATAAATTGTTAGATCCTTATCCTGAATTTTTTAAGTACTGTAGCTACTACATGATGTTCTCCATATCATGATGTTTCCATGATTAATCTAGTTGTAAAGTTTGAATACTTGTTACTGACATCTGTTAAAATACTGTTTTTGTAAATAAATGTTAAATGCACTACATTTGTTATTTCATGGTTTGCTCCTTACACGTCTCATACAAAGGAGAAAGAAAAAAATACTTTTCAATTAAGAACAGAAGGAACTAACAAAAATTCTTTTTCTTTCAAATGTTTGTGAATTAAATAGTCAAGTGCTCCACACTATTGTGCAAAAACTTTGTTACATACAGCAGATTTTTAATTAAATTAAAAGAAGAATAATTAACTTAGCATCTACAAGAGTAAAGAAAAGAAGATACTATGGTTGAATGAGAAGGTGAAAAAAGTGGTAAAAGAAAAGAAGAAATTATGAATAGAATGGAGAAGAAAGAGAGAAAAAGAAATTACAGTAGAACTCCAACTATCCGAACTCCGACTGCCTGAATCGCTGATTATCCAAATCGCTTTTTTAATCAAGACGGAAATGCTTACATGGTGGCAGACGCGTGGAGCTTGGTTAAGACGTGCGAGGAACAAGTTGAAAGGCATACAGACTGAAGAAGAGAATGAGAAGGAGAAAAAGAAGCTCAAGAAAAGGAAAGGGAAGAGACAGGAGAAGATGGGGATGATGTGTCACTTGAGCAATTGAGAAACATTCTTTTTAAAATATCTGGATGTTCAGAAGTTAGTGCTAAAGATACAGGAGAGTAGGTGGTGTTTGATTCGTCAGGCCCTGGGTATAAAATTATGAACGATGATCAACTTATTGAACGTGTGAGGGAGAAAAAAGTGTCATCGGAGAAGATGACCTTCATGTCGATGTTGAAGCAGGTACGGAACCATCAGTTAGACAAGCATTTGCCAGCGTTGAAACTGCATTGAAGTGGATGGAGCATCAGCCCAAGTGTGACCACATACAACTTCTCATTGTCAAGCGGATGCGCGACTTGGATGCCCGAAAACGGATGAATACAGTCAAACAGCTTACTTTGACCGAGATGTTCAGCAAGCAATGTTTTTTATCTACAGTATGGTACTAATGTACAGCACTTGTAAGTACTCTTAACATATAAAAGAATTGCCTTTTCAATTAATTAATCAAAAGCTATTTTTCTTTAAAAAAAATTTTTTTCCTACCATTTTCAATGTACATACAGTAATTAGTTAAAATAGACCCTTTTTTTGGAAAAAATCCAATTATCCGAATTTTTGATTATCCGAATGGGGTCTGGTCCCAATTGATTCGGATAATTGGAGTTCTACTGTAACATGAAGTATCAGGAAAACAAAAGGGTAATGTGAACCGGAAGATGATATGCAGGATGATAAGAGGATGTTTCACTGGCTTATAAATATTATGTGGAAAGAAAGTGCTTGTTAAAGGTGAAATTGTGGATTTTATCATGCAAGAAGAGGTTTCAAGGAAGAAACGGAAGGAGCTGATGATGAGAAACAGTGCAAATAAGAGAGCAGTGGTAATAAATGAAGGTCTCCTTCCAGTCATCCTACAGGTGGCTTTGCAGAACATTTTACATCTTCCCTTCTCCCCACATTCCTTTACAGTTCACTATATGGAGCATCGTATATCTGGCATAATTTGATTGCCACATTTGGCTCACCAGTTATAGCTTTCAATTGCATCTTCAAATATCACTCTCAGGAATCTTATGGTGTAGTAGGTGGTCAATCAGGTGATCACATCTGAATGTATTGACCATAGGTTCCATGATTGGCCAACTCTGGTGGGAAAAAACTTTTCCTTCCGGCTGATCATTAGCATTCTGTAATAGTACCAAGTGTCCAAAGGTTAAACTTTTTTCCTTCTCAGTGCACACTGTACAGTGATGGTTCAGAACAATACTATCATAATTAACATTTATTAAATTTTACAGTATGGCAAGTTAAAAGTTCCAGTTTCTACCAAAAATCATAATTGACACTATAACTGGCAGAATTGCATAGGGCGCCATTTTGTATCACTGTCTTTCAGTGTAGTGCAATGATTACTGTTTTTTGTAGGGGTAATCATTGTCAAATATATAAGTAACAACAATAATATTTATGTGACTGATCACATTGCACTGAACTTAAGTTGTATCGATGTCTAGCTAATCACATTAAAAACTTTATTATACAAATACTAAGTTGGTGTTGATAGCAGTAACAAATAAATATTGTTTTATTATTGTTATTAAATCTTTTTATTTCCAAAGTCATTTGATACATTGATATAGTTGCATATCACACAAAAAAAATAAGAAAAATGAAATAGAATAATATTTTAATGCAATAAGATGGAACTCTCATTCATTATTAAGAAACCAAAGTGGACGGATGCGATGAGAGAACACTAATGCTGACAAACAACTACACAATATTTCGGCATCTGCCTTGCTCACAAATAGAAAAATGGGCCATTAGGCTCGGAACGTGTGTGCACAACGAACGTTACCTAATGACTAACCGTGTAGTGGGGGGGGGGGGGGACGGATAAGGAGTAGACTATCGGTATGCAATGTCGGAGATACTATATTTAATATTTTGGCAGGCGATGGTAAAATGAGCAAATGTAGTAATGGTACGGTATAAACATGGCGGGGAAAAAAAAAAAAAAAATAAGTAGTGATGGGTTAATTGGAATTTAACGGTGGTTAAGTCCAGGTGGGTGTCTCGTATCCAGGATATTCTGGTACGCTAGTTCCCATCTCCAGAGTTCTGCTGCAGTGGTGCAGTCAGGGAAAACTCTGACTGCTCTCACAGTAAAACAGTCGTTGAGGTTGTTGGAATCATGGCTATTGGCATGTTCTGGTACTGGAAGGTATAGGTTACGAGTATGGACTGTTTGTCTGTGGCCATTCATTCTAACAGAGAGTTGCTGTGTGGTGAGGCCTATGTAAGAACTGGTGCAAAAGCGGCAAGTTAGTTGGTATATAAGATGAGTGGTTGAACAGGTGGCATGTCCAATAATGGGGAAAGTTTCTCCTGTGGTGGGATTGGAATATGTAGTGGTGGGTGGAAGCATGCTGCAGGTTTTACAGCGGGGTGTATTACAAGGATAAGATCCATATGGTGCTTTTGGAGAGTCTAACGGAGGGTATTTGTGGACTAAGATGTTCTTAAGATTGGGTGGTCTGCTAAAACATGCACGAGGGACATTGGGTAGAATTTTGGGTAGGAGAGTACGCATTTCCGGAAATGAGCGAAGGAAGTCATACCCCTGTCGCAAGATATGGTTGATGGACTCGAGGCCAGGAGAGAACTGAGTGACAAAGGCAGGGCTATGGTTGGTTTTTGTAGGAGAGAAGTGAGAGTGGTTACGTGGAGGGTGGTTGATCGCGCGGGAGATCTGTTTATGTACAAGATCCCTGGGGTAACAACGGGAAATAAGGGCTTGGGATAGGTTTTGTGAGTATTGATGGAGAGAATGAGCGTCAGAGCAAATGCGACTTCCACGGATGGCAAGGCTGTATGGGAGGGAACGTTTGGTATGGAATGGATGGCAGCTATCAAAGTGTAGATACTGCTGTAAATTAGTGGGTTTGATGTGGACTGCGGTATGAAGGACACCTTGCCTGGGCATGATGTCAACATCGAGGAATGTGATGTGTGAGCGGGAGTAAGTCCAGGTGAAATTGATGGAATTGTTGCTATTGTTAAGGGAGTGGAGAAATTCAAAGAGATGGTTTTCGCTGTGGGTCCAGATCATAAATATGTCATCTATGTATCTGAACCACACAGTGGGTTTAAAGGGAGTGTTGTTCAGGAAACGTTCCTCCTGACGACCAAGGAATAAGTTGGCATAGGATGGGGCGATGCTGGTGCCCATGGCGGTACCGCGGATTTGGTGATATACTACAGAATTAAAGGTAAAGAAATTTTTGGAGAGAACTATATGGGCCAAGGTTGAAATGAAGTATGTACTAGGCAGGCTGTGTGGTGGTCGTAGGTCTAGGTAGTATTCTAGGGCACTGAGGCCCTGGCTATGTGGAATGTTGGTGTAAAGGGAAGTTACATCAATTGAGACCAGGAAAGAGTCTGGAGGTAGAGGTGTGTGGATTGTGGATAGGCGTTCAAGGAAATGTGGAGTGTCTTTCACGTAGGAGGGAAGATTTAGGACAAAGGGTTGGAGATGTTGATCCACAATAGCTGAAATCCTTTCAGTGGGCAATCCATATGCCGCAACTATAGGTCGTCCAGGATTACCAGTCTTGTGGATCTTAGGAAGAAGATACAGTGTGGGAGTGCGGGGATTCTGGGGAGTCAGGAGAGAGATGGACTGAGGAGAGAAGCCTTGCAGGGGGCCTTGTAGGTCAAGAAGATTTTTTATTTCCTGGCATATGGAGGTAGTGGGATCTGTAGCTTGTGGAAGATAGGTGTTAGTGTCCGACAGTTGCCTTAGGGCATCAGCCACATAGTCATTGCGGTCCATCACTACTGTGGTTGAGCCTTTGTCGGCAGGGAGGATGATGATGTTCTGGTTTTTGGACAGTTCTCTCATAGCTCGAGTTTCCATATTGCTGAGGTTTTTAGAGTGTGGGATGGAGTTTAGGAAAGAGAGGATGTGAGGAATTCCTGGAATAGAATAAGGGGATGGTTTTGTGGGAGCCGGGGAGGATCCAGAGAAGATGCAGGTTTAAACTGTTGTAGACTTGGCTCAATCTCGCTCTGTCGACTGGTGTGTTCTCCTGTGACAGTAAAATGGTACCGCCAGAGAAGAGAGCGGCAGAATGCCAATGAGTCCCGGACCAAAGCAGCATGGTCGAACTTGGGGGTCGGAGAAAAAGTGAGTCCTTTGGATAAGACCGATATTTGAGGTTCAGTCAGGGGGGTGGAGGAGAGATTAATCACTGACTGTTTAGGTTTAACTGGAGGAGAGGCGGGGGGTTTTTGAGCAGGTGGTAAAGGGTTTGGATGGGGTAGGTTGAGGAGGTGAGCCAAGCATGGCACTCATTCTCTCCATCAATACTACAAAACCAATCCCAATCCCAAGCCCTTATTTCCCGTTGTTACCCCAGGGATTGTACATAAACAGATCTCCCGCGCGATCAACCACCCTCCACGTAACCACTCTCACTTGTCTCCTACAAAAACCAACCATAGCCCTGCCTTTGTCACTCAGTTCTCTCCTGGCCTCGAGTCCATCAACCATATCTTGCGACAGGGGTATGACTTCCTTCGCTCATTTCCGGAAATGCGTACTCTCCTACCCAAAATTCTACCCAATGTCCCTCGTGCATGTTTTAGCAGGCCACCCAATCTTAAGAACATCTTAGTCCACAAATACCCTTTGTTAGACTCTCCAAAAGCACCATATGGATCTTATCCTTGTAATAGACTCCGCTGTAAAACCTGCAGCATGCTTCCACCCACCACTACATATTCCAATCCCATCACAGGAGAAACTTTCCCCATTATTGGACATGCCACCTGTTCAACCACTCATCTTATATACCAACTAACTTGCCGCTTTTGCACCAGTTCTTACATAGGCCTCACCACACAGCAACTCTCTGTTAGAATGAATGGCCACAGACAAACAGTCCATACTCGTAACCTGTACCTTCCAGTACCAGAACATGCCAATAGCCATGATTCCAACAACCTCAACAACTGTTTTACTGTGAGAGCAGTCAGAGTTTTCCCTGACTGCACCACTGCAGCAGAACTCCGGAGATGGGAACTAGCGTACCAGAATATCCTGGATACGAGACACCCACCTGGACTTAACCACCGTTAAATTCCAATTAACCCATCACTACTTATTTTTTTAATTTTTTTTCCCTGCCATGTTTATACCGTACCATTACTACATTTGCTCATTTTACCATCGCCTGCCAAAATATTAAATATAGTATCTCCGACATTGCATACCGATATCGATAGTCTACTCCTTATCCGTCCCCCCCCCCCCCCCCACTACACGTTTAGTCGTTAGGTAACGTTCGTTGTGCACACACGTTCCGAGCCTAATGGCCCGTTTTTCTATTTGCAAGCAAGGCAGATGCCGAAATATTGTGTAGTTGTTTGTCAGCATTAGTGTTCTCTCATCACATCCGTCCACTTTGGTATGTGGTGGGTTAATTTCCCTTTCTTTTCTTATTTATATCGCTTAGAAGCTGCTTCCATTTTCCTGAGTTGCATCATTATTAAGAAAATAAGAAATAAAAAAAAATAATTAAACAGAACAAAATTTTAATAGAATGACATGGAAATACTCTAAAATCTCTCACATTTATCTGGTTAGGTATGAGTCCCATGTTTCAGGTTATAACAGAAGTCATGGTAAGCAATTGCTATAATGTTTTTCTGACAAAGCAACATCAGATCTTAATATTTTTATCTGAAATTGGCACTGATGATGAATAATCATATGGAAATGTTGCTATGTACAAATGAACACAGTTTTTCCCTGTCCAACATCAAACTCTTATCTCGTATCATTTTACCCTTTCATGATTTTCAGCTTCTGTCCAGTTTTTGATTTTAGAAAAAAACTTGTTTGAAGTCAACAAATTCATACTGTCATATCACACCAAGCGTGGTGGGTGAGCAGTTACAGACTGGCCTCGCATTCAGGAGGACGTGGGTTGCAATCGCCATCCATCCATCCAGATTTTGGTTTTCCATGGTTTCCCCAAATCACACAGGCGAATAGGTTACTACAAAAGGCCATGGCTGAAATCTTTCAGATCCTTGCTCCAGTTCTTTTGTTCTTCTAATGAACTTAATGTTAACAAGGTGTAAAGCCAAAAGTAAAAAAAAAAATAACAACAATAATCTGTGACATCTCACATACATCATTTCATTTTCCACCTCGTTTCACCATGGCTGCCGGTGTGCACCACAATTGTGTTATATAAATGTTCACCCCCCTTTTTTTTTATCTTCTCTGTAACACAGTGCATACTATTCCCTTCATTCTAGGTCTGTCCTTTTTTTTAATTAAATAAAACTTGTTCATTTGATTTGTAGTAGGCCCACACTCACCAGATACATGAAAAATAAATTTCTGTTTTGGTAACTTTAATCATTGGAAAAGAAAGAAAAATTTGGATGTCCTCCTCGAGGAATCTAATCTAATTTAATTTAATCCTGTAGATACAGATAGCTATTTCTTTGCTGCCTCTATGCCATGCTATGTCTTGATGCCGCATGAAATATGTTCCCTTTCACTTTCTTAAATTGTAGATTGAGTGCCGAGATTTTGTTTATAGTAAATTAGATAGATGTCACAATATAGCAACAGTATCAGCAGTAGCAACTTATCAGTGCCATTTCGTGTGAATATTTGTTTAACAATGATATACTTGTGTAAGTTTGATGTTTGCGGGATGGATGTGAAGTATATAAAAACACTTAACGATGTTAAGCCAAGCGAGACTTGGAAAATATAGGTGCCAGAGTATTGTAATGTTACTTACCATTATATACCATAGGAAGTTGACCAATTTCATAGTTACAATGTTTTGTCACTGATGTTTGCAAGCTACACCAGCAAAGGTAGAGTTATGATATTACTGCTCTGTCTGAACACTAGGATTGCCTGCAGAAAAACATATTAACTTTTCGTAAAAGTGTCAGTTACGATAGTATTGTTCTGAATCTACATCTCTTGCAGCCAAACAAACTAATGCACTAATCATAGGCTTTGATCATTTTTTCTTTGCGTTTAAGCTGATAAATTTAGAAGTTAAGAAACCTCTTAGAGTTGAAGGCATCTTTTTCTTGATTAATTTAGCCAATTATATCTCATTTACTTCTGCCACCTGTGGTTACCATCCTCACCAAGTATGTAAATTCAGACAACTTACCTAGTGATTAAGTCTCAAATTTCACATCCACATGTTGATTTCTTTCCCCCTCCCTAGTATCTAGCATCTCCTTTTTATATCTGCTGATTATAATTCACTGTGTGTATAGATCATGACCATGGTGTTGGCTGCTTATCATAATGGAAGAATTTATTATGAATATGAGACTCTTGGGGAGAAACTAAATTCATACTTAGTGTTCATAAATGAGAGTAGAATGGTCATTATTGGATGGGATTTAAATTTACCAGATGTCAACTGGGTTGGAAATATGATTGATAACACAAGAGAACAGACTTTCGAAAACACAAGTACCTTAATAAAGTAAGGAGGCTTTATAGAAGTGGCAGAACAGAACAAAAGGGGAAGAAACATGCTGGATATTTTCTCAGCAAACCAGATTATAACCTTGATAACTTTGTGTCTGCTGAGTGAACTGATGGATATTAGAGAATTCAGTAAACCAGGGGGCCAAATCGAAGGTGGGCATAGGTACGAGTATAAAAAGGCACAGATTTCGAAATTGAACAGACATTTAGGGGAATGTTTCAGCAAATGAAAGTATGACATAATTACAGTGAAGCTGAAGGGGGAAGAGTGGGAAATTAAGAAACAGTTGAGAAGTATTAATTCAAAACCAGAAAAAAGAGAAGTACAAAATGTACGTACTATAATGGGGAGTTCAGGTGGGTAAAGTGGTTGGTGAGAAGAGAACATAAGAGACAGCAAAGTTAATACTTGGAACAACTAAACAAGGAATTTGTAATAGCAAATATGGTGTCTAAGGATGGGTTTATGAAGAATATTATTGGTGCAGGGGGACCACTGATGGATGCGTCAAAAAATATCTATGGCTATGTTATGAAACTGAGGGGAAGGGAAGATGGTGCAACAGTTATTAATAAGGATGGCGAAGAAATTACTGAGGATTTGAAAAAGGCAGAGATTTTAAGTACTGGTTTAGTGTGACCATTAGTGACAATGATTCAGAAATGAGAAGGTGTAATTGGAGAAGGAGTTTGACAACACAATTAGAAATCAGCAGACTCAAAATTTTGAAATTCTTCCTGAGGATATTAAGAAGAAACTAAAAATCCATAAAGGGACTGGTGTAGATAATATTTGAGGTCAGCAGGATGTGACATTGTACCTTTCCTTGAAACATAATTTAAATTGAGTCTGAATATTTGCTACTTTACAGAGAACTCAAAAAGTGCAATAGTAGTATCGGCCCATAAAGGAGAGGTTGACAAGGAGGGTGCAAAATTACAGGCCAACCAGTTTGACATAGTGATAGATAAATGAATGGAGAAATTGGAATGCAACCACATGAGACAAGTCTGTGAGAAACTTCTGTGATTTTCAAGTTGGCAACATGGCAAGGACATTCATGTGAATCTCAGTTTCTGATGAAATGGTCAAGGGTGGCCAAATTGATAGTGTAGGCTTTTGACAGGGGGGCCATAAAATGGTGCTCTGTTCACTTTCATATCGATTTTTATTCTGCCTCTCATGTAATCAACAGTTTCTTCTATATATGCATTAAATATTGTAAGCAGAATAGAACAACCTTTCTGGCATAATGGGAATAGTTTCCCAAATTTATATTATAAAATCATATGTATTCATACTCAATTATATCAATGTTTTTTGTATTTGTTGTTATAAATCTAGATGGACATTCAGTTACTCTTAAGAAATGTTTGCTTGTTATGGTTACGCACAGAGAGATAGATGGAATATTTCTAGCGTATGAGTGAATCGAGTAGGTGTTACTATGTACAGGAACGTTACATAGTTATGAAACAAATAACCGTTGAGTGTTTTAATGAATATGCCACTATAAGAATTGATTTTTCAAAGATATGAACTGAGAACATTAATATTGTTACCTGTTCACTGCCTTGTAAGTAAAAAAAGGACAATGTTAAAGTTATCTAATTTGAATACAAAAAAGAAGCTGCTATCTCTCTTTTATTTGGGGACAGTTTAAAGATGGAAATGAATTGAACAAAAGTTCTCTCTCCTGGTGGCAGAGGAACCTATTCAGGCCTGCCGCCAGCTGTTTGAATGCCCTTGTGCAATACAGATTATGTCAACCCTTGGAACAATATTTTGCCGCCCTCATTGTTGCCACCCCGAGTGTCGCCGCTGCATCCATTGCAACCACCTTAAGCAGCAGTTAGCAAAAATAAAAAAAAAGGTCACCGCTACATAAATTTGCAGCTGCCCCCTATATCTGATGTTTTTTTTAGCTCTGCTACAGTGCAGGTGGCAACAGACGATCACTCGATTTGCTGCCCGCATGTGGTGCACGACAGGCACACCCGCTTATGGCAGGCCTGAACCTATTAATACGACAACAAGAAGGCAAGATATCTGACACAGCTCAAAATCCAATACCTTGTATTACACAATTCTTTATCTCTATTTCCTTATTATTTGTACTATTTCTAAAAACCATTAATAATAATAATGAAAAAAGGTATAGAAGTGGAGAAGGATATTACAGTGTTAAAGGTAGAAACTGCAGTCAAACAAATGTAAATGGGAAAAGAAGCAGAGTTTGATGTGACATTTATGGAAGTTACAGTGATGACAGAAGTTTTTGATTTGCAGTGGCTGTATAGATAGCTATGGAAAGGGGGAGGAAAAAAAGTGTTTCATAAGAGTGGATAAAAGAATTGATTAAACCAATGTTTGATGATGATACCAAGCAAGTATGCAGTACCTACCAAAACATCACGCTCATATCACAATTAGCAAAAATAGTGGCAAGGAGAATAGGCGAAACAGAGTGGCTTCCAAAGTGGCAGATGAACAGTGAAGCTCATTTTTAGTATGAAGCATAAAATGGGAAAGACATTGGAATACGGGAAGCACATTATGATAAACTTGAAGACATATACCAATATACTATGAGTGAAAGAATGGGAAGCTACGACAAGAAAAGAATCGGTAAACTCACATTGGAAACAATACAGAAAATATACAATAATGGCTGCAGTAGTGTCCAGTCGCAAATGAGGAAGATGGAATGTCCAGAAATGAAAATGGACTAAGATGAGGACGTGTACAGACGACAAAAAATCTTCTCGGGAGTTCTGCCAGATCGGTCGGCGGAAGAATCGAGAAGAATTTTTGTCATGAGGAAGCGTGTTGCCACCACTGTTGTTTATAACGGTTATGGATGAAATTTTAAACAGAGGCATTAAACTAATACTATTTGCAGATGACACAGGGAGCAAATACAAATGAACTACAGGAGCAAATGAAGGGTTGAATAAGAAAATTTAGAAATATGGGCTGAAAATTAATTTAATTTAATTGCAATGGAGAACAGACTCCGGAGGCAATTTCCCTACACCCCCATCTTCCCCCTATCCTACACCCACCTACATTTGCCCTCTACAATTTTTATCTTTAAATTCTTTCAACATTTTCGGTAAACTATTCATCATTTCTCTTAATATGAGAAAGCTAAGAGAGTGGACAAAACCTTGAAACTGTGGAAATCTTCAGCTTTTTAGGAAGTGAATTAATGCAAGGTTGGACAAGGAGATCAACCAAAAGAAGTAAGTGGCTGAGCTTGCGCAAGCCTTGCGTTCGACGCAGCCACTCATAGAATCCAATTGACCGTCGGAGGTGGTGGGGGGGGGGAGCAACGATAACATAACCGCAAGTATAAATGACAAGAAAGATTAAAATGGTAAATAATAATAATGATCACTGAAATAATAATAATAATATAAATTATAATATATAATAAAAAATATCAGTTTTTTAAAAAGAAAAAAGGTCTATAAATATATATGAATCTATTGTGCTGGCCAGTGATGAGTGAGGATGGAAAATGATATTGGAAATTGAGGCCTGGGGGATGTCTAGTCTGCAGGATGTGTTGATATGCAATGTAGTCTTCACGGGTGTGTTGATATGCCAATTCCCACCAGCAGAGTTCAGATTAGAAAGTAGTAGCTGGAAGTTCTCTAATGGCTCTGACTGTGAAGCAGTTATTAAGGTCACAGGTGTTGTGAGTACTGGCATGATTATTTATTTATTTATCATATGATTATTTAACAAGGTACACAATATGAAATATACATATCACAAGCTTGTACAATTTCATATCTCTAGATCTAATGTTTTAATCCATTCAACTGCACTGATCGATGCATGCCCTTGTAAATGATGTGATTGATTGTCTGTAAGGTGGCTCCACAGTCACAATTTGCAGAATCTACCCAGCCCCATTTGTGTAATAAGTAGGCGCATCTGCCTTGTCCTGTTCGAATCCGATTGATGATTCTCCACTGCCGCCTGGGAAGATTGAAACCTTGTAACCTTACTGAGGGGTCCTCAACTAGACTTTTATTGGCTTCTGATGACTGCTCCCACTGAGTTGTCCACAGCTTGTTAATGTTGAAAGAGGACTCTGTAAGGTTGATTGCTGAGTGCCATGGTGGTTTTCTTGATTTCAAGCGTTGGTGTTTTGCTTGAATAATGTCTATTGTACAGGCAGCTGGGGGTTCTCCAGGATAATTTTCCAGATTTTTAAGAGAGCTTCTGATCTTCTTAGAGCTGGGGGTGAGATGTTGCATAGCACTGGAAGCCATATGGTGTTCGTACTGTAAATACATCCCATAATTATCCTCATTGCCTGATTGAGTTGCACATCTATATTCTTTGTATGGGCACTATTGATCCAGGATGGGCAGCTGTATTCAGCAACAGAGTATGACAGAGCTAAAGGCTGTGGATCTTAGAATGTGAGCACTGGCTCCCCAGAAGTACCTGCAAGCTTTTGGAGAATATTATTTCTCGTTTTGACTTTGGCAGCCACATTTGAGAGATGCTGTTTGAAAGTTAGAGTTCTGTCCAGTATTATACCCAGATATTTTGGAGTGCCGCAATACGGCAAGAGTTGGCCTCTGAATTTAACTTCTGGTTTATAGTGTGCTTGTCTGTTGCGTAAATGAAATGTTGAAATTACTGTTTTCTGAGGATTTAGATGGAGGCACCATTTCTTGAAGTAGTCATCTAACTTTTCCAGATAAGCTGATAAAGTTTTTTCTGCATCAGAAAAGTTGGAGTTCTGGTTCACCAAACAAATGTCATCAGCGTACATAAATTTTCTTGAAGATGTTTCCCGTAAATCATGAGTATACAAATTGAATATGAGGGGTGCTAAAACAGATCCTTGGGGTAAACCATCATTTAGTATAAATATTCTGCTTCTGTCATTATTAGAGTATATCTGAAAGTATCTATTGCTCGACATGTTGTTAAGTACTTCAGTAAAGTTTTCGACATGGGATAATACTCACAAATTTCAGAAGAAGACCTTCTCGCCAGACAGTGTCATAGGCAGCTGACAGATCCAAAAAGGCAGCCACACTTATTGATTCTTCTCAAACTCATTTTCAATATGAGAGGTGAGAGTGAAAACCTGGTCATTACAACTTCTCCCTGGCCTAAATCCTGCTTGTTCTATGGGAATGTGGTTACTGATCACTTCAAAAATTCTATTGTAGATCAGGCACTCAAGGAGTTTGTATGTGACACTTAGAAGTGCTATTGGTCGATAATTACTGGCATGGTGAGAAACACGGATGTCTAGGTTTTGGGAGTAAACTATTTTTCTGTGACCATTCATTCTGATGGAAAATGAATTTGAGGTAAGGCCAATGAAGGAACATTGACAGTGGAGGCAGGTGAGCTGGTATATGAGATGGGTTGTTGTACAAGTGGCATGACCTATTATGGGATAGGTTTCACCAGTAGTAGGGCTGCAATAGGTAGTGGTAGGTGGATGCATACTGCACATTTTGCAACGGAGTCTCTTACAAGGCAAGTTTCCAAACGATAGTTTAGGAGCATCAGAGGGTTAATATTTATGTACCAGTATATTTTTTAGATTAGGCGGTCTGCTGAAGGTGATACAGGGTGTGGTGGGAAAGATAATGGGAAAAATGTGGCACATTTCAGGAAAGGATCTAAGAAAGTCATAGCCCAAATGAAGAAAATGGTTTAGCGTTTCCAAGCCAGGGAAAAACTGGGTGAGAAAAACAGGGTTCTGGTTGGTTTTGGATTGTCTGTGTCAGTGTGGTGGACAGTTCTTGACTCTTGATAGCTGTTTTTGTAGGTCAGGTTGTTGGAGTAGAGAGTAAAGGATTCGTGATCAGAGCAGATGCATTTGCCTCGAATGGCTAGGCTGTATGGGATGGACCATTTTGTGTGATATGGGTGGCAGCTGTATGTAATATTATAAAATCACAGTATAATCAGTCTTGATAATGATAAAAATAAAACGACAATTTCTGAGGGCTTCTATAAGAAGCAAACTAAATCATTTCTTAATAGCTTTGTAGTTATTGCTACAAAAGTTGGAAAACCAAATTCTTTGTTAACTGGTAGTTTTTGTACTAAAAGTGAAACTTCAAAAGAATGAAAATTTTGGAATAATTATTAGCAATCCATAATCTACCAGCTCAAGAACCAGTTTACTATAAATGAACAAAACACAAACCTGTGTGTGTAACTTAATTATTTTAAATTGTGAGTAAGAAATTCTGTGTATGTTCTTAAATGTGTGGTATTTTGTCCTGTATACTATATGAAACTGTTTTTAATAAGTGTGCAAAATGTCGTGTGTTCTAAGTTGATTGTAATACCATGCATTTTAATTAGATGACATAACCATCTTATATTGTGCCAGCGACCGTAATGTGTTTTTGGCATTTTGAAAATGTTTATTTTATTCAGTGCAATGTCAAAAACCTGTAAATTCTTTGTAATTTCATTTAAGAATATTTTCATTAACTGCAAGTATTTTAAGTAAGTTTTAATTGTTCATAACAACAGCATATTGTTTCTGCAATTGTTAGACATTCTAGAAACAGCTTGTTGTGCTTTTTTTATGTCGTATTATTAGTCATATTATTAGCTATCTATTTTTTTTTTAAATTGATTTTTTTTATCCGTATTAAAATATACTTAAGAGTTTTATTTACAGGCTATAATTTTTGTCAGCACGCGTACGTAGTTGCTGACAACATATTGCTGCAGTTTATTTTCTCTATTGAATTAAAGGACTTCCCATTGTTTAGTGTTTTCTATTGTCTGCTGCTCCATGCTTGCGTCCTGATGAGCACATGGTAAATTAATAACATTTTCAGACTATACAAATGTTACCTCAAAATGGTTCCTTCCTGTATTCTTAGTGAAATGTTTGTGCCAATTTCTATCCAATTTAACTTTACAACTTTTAGTTTATACATGGTATTACTATATCAGCTTTATTTCTACTGAAAGGACTTTTAAAGTGGAGTTCATGCCTATTGATTTACTATGTTATAGGCTTTAAAAGCATCTGGCCTTTATCAGTTCTGGAAAGATATTTATCCATAACAAGTGTTCACTCTTCTGCACTTGTATGGGTGACTCAGCAAATTGGGGATGAAGCAAAGTGACCCTAAGCTACCTATTCAAAATGGAACAGACTACAGTACTTGTGAACTGCAGGAGTATAATGAACAATGTAATAGAATTTGGTAACTTAATTGTTTTACAACCACAGGTTGTTTTAGTTGTACAGTTTTGGTTAAAGTAAGGATTGCTATATAGTGACACTTTCACCAAGAGTTTAAAACTGCACTACAGAAATAGAGGAGGAGTTGGTAAGTAAAGACTGCTACTGTTTGTTGGTGTCCATAGATGATAGTCACGAGTTAGTAGAGGTTGATTTCTGGGGGAATATGAAAACAAAGATCAGGGATTATTTGCTTACTTTAGAACAATAAGCAAGATGAGACCCATGGAGAGAAACTAAATTTATGTTACGAGTTCAGAAGTGGAAGTGGGATGGTCATTATTAGGGCAATTTAACGATTGTGGATTGGGAAGTAAGTAAGATTAATAATACAAGATAGCAGAGATCTGCAAATACTTTTATGAGAGAAGCAGGACTTTCCACAAATAGTAGAGCAAATTACTTGGTGCTGAAAGACATTGGATATTTGTATAATAAAGCCTGATGAAAACTATAGAGAGTATGATGAAAAATAGAGTGATGACAAATGAGTAGCTGTAGTTGAAGTGGGTTACAGGTACAATGATAAAAAGATAAACGATCCAGAATTGAAGACACATTTCAGTCATAAATTCAGTATGAGAAAGGAGAATTCCATTACTATGTTGGAACAGTTAAAATAAGGGAACAGCAAATGTACAGAGTAATACAACAAAATGCTGAGGTGTGATTCATGGAAACAGGTAAGTTCAGCAATATGATTACATATGCCCGATTCGAAGAAGACAATTTAATTTAATTGCAATGGAGCACACGCTCCCTACACACCCATCTTCCCACTATCCTGCACCCACTTACATTTGCCCTCTACAAATTTTAACTTTAAATATGAGCATGCTTCTGGCATCATACAGAAAAGAGAGAGAGAAATAACGAAAACTGAACAACAATAAAACTTTAATATAAATCTTTCAGAGTGCATAATGAGTCACAAACATCTTGAACTGTTCTTGAAATAGCTTGCCTTGCCTTTCGAAAAAGGAATTGCAGGCCAGTGTACGAATCTACAATTGCTAGAAATCTTAAAGTTGTAGATAATCTTTCAGCACCTCTCGAAACTGAATCTTCTATTCACTTGACTCAAGTAATGATTTTAAGAGCTTAAACTCTGTTGTTGTCACCATTGACATTTTTTTATTGTATCTTTAATGGTTTCATACTCATATCTCTCTCATACTGCATTCTGCTAGTATACAAGGGGTGATCAGAAACTAAGGTAACAAGGCCAATATTCCCGGAGTGTCATCATTTACTAAGAAATTAGTAGCGTGTAACGGTTCTAAGGCATGCAGTTGGCAACTGTTAACATTTTCAGCCACCTGCTACCTACAGCTCTAGTTGTATGTAAGCAGAAATTGGAACTGATTTGGAAAACTGGATCATGAAGAAATCTGCTCAGTTATTTAATTTCTGTGGGAAAAACATGTAACCACAGCTGAAATTTATGGCAGCTGGTAGAGGTTTATGGAGAGACTGTAATGTTTTGTCAGCATGTCATAGAATACTGTCAAAACAATGTGGCCATTAAATAAATGTCACTGGTGAGAATCGCAGTTGAAGCTGTTTCACTGGGACATCATCAACTACCCCTCCCTACAGCTTGGATCTCACTTCAAGTGACTTTCATCTTTGACCTAACTTGAAACAGCGCCTAGGTAGCTAACAATTTGCTTCAGACAAGGATGTGAAACACTTCACTGCAACATTTTTGAATACGCAAGGACAGGATTTTTAACAGGAGTGAATATTCCCACGAAGAGACAAGTGACTAAACAAGACACGAAAAATAAGCTAATGTATGTACCGTTAGTTGACTGTATGAAATAAAATGCAATACAGACTTTGTAACCTTAGTTTCTGATTACCACTTGTACAATTTCCTCATCCACCAAAGCACTTTTCCTTTTGGTTTCTTGTGTAAACTGAGAGGTATCACAATGAAAGTGGCAGCTGCTTGTGCATGTGAAATGTTCACTGTTGCTTTGTTGTCTCTGAATTATTCACTGCGCTAGTGTGGCCGGATTGTTTTACCGCGCGTAGCTGCCTGCTTTTCCCAATGATGGTTACCGCACTCTAACACGGCTCGCACGGAAGCCATGCATAATCGATATGCAGCTTAAGGATGGTGCATGAAGACTGTTATGGCATGATTCAACTAGAAATTTCGCTGGACATGTTACAAAATTAAGGATAAGAGAATGTATTAAGACAACTATGGAGAAAAGGTGGGGAAGATGTTATTGAAGCTTAATAAGACTATTAAGCACTGTAATGCAGAGATGGAAGGAAAGGAAACCACAGCAGGACTTTCCCCACATAATCAGTTATGAGGTGGTTAGGAAGTTAAAATTAAATCCTGATAATATGGAGGAAGTGGGTAGGCTAAAACATTTGAAGTGGCTAGTATGATAATATTACTGTAGACAATTAAAGATAGGAGGGAATGCCATCTTATCATATCTTGAAACATTATTTAGATTGAGTCAGGAGATTACCTACATACTGAAGTCTGGAAAAGTGCTGGTTCATTAATGTAGGGACGCAAATAAGGTTTAAATTACAGGCCAATTAGTCTGACTTTAGTGGAAGGTGATGCAATATCTGTGGGGAAATATAGTGGTTTATAGCAGTAAGTGAGACAGTGGAAGTTGCTATAAGGGTAAAGTACAGATTTTATGAAATTTACATATCAGACCACTAATAGTCAACTGTAGGAACAGGACAGAAAATAACTACATCTTTTACGTACCCCCATAGGGGAAAAAAAACAAACACTGGGAGTTAGATCAGGGCCTTTAGGCAGCCAATGTTGACATCTGGTAGAGATCTGCTCTGTGATGAATCCATCATGGCAATATTTCATTCAAGTACATATGAAAAGTTAAGTGCCAAAGGGGTGTCACTCAATTTCTAGCTTCTTCTATCCAAATCGTCAGCATATCCAAGTAAGAATTTTCATCTATGGACTGTTGAAAAAAGAATAGGCCAGGACTTTTGTCTTTGGGTACAACACAAAATACATTCACCAAGGGGGAATTGCACTTGTGTTTGATGGTTTCATGACATTACTTTATATTGGTGGAGTTGGCCATTGGTATGAATAAATGAACTGTCTTTCACAATATAATTAAGAACAAATTCACAATTCTTTATTTTTAGTTCTAAACCACTTTTGGAATGAGCATGAACTGCCAGTTTTAACCTTTGCTGTGTGAGAATCGAGGGATTTGCAGTTCTGGTTGGCTTGATAACTTTATTTTCTCAGACTGAGCTAACACTTGCAGAGTGAAGTTGCATATTCTCTTCAGACAAATGTGACCAACCAGAACTTTCACCTTTGCACAATCCATACGATGGATAATTACCATATTTACAATTAAATGTATGCTGAACAATCTGAACTAATCACTTTTAGTGAATTCAGCGACACAAAACTTCTGTTGTGCTCTAGCCATCTTGATGCAATCTGAATATAAACTCTCATAGAGCAATGAAGGATGATCCTAGTAAGTTGTCAAACAAATGAAACATTAGAATGACCACTTCACAATGATTTGTACAATTTTGATTTAAGTACTTTGGACGTGGCTGTGCCATTGGCTCAGTTGACTGCAGTATCGTGCAGGGGTAGATGGTTCAAGTTCTGATGGTGGAAGAAATTTTCATCAAGACTTGGCCGGCAGGGTAGGAGAAGTGATGGTGCATAAAATCTAATCACCAAATTGTGCAATAAAGTCCTGGGGTAGATCCAAACCTCTCCACAGTACATATGGAGTGAGGGCATTGATAGCGATTTGTCCATTGGATGGAAATATTTAGCCCGGCAGCCCTGATGTCCCTGGGAAGAGTAGGCCAGAATGGGCCTGCACCAGGTTTCACCCTCTCACTTCTTTAATTTCTCATTCACAACACACTAAACTGAACACACACACACTATCACAGTCGTCCACACATACACCACTTATAAACCTGTCACAATGGAAAAGGCAACAGGAAACCACTCCAGTTCATCTCTCCACACACTCCCATGGAGGGATGTTTAGCCGACACCTCGACATGCTTAAGGCTTTCATAGAGGAAGAAAATTGATTGTAGTGACATTCTTTTGTATTCACTCTGTATAATCAGATTTCCAATTTAATTTAATTGTGATGGAGCACTTGTTCTCGTGGCAATTTCCCTATGCACCCATTTTTTCTCCTTTTCCCCACCTACTTTTGCCCTCTACCAATTTCAACATTAAGTTATTTTAGCTTTTTTGGAAAAATTATTCATCATTTCTCTTGGTAATTTATTCCAATCTCTGACCCCCTTACCTACAAATTACCAGGTGTGTAAATATGAAACTGAAATTTGCCGATAGATGGCTCTAGTTATCAATGTACGCTGACAGATTTTCAACTTACAACAATAAAAGTTTCATATGACAGTGTAGTTTTCAATAATATTGAATTTTGCGCCTACAAATCACGATTTGAAAACATCGTTGTTTTTCTGTTACCATTTAAAGGGACGAGGATGATGCTCAAACGCAACAACTTGCAGATCAATTAAATGTAACACGGGAAGCAGTCTCCATACATTAAAAAGAAATGGGAAAGATTCAGGAGATGGGAAAATGTGTTCCACATGAACTGAATGAAAGACAGCAAGAAAAACCACTTGTGAAATGCTGCTCGCCAGGTATGAAAGAAAGTTATTTCTCCATCGCATTGTGACAGGTGATGAAAAGTGGATATATTTCGAGAGTAACTCCAGGTGAACCATCAACATCAAGGCCAATCATTATAGAAAAAAGACAATGCTCTGTGTTTGGTACGATCAAAATGGTGTGATCTATTATGAGCTACTAAACCTGTTGAAACTGTTAATACTGAACATTGACAGCAAATGATCAATTTTGAATCAAGCATTGTGGGGAAAAGTGACCAGAATACCAGAAAAGACAGCACAAAGTGATTTTGCTTCACGACAACACACCATCACATCCAGCAAAACCGGTCAAGGAAACAATTGAGGCACTTAGTTGGGAGATACTGATGTACGCCACATACTCACCCCACTTAACTCTAATTGATTACTATCTCTTTACATCAATTGGACATGCACTTGCTGAGCAGCGCTTCACTTTTTACGAAAATGCACGAAAATGGCTCGACTACTGCTTTGCATTTTTTTTTTTTTTTGGCGTGGCATTCATAAATTACCAGAGATGGGAAAAAATGTATATCTAGCAATGGACAATATTTTTAATAAGGTACTTTGTATCATTTTTATATAACAAATGTGTATTTTTTATGAAAAAAATACTGGTTTCATATTTACACTCCTGGTAGACTGGATCGAGCTCCATCCCCATATGAAAGGGCATGTTCATCGACCCAGCCAAGGCCGTATTTAGGGTCTGTAGGCCCCTAGGCTATAACTACGGTGCAGGCCCTTTATATATATTATATATATATATAATAATATATATATTATTGAAAACTACACTGTCATATGAAACTTTTATTGTTGTAAGTTGAAAATCTGTCAGCGTACATTGATAACTAGAGCCATCTATCGGCAAATTTCAGTTTCATATTATATATATATATTATTATTAAATTAATAAACCTTTTAATGCAAAATATTGAATGATGTCATGATAGTTATCCTCACATATTTTTACTAACTGAAGAATCGAAATTTCGTAATGTGCTTTCTGCATTGTTTTTGAGACTGAAGTGAACGACGTTAGCAAGTGATGCTCACACGTTCAATTCATTGATTGATCAGTAGATAAGGTGCACCTATTTTAGTGCTGTTGTTGCAACTAAACACCCTTAGTAAAAGTCTGCAAAATTACAAACTGAAATGTTTTAGTAACAATATGAAACAGTAGGCCTACATATTAAGATAGAACAAACAATAAAAGATGATTAACATCACCACAGCATGCAACAGGATGACAGCGACTAATATTTTTATTTTATTTTTGCGTGTGGTGCGGGACCCTAGGCTACAGCCTACGTAGCCTATGCATAAATGCGGCCCTGGACCCAGCCATGCTTGCACTTGGTGGTACATTCACACAGAGTGAAACATTACTGCATCTGATGTTACTGGCAATCATACTAAGTCGAATGCTTTTTTTTCTTTCTTTTTTTGAGTGTGTGTTTCTTAATCTGTAAAGATTTCATATCAGAGTCCATCCAAAACCCCATGTCTAATTGGTCCATACAGTGCCAAGATGAGCCTGGCTTGTGCCAATGTCCAACTGGTTACCACTGATAGAGACTATGCTTGTATCACAGACATAATCCAGTTAGTTGGCAGCCTCAAGATCTGAACAATCACATTAAGGTATGCTGGTAGTTTAGCTGGTTATCAAGCTCCTTACAGAAATGAAGAGTCATTAGAACATTCCATGGAGCTTGATCAGAGATTTGGAACAGACTATTTCAAAGGCTAATGAACATAAAGGGTGCAGAAAATTGTAAATCATGATGTGCATGCACTAATGACATCTTTCCCTTGGGATTTGAGGTTATCCTGTGATCCTTCTGGCAGCTGCTTAGAAAGGTTAACTCTGCAACCACTTGCCATCAGATCTAAAGAAGCGACGAGAAAAATAGTTGTGGACCTCAAGTTCAGTTTGGTGAAGGTGCTAAATCAGAAAGTAAATCATATTTTTCTTCATGATCTGGGCATTTCCATCAAATTTTTATTTTTAAATTGTTTTTGATGGGAGGTAGTATTTTCACAAACATAAATCAAATCTGTGGTGACAAGCCGCCTCCAGTCTAAGGCACCAGTTTTCTCTCCCTTTATTTTTCTACAAACTTGACATGTACGATGGTATTGTTGAAGTTGATTTGTACCCAGAATTCATTCCAGCAGCAGAATTCTGCAAGTATATAGTTGCAGTTTTCCAAACTCAAGGTATTTCACTGAAAACTTGTAAATAAAATAAAATGAATGATTTTGACCACAAATCTTGTTCATCCTATCAATTTATCTCACTAAATCATTCTGTATGCAACTGGAATACAACTATCTCCTCTTTTAATTCTTGAACCTAGGTGTAGGCAAAAATTGTTATTTTTAAGACAGACAGGATTGTAACTTTTTTTATATATATAGTTTCAAACAAAACAAAAATGCTTGTCAAAAGACAATTTTAAGAAGGCCACAAAGCAAAGGATCCAGTTTCTACTTCACAGGGTGTTCAGGTATGATAATATTCATACAGACTGTGCAACTTAATGACCCCAAGTTGGTGAAATATTTGTTTAAATACATGTTATCCGATTGAACAACATGAATAAAGTCAACGAGTACTTACTTGATAATTGATAAAATAAAATGTGGCACCTTTGCTTGGAGGAATACAGAAAAGTACAGTTAAAGTGTTTACAACAAACAATAACGGGTCGGTGAGGATCTACAACCTCACCCAGTATGCATCACATCCATAGTTCCACATTATTAGATACTCCATCCACTCTGCATTTATCTGTGGTAAGGGATGGCTCCTCTCATTTTCACATAAGTACCTTTATGCTTTCTATTAAACTCAGTTCTATATTTCCAAATATTACCCTGGCTGCCATCGACAACTTTGGTATGAAAATGGGCTATATGATTGTGAATTAAATTGATTATCCAATGTGATATAATTCATTGCATGTTAAAATGAAATAATTATATACAGGATTGAATGTTTCCATTTTTATAGCGTTGCACTAAAATATACAGGAAGGAATTTCCTTTTCTCCTCCCCCAACATTATGAAATATTTATATTTCCTACCTGCTTTACAATTTAAAATTATGAGAACAAAAATGCCTGTCGAGTCTATATAGTCTAACATGAGGAACTAGCTTCGAGCCCGTCAAAAATGACGGTTTGAACGCCTTATTTTGGCAGAGCCTTTTTTTGCAGTTGGTTAATTATACGGAATTGTTATTACGTAATGCTAAGTTCTTTGATTTTGTAATGTTCTAAATATTTGATTTGCTGTTCACATAGCAATATTGCAGTAACTTCTACTGAATTAATGATGACGGAAGTATAGAACCAATAAAATTAAAAACAAATTAGGATTCCCGAAAATGTTTGCTGTCCATGTAATATCAGTTTTATTCCTGGTCCAGGCACAATTCAGCACGATAGGTATGGAACTACTTTCACCCGCATTAATTAATACGTTCAGTAACATGGCGCTTATGAAAACAGTTTAAATGGTTTGTAAAACCGATTTCAGAGCGAATTATGCTGCAAAAAAATGTGTCAGTTACGATTCTGGTCTACTTAGCCACAATCTCCACAACGTTGCATTCGAAAATCATAGCTTTTATTACCCTCATATGAATAACGACAGGCAGCACCTATGGTGGTAGTCTGGATTTATTCTGGAAAAACTTGTATGGAAAAGCGAATATCAACCATGTTTAATGATATTTTCGTAATAAGAGTACCATACTGTGGTTAGATTATCGGGGTATTTTACTATGATTTATTTAAATAAATTCATTTTACTTTAATTTTACTATAATACCAAAAACGGATAACGGTCATTTATCTGGTTGGAAACATTTCGCGATTCGTACATTTCTCTGAGTTTTGAATTAACTTCATTGTTTCTCATCATCTAACTGATACAGGTAATAATATAATGTAAACATAGAATAAATACCCTTCCCCTTATATTAATTATTGCATCTGGCTGTCGTAGATAAATAAAAAGCAATATGTAAATTTAAACGAACGTACTAATTGTAACTTTGTGACATATAATTGCCTGGCATTAATTTTTTTTCCCTGTATTTCTAATATCTCTGCTCACTGCTATTTTGCGGCAATAATATCGTTGTTGAATTGCGAGTGTCACATGGCTTATACAGTTGATGATTTAAATCTAATAAAAAGGTTGTCTTAAATCTCATTTAATAGCTAACACATGTATCAAATACTAAGGGTATTATCTATAATGGTAGTAGTAATTTATTCAGAAAAAGAATCATTTTTAATTATATCTCTCGTTATATGAATACATTTCTCTGGTTAGATTATCAGAGTATTTGGTTAATATTTTAAAATAAATAAATGCATTTCACTTCATATGACGGGGACTATAATTTCTAAAACGGATAACTGTTATTTATTTGACTAATACATTTCGCATTACGTACGTTTCTCCTAGTTTTTAATAAACCTCGTTGTTTCTTACCGTCTACTACAAAATTCTTAGGTTATGGTTTAACCTAGTCCTTATCACTGATACAGATAAAACAGCGTAAATATTGAATCCCCTTCTCCTTACATGAATTTCTGCGTCTAACTGATAAAGGTAAAATAGCTTAAATATTGAATCTTCTTCTCCTTATATGAGTTTCTGCATCTAGCTGTAGTAAATAAATGAACATGAAGGAAGGAATGTAATATGGTGGCTGTTGATTGGCGAGTGAAAGCTGGCACGTGATCGTTCTCTAGCCAATAGCTGAACCAGCTATAGACGACGCACGCAGACGCCATGTTAGCGTTTTATATAATAAGATGTTTTCACTTTTGGTTTGCCCCACAATAGGTAATACAATGCCAATGTTTGCAATTGTTACTGTTCAGCTCCTTGTGATTTACAATATAAAATACTAATAGGGGAGGCTGTTCAGAATGAAGGTCATTTTACAATAAAACACTGCTTTCCAGTTTATTTCCTGTAGCACAGCTACATTGTTTTTCATGCATAGGTAGAAAAGAATCTAATTATAAAAAATTGTACATAGACATCCCAAAAAATGAGACTGAGTTGCAGATTATGATTAAACACTGACATGTTTGCAGGTTCTCACAAATATAGTTAAAATGTCTTTTTATACAGACTTATTCCACAAAATGGTAAATACCTCATTGTCACAAAACATTTCACAAGTAATTTCAAAGGACACATTTTAAAATACTTTCATATTATGGCAAATGCAAATGGCACCTTTTTATTTTGTACATTTTTGTCTGCCTATTTCATGAAGTTTATTCCAACTGACTATAATGCTATCACCAATCTCATTTTAAAAGATTATGCTGCAGATAAATCACAATTTTCTCCATAAATTGGTCACTGAATTATTCCTCCTTCTGGTTGCCTTTCAGCACAAGTAACTTGTACAAAGACACTGTCAAACTGATTATGATTGAAACAATAAATTTAACTGGTTAATGAAATAGTTAAAAAAAAAAAAAAAAAAAAACTCAGGTGCTTTCTGCTCATTCATTTTCTTTTCAGCAACACCAAGTTTCTTCTGTTAAACATAACAAATGATCAATCTCAAAATACTTTTCACTTTCATTTCAACCTAGCTCCAGCTAATCACAAGATTTTTAAGCAGTCGAGGACAAATGTATAAAACACTACATGTTTATGTAATACAGTCTTCTCATGATAGGCACAACATGTTTAGAAGACCAATCTCATTATTTCTAGGGCATGTAGAAGCCAAATGACGATCATTGCTATTACAGAATAAAGAAAACAGAAAATTACAGTTTTTTGTGAAGTAAAAATTATATTTTTCTGGGACATTATGTAAAATGGTTTTATGGAAATAAATATGACACTTTTTTCAAAATACTGCAAATAACTGTCAAAGCTGACAAGCAAGAGTATAATAAATATCTTCTAAATGAGATTCACAGAACTTAAATAAGGATAATGTCTGACTGATGATCAGGAGTTGAAATAAACATAGCAGTTGATATGTCAATTGAGATTTGAAAAAGTGTATTTCTCCACAAATTTAAATATATGTATATAAAAATGTCAGGACCAAAAATAATATCAGCACCTGTTTTACTGTGAATTCACAGATAAAAGTATTATTTTAACACATCTTTGAAATTAAGTCAAAATCATTTTTTAAGCACAGTTTAATTTTGATGCTATACATATTTTGGCCTGTGTAAAAACTATAACAAACTTACTTAAAGAATATTCAGTTTCAAATATTACAAAAACAAAGCAACAGCCACCTGCAACTGTAAGTATTAACGCTTTTAACAACCTTTTATGTTTAGAAAATATGATGCTTCATTTCTAAATCAATTGACAGTGAAATGCTAATATATAGAACTACTGGTCATAAAATACTGTAATTTTCTCATATCTGAGAAAGATATTGAAACAATGATTTACTAAGAACTAACAAAAAAAAACTGAAGCAGTGCTTAGCTATAACATACCTATAACACATATCACAATGGAATGAGGAAAATAAATAATATTTGTTTCTTTTTCTAATACAAATATAGGAATCATCAACATTCAGCAACTGAGAAAGGTATCAAAGGCACCATTGTTCTGAACATAAGCACAACTGGGCACATGCACACTTTTAACAACCACAGGAATTATGAGGTATGTATGAAAATGCTGCAAATGCAATACATAACAGCAAAAACAATCCCTTTCTTAAGGCTCTAACACACATTGAGGAATTAATAAATTACAGATTTAATCATTTTTAAACTGTCAACATTAAAAGTGATATAAATGATCTGGGCATGTAATAGTATTTAAAAAAAATACAGGTATAAAGGGTTTTTCCCATTGAAAAGTAGGATTGGATTAAATTTTTTGCTCACTTGGCAGCAAATTCAAAATATTATGTATAGTATTCCATACAATGATCATTTTGGAAACACTGGCTGATCCAATTTCTTTGTTCACTTTTTTATTATTATTATTTAAAAAAAAAGAAGAAGAAGAATCATGCACTGAGTCAACATCCTTTCCATTAGAATCATTTTATTTCCTATGTTGGTAGGGATATCTGATAAATAAAGATTTTTTTGTAATTCAGTCACCAAAACAATGATAATACAGATAAACGAGATGCTGAAAATCATTAAATATGTAGCTATATGCCACAATGAAAGGAATGAATAGTCCAAATAAATTGTCATCTGAATGTTTAATGAAACCAGTTTAAAAGGAACAGATTTCACATGAGATCTTTCTTTAAATAACATGAAACATTTATAATAAAGTTCTACCTTCACTTCTTCAGCAACAAATCATCTCTTTCACATCTGGTATGCAAAAAGACACAAATTCCTGTCACTACTTTTCTCAATAGTTAGTTGGACTGACATGAGAAACTAACATCTCAGTTCAGAATTTATTAAAGAACTGAATATAATGCAGAAGAGGAAATAGTGTAGAAGAAGGGGTGGGTAAAGAGAATGAGAAAGTAAAATTATTTTATAGGAAGAGAAGAGTAAACTGAATCCATTGTAAATGACAATTCTCTTTCACTCTGATGCAATGTTGAAGGTGTGTGTGTGTGGGGGGGGGGGGGGGGGGGGAGAAATGAAGTTTGTTCGCCATATTTATACACTTAAGTATACCTACACTAAATTGTGAAAACTTCTAAAAGAATGGGATGATTCTCTTGCTTGTACAGAAAACAGCACTAAAATCTGTTATTACAAATTTGAAATAATTTTACAAGAATCAAGAATAAAAAACTAAACAGAAACCAACAGAACTCATAAACCTATCTTCCTGAGCTTCTTTTTGTGTGTGTGACAAAAATTACTTGCACATTTACAAGTAAATTGTGCTGTGTACCACTTAAAGCACTGAAAGTTTATATGCAATAACATCCAATACTTTAAAGTTCAACTACAGAGTGAGCCTTACTTACAACTAAGATAATGAAAAAATACTGCATAGATAGGGTCACTCATCACCTAATGGAATGTTAAAATGAAAAGTATCACAAAGTAGAAAGGAAGTTGGGGGAGCGTTGATAAAATACTGGTGGAATAAGATACTTTTCGGCTTATAATTTGGGATACACAATGTAGCTGATGTAACAAAGGTTAAACGGTTTCTTATGAAATGCTAGTTTCATCATGCTGTAATGATTTCTCTACATTAACTTTGAATCTTTTTCTCTGATTAATTTGTTATTTTTATCAGGCCAGACCCATATTTATCATCATCACTGCCAAGAGAGTACAGTGGTGTTTGACTTAAAAAAAACATTTTCAGGGAAAAGGAAACTGGCTTAATTTAAAATATCATGGAAAAAAAGATCCATTTTTTTTTAGTAAACCCCCGACAGTTATAATACACAACGATCACCATCCAAACAATCCGCACATATTGATTAGGCACATTATGTACCACATTTCATCAGCAAAATATAGCTATAGGGATCAGCCACTGTCAATCTGAGGCATGTTTTGTAAGTTTCCTCCTTTTATGCAGACGTTTATGGTAACTCTGAGCAAGGGAATTCACAATTGAAATGATGAAATATAAAATCATTCCAATCACAAACTTTTCAAAGACTGATGCTAGAAGATTGCTCTCCTAAAAAAAATAAGAGAAAAGAACAATATTAATAAAAGTCACATCTGCGCCTAGGTATAATGATTGTACACTTCAAGGTCAAAAAAATGATTGTAAAAGAAGAAAATAACTATATCATGATAATATTTAGGACTGTATAGTACAAAAATTTTGACCTCCTTACGAAATATTAAAAAACAATTTAAATTTTAACTAGCATTGGAATTTATCAACAATATGTACCATTTAGTGTTAAATAAATAAGACAGCATGAAATTAAAAACTATTAACTGTAGAACATGTTTCTATATTTAAGAACTTGTTAATGAATATCATTGAACTCAATAATCATATTAATATCCTAACAACTCTGGCATTTCCTTTACATTGTCAAATAAAACAGAACACTGAACAGCCAAAAAGAAACCATAGATAATTTGCAGAGTCCCCTAGTGGTCAATGGAAATCTGTTTATTAATAAATGTAATTTATGTAGATGCACAATGCCGTTAATCAAAACATGCCATTCATCAGGTGTAAAACTGTTGCAGTTTAGTGCATTTTTTCATGAAAAACTCTAGCTTCTTTAAGGTCTGTGAAATAACTTCATATAAATGGATATTCTTTTATAATTCTAAACTCCTGTTGTGAAATAGTTCCTTGTTTGGAATTATCACAGGGAGTGAAGGGTTTGAGGAAACCTCGTAAACTTAAAAAGTCTTCTTGACTGTTCAGTACTTCAATAACATCCCTATTATTGACCATGTGGTGCATAATTTTATCAATACTCTGCAATTCAGACACAGTTCAAACTTCAGTAGAGGAAACTTACATAGTAACCATCCCTATGTTAATGGAAAAGGTTTCACAACATTAAAAAATAATCTTTCAATGAGAGGTACACTACTAAATGAAAATCCAAAAGCTTCTGTGCACTCTTTGAACCATTAGGCTCATTGCATTTAATGTATGGGGTCCAGTACCAAAACTGTATTTAAATTCCAAATAAGCTAGACAATCAGATTTCATTGAAAATTAGCAGCTTTGAACACAATGAAACAGGGCAGTACCTTCACCCATACATTCATTCTCTGGCATTAGGCATTGCTGCCGTCAGACTTTCTAGTCCACAAATCACTTCAGATCTCCGAAGAAAAACTTATTTTCAACTCCATCACTGGTCCCGATTACACCCAGTCTATATGAGTACAAACTACTTTTCTAACCTGACATCTTGAATATTCTTGTAATACTAAAGGAACAAGCATGAACACAAATGTTTCATTTTTAATTTTTGATTGTAATTAAATAGTGTTACTTATATCTTTGTTATATTTAAATTTCTACTGAAACTATAGGCAAGTGTTATGTGACCCACAGTCTAACTTGGAATTGAAACTGGTTGGGCAACCTTGGTTTACACAAGAGCAGAACACTAGAAATTGGGTGTGTAGGGAAATTGCCACCGGAGCATGTGCTCCATTGCAATTAAATTAAATTAAATTAAATTAAACTAGGGGACAAAAAATGTTGGATATCTGTCTCAATGATAACTTTGTGGGATGTCGAGAAATTGAAGGAAGTGATCATGAAGCAGTTATGATGGATATTAGAGAATTCAGTAAACCAGTGGCCAAAATTGAAGGGCGAAAAAGATACAATTATAAAAAGACACAGATTTCGAATGTGTATATTTTAGGTTATGTTTCAGCAAATGGAAGGATGACAGAAATACAGTAAAATCTAGATGGGAAGAGTTCAAGGAGATAAGAGAGGGTAAAGAAATATTTATGTCAAAATAGAAAATACAGAGAAGTACAGAACCTGTGAACTAAAATAAGGAGGTGAGGTGTTTAAACAGGTTGGTAAAAGAGAACGTAACAGAGTTACACGAGACAGCAGAGTAGTAAGGAATATTTGAAACAACTAAACAAGGAATGAATAATAGCAAAGAAAGTGTCTAAATATGGGTTTATGAAGAGCATTATATTTGCAGGATGCCACTGACTGATGCATCTAGGAACTTCTACGGATATGTTAAAAAAAACTGAGGGGGAGGGAGGGTGCTGAGACAGCAATAGATAAGAATGGAGAAGTATTTACTGAGGATTTGATAAATGCAGCAATTTCAAGTAACTGGTTTAGTGAGACCATTAGGGACAATGTTTCAGAAATGGGAGGGTGTAAATCAGAATTGAGCTTAATCACACAATTAGAAATGAGGAGATTAAAAATTTTGATATTCATCTTGAGGCTATAACAAAGTAACCAAAAACGTTGAAAAAACATAAAAGGGCTGGTGTAAATAATATTACTACAAAAATCTTAAAGACAGTGGGATATGACATTCTACCTTATCTTGAAAAATTATTCAAACTGATTCAGAATACTTGCTGCTTACCAGAGGATTGGAAATGTGTGATAGTAGTACGAGTCCATAAAGGAAGGGTGACAAACAGTTGAAAATTACAGGCCAATCAGTTTGACATCAGTGATAGGTAAATTAATGGAGAGATTGATATGCAATAACATCAGAAAAATTTGCATGGAACATAAGTGGTTTTCAAGTCGGTAACATGACTTTAGGAAAGGATATTAACATGAATCTCAGTTAGTAGGTTATATGCAAGATATTTCAGTTGAAATGGATGAGGGAGGCGAAATTGATAGTGCACCACTAGATCTTTCTAAGGCTTTTGACAGAGTGAGCCATGAAATTGTAGTAAATAAGACAAAAACTATTAGAGTGAATAAAAAAGTGATTTGCTGGATGGAAGAATTCTTAAAAGTAAAAAGCAACAAGTTCGAGTACAAAATGCAATATCAAAAGAAGTGGAAATGAAAACGGGAATGCCAGAGGATAATGAGACCATTGTTATTCATTATTCTAATGAACGATTATGTTGATGGTTTACTATCAGAACTTAGGTTGTTTGCAGATGACATAATGGTATATAACACAATGTCAAACAAGTACTGGAAACTGGTCAATAGCACACAAAATATTTATTATTCATCCAAATTTACTTTATCGCCTTCAAAGTATGCCCCTTTTAAATAATGCACTCATGCTAGTGAATAATCCAATATTCAAAACATTTTTTAAATGCTTTTTCTGGAATCAACTTCAATTTTTGTAGATAATTTTCTTTTATGTCTTGCATCAACTGTTACCTTGAAGTGGTAATTTGAGTTTTGGAAAGGGGAAAAAAATCAGCCAGAGCCGTATCAGGAGAATATGGTGGTTGTTCGATGGTATTTGTTGAGTTTTTGGCCAGAAACTCGTTCGCAATTATACCCTTGTCAGATGGTGCGTTATCGTGGTACAAAATCCAGGAGTTTTCTTTTTCACAAATCTGGCCTTTTTTGACAAATTTGCCACATAACACTTAGATAATATTGCCGCATGAACGCCAGTGTACCGTCTGCCAGCATGGCGCAGCGGGTAGCGTCACGAATTGCGGTACCGAAGGTCGCCGGTTCAATCCCGCCCACTGACAAAAATTATTTAATTCTGTTTATTATTTCCAGAAGATTCTACATGTTTCCTAAGGTCACTTGTAACTTCTACACATTTCATTTGTTAACTACTCTTGTAATCTCTAGTACGTTCTATCTGTGTATAAATAGAAGAGCATTCTGCCCAAGAGGCAGTCAGTGCTGCGTGTATGTTTGAGTTCTCAATAAACCTGTTCTCAGTTTAAGTGCTGTGTTCATTGACAAGTAACCTTCGAATTCACACCTGCCCCGGTTGCAACGCGACATAGTTTGGTGGAGACGCCGGGTACCCTGTGCAACAGCTGCATCATCGTGGCTCCGATTAGGCAACGTAAAAGTCGCCGCCTACACGGACTGGAACCGGACTACAAAGGATATACTCAGTACGTCCTTCCGAAAGTCCGCGTCATTAGGAAACCCATGGCGGCAAGCCAGCTGCACATTCGACACCCATCGGTGTTCTCTGGAGACGCTGGACAGGACCCTAACAAATGGCTAAAAGGGTTCGACCGAGTCGCCAAGTACAACAGGTGGGATCATACCATGTGCTTGGCAAATGTTTATTTCTATCTGGACGGAACCGCCCAGCAGTGGTTCGAGAACAACGAAGATAAACTGAATAACTGGGAAATGTTCCAGACGGAACTTAAGAAAACGTTTGGGGACCACCAGCGACAAATCCGCTCGGCGGAAGAACAACTGAAGAACCGGGCCCAACAACATGGGGAGCCGACGCAATCTTACATACAGGATGTTTTGGCCCTATGCAACGTAGTCAACCCGAATATGACTGAAGCCGACAAAATCACGCACCTAATGAAAGGTATTGCAGAAGACATGTACCAAGCTCTTCTGATAAAAGACGTCGCTACGACGGAAGAGTTCATCAAGTGGTGCCAGCGGATTGAGGAGATGCAACAAAGGAGGGTTGGGCGAAAGAAGTATGACAGACTTCCCAACGTAGTCCCTATGGCAGTTGTGGAAGACCAGCACGACTTTGCGTCTCTCATACGACAAATTGTGAGAGAAGAATTACAACAGTTCATGGCAGCTGGGACTCTTGAACCGAGTGAGCATCAGATCATGGCCATGAATGTAAGCCCAGTGGGTCATGAAGGAGCCGACGCGGCGGAAAAAGAGGTATTTCAGACAATAGCTCCTGTCTGCCGAGCCAATCGCACTCGACGTGAAGAATGGCCTCGCCCTGATATGACGTATGCTGCAGCTGCCAAACGGCAGCCTAGGAACCGGCCGACACGGCCACAACCAAATCCTCCGGCACCTATGACGTCCCGCAGACGAACGGACGTCTGGAGGACAGAAGACAACGCGCCAGTATGTTTCCACTGTGGGCGCCCTGGACATGTCGTACGATACTGCAGAGAGAGAAGACGAGTATTTGACGATTATTTTGCCGCAAGACGTCCGCCATCAGAACAGTTCTACCCCAGGCAGCCACCCGCTGACGAGTTCGGTCGACCTACGGGAAGAAGCCCATCGCCGTACCCTAGACGAGGTCGATCCCCGACGCGCCGCTGCCGTTCATCGTCGCCGGACAGAGCTACCAGCCGCTCCCCTAGCCGCCGCACGCAGGAAAACTAAGCAAGGCGACCATCTACGGAGGTGAGGCCGCCGCAGATGAAAATCCTCCATGGATGACAGTCACTAAGATGTCGGGAAATCTCATCAACGTTATAATCGACGGCCAACCTGTCCGGGCGCTGGTTGATTCAGGAGCTTCTTTCTCCGTATTGTCGGACAATTATCGTCGCACACTAAAGAAGACAATGTTCCGTGATACGGGGGCAACTGTGCTAAAGGTCGCAAATGGAAAGTACGTCCAGCCAGCTGGAGCTTGTGTCGCGAGAATAACCATCAACAACAGGACCCAGCCAGTTGAATTTGTCATTTTAACAGAATGTAGTCATAATGTCATCCTTGGATGGGACTTCCTTAAGGCATCCCAAGCTGTCATTGACTGTGGAACAGTCTGAGCTGCAAATTGAAGAAGTCGTTGCGACGGGTACACGTAACACAGAATCTTCTGGGAAGTTATTCGCCGTTGACAACGTGACAATCCCGCCGTTCGCAATGAGAAGAGTCCCAGTCAAAAACACGGACGACCGCAACCTTGAAGTGCTTGTCGATAGTAGAAAGTTTATTAGGCTCACGAAAGAAATCTACATACCAGCGGCTATCATAAGCATTATCGGTGGTCGAGGAGACATTTGGATCACCAACTGTCACGAGCAGTCACAAATTATCCCCAAGGGAATGTGCATAGGGACAGCTGAACCAGTCCAGGAGGGCGAGCTCAACGTCATTAACGAAGATCCATGCTCTGTTACTAGTACCGACAACACGCTGGAGGAAACAACTATGGAACTGCCAATAGGGTCCGGCCTGACCAAGGAACAACACCACCGGGTGTTAGCTATACTACGCCAATTCTCTGGTGTATTCACACCCCAGCAAATAAAAGGTCAGACGAAACGGCCCACGATAAAGCATCGTATCAATACTGGGGATCATCCGCCCATTAGCCAGCGCTCGTACCGATTGTCACCAGTCGAAAGGCGAATAATTCGAGAGGAAGTGGAGAAGATGTTGCATAATGACATTATTCAACCTTCGGAGAGTCCTTGGTCATCTCCGGTGGTCCTCGTAAAGAAGAAGGATGGTACGTGGCGATTCTGTGTCGACTATCGGCGGCTGAACAAAATCACAAAGAAAGATGTCTACCCACTGCCGCGCATCGACGACGCCTTAGACTGCTTGAAAGGAGCTACATACTTCTCAACCATGGACATGCAGACAGGCTACTGGCAAATCGAGGTTGACGAAGCTGACAGAGAAAAGACGGCTTTTATTACACCTGATGGCCTCTATGAATTCAAAGTAATGCCATTCGGATTATGCAACGCTCCGGCCACATTCGAACGCATGATGGACAACTTACTTCGACACCTTAAGTGGACGACGTGTCTTTGTTATTTAGATGACATTGTTGTTTTCTCGAAAACATTTGAAGAACATCTGAGTCGCCTGTCAACGGTGCTGAAGTGTGTTCAGACTGCAGGACTCCGCCTCAATCCGAAGAAGTGCCTCTTCGTCGCCAAAGAGATAAAAATCCTGGGGCACCTGGTCAACGGAGATGGCGTCCGCGCTGATCCAGATAAAGTAAGGGCAGTCATGGAATTTCCAACTCCTCAGCACATTCGTGATGTGAGAAGCTTTCTTGGGCTGTGCTCATACTTCCGGCGTTTCATAAAAGGATTCTGTAACATGGCACGTCCACTGCAAGAACTTTTGCAGGGAGACGCCAAGTTTTACTGGGATGAAACTAAAGAAAGATCTTTCCAGGCACTTAAGGAGGCTCTAACTTCCGCACCAGTTCTAGCCTTATACGACGAGAATGCAGAAACTGAACTTCACACTGACGCCAGCGGTTATGGGATCGGTGCAGTGCTTGTGCAAATTCAGGAAGGTGCTGAGAAGGTGATAGCCTATGCATCAAGAGTACTCTCTAAGCCCGAGATAAACTACTCTACAACCGAGAAAGAATGCCTCGCAGTTGTCTGGGCTATCAACAAGTTTCGTCCGTATTTATTCGGCAAACCTTTCACCGTCGTGACAGACCACCATTCTTTATGTTGGCTAACCAGCTTGAAGGATCCATCAGGTCGACTAGCAAGATGGGCACTTAGACTTCAAGAGTACGACGTCACGGTGGTATTCAAAAACGGACGCAAACACAAGGATGCCGACAGCCTTTCAAGGAATCCTTTAATAGAACACAACAGCATGAATGGAATTTCAGCCCTCGCTGAATTAGGTGACGTTGCAGCTGAACAGAGGGAAGATTCAGAGTTATTAAGAACCATAGACGCCTTGGAGAAAGGAGAACCGGCCAAAGGAGAGTTTCAATTGATAGATGGGACATTGTATAAGAACAACTACGATCCACTAGGCCCCAAGTGGCTTCTGGTCGTTCCAGCTCATCTCCAGCCAGCTATTCTCAAGTATTTCCACGACGCTCCAATATCCGGTCATCTGGGATTTGTGAAGACCCTGGACCGAATCCGACGCAGGTATTACTGGAAGGGTCTCTACCGATCTGTCAAGCATTATGTGAGTCACTGTAAAGAGTGCCAGCGACGGAAACATGTGCCGCAATTACCTCCAGGTCATCTAGTACCAATTCCGCCTGCAGCAGTTCCATTCCACCGAATTGGGATCGACCTTTTAGGGAGGTTCCCGAAGTCGACAGCCGGTAACCGATGGATAATAGTCTGCACCGACTACCTCACGCGCTACGCTGTCACCAAACCTGTGCCGACTGCAGAAGCTCCAGAGGTTGCAAAATTTCTAGTAGAAGACATTATTTTGAAGCATGGAGCACCACGTGTGATGATATCCGATCGTGGAAAGGTATTCCAGTCAAGACTAGTATCAGAGGTCATGTCAAGATGCGACGTTGTCCACAGGATGACAACTGCATACCACCCTCAGACAAACGGTCTCACAGAACGCTTCAACAAGACATTAGCCGATATGCTGTCGATGTATGTGGATGTTGAGCAGAAGGATTGGGATACAATACTGCCAGTGGTCACATTTGCTTATAATACAGCAAGGCAAGATACGACAGGCTTCACTCCGTTTTTTCTGCTCCATGGCCGTGAAGCTGAGACCACAATGGATACGCTGTTCCCATTCCAGCCGGACGACACTCAGGATGACTATATAAAACAGCTCATTACCAGGGTCGAAGAAGCAAGACAGCTGGCTCGCATACGAACACTGGCCACCCAGGAGAAGGACCGTCAGCGGTATGACGGCAAGCACCGACCTGTTGCGTACAACCCAGGAGATCTCGTATGGATTTTTACCCCTGTCCGGAAGGTTGGGCTATCAGAAAAGTTACTGAAGCGGTACTTTGGTCCGTATCGTGTCATACGCCGCCGGTCAGACGTCACATACGAAGTCGAGGATTATGAGCCGTCTTCGAAACGACGAAAGCGAAGGGACATTGTTCACGTCCTCCGCATGAAGCCTTACTACAATCCTGACGAGCAGCTAGGCACAACCAGCTTCTTGTTCAAGGACTCTGAGGACGGTTTGGATACTGAGGAAGTCGGACAGGAAGATAATAGTACAACCAGGGAGGGGCCCTCCAGAACTGCCATACAGAGGACCCACGACAAGATCAAGATCCAGGACACTTCAGCGTGCCCCAAAAGAAATCTAACAGCGGGACGCTGTTTTCCTCAGGAGAGGGAGCAATGCCGCATGAACGCCAGTGTACCGTCTGCCAGCATGGCGCAGCGGGTAGCGTCACGAATTGCGGTACCGAAGGTCGCCGGTTCAATCCCGCCCACTGACAAAAATTATTTAATTCTGTTTATTATTTCCAGAAGATTCTACATGTTTCCTAAGGTCACTTGTAACTTCTACACATTTCATTTGTTAACTACTCTTGTAATCTCTAGTACGTTCTATCTGTGTATAAATAGAAGAGCATTCTGCCCAAGAGGCAGTCAGTGCTGCGTGTATGTTTGAGTTCTCAATAAACCTGTTCTCAGTTTAAGTGCTGTGTTCATTGACAAGTAACCTTCGAATTCACACCTGCCCCGGTTGCAACGCGACAATATTCTTTATTTACTGTCTGACGATCTGACAAGAATTCCAAGTGCAAAACACCACAATAATTAAAGAAAACAGTCAACATCACCTTGACTATTGATCTACTTTGATGTAGTTTTTTTCAGTTTCAGCTCAGTTGGAAGACCCCATTCTAAAGCTTGTTGACTGGTTTGCACATAAAACTTATAAACCCATGTCTCATCACCAGTTACAATGAGTTTTATGAATGGGGGGGGGGGGGGTAGGAATTGAGTTGTTCTAGCACGTCTTCAGCGACCATTATGCAATTGAGTTTTTAAAGAAAATTCAGGTCTTTCGGAACTACTTGAGCAGCAATGCGTTTCATCCCCAAACAATCGTTTAGAATGGTATGAATTGATTTGTTAGGCAGATAAAGTGCAGTGGCTATCTCTCTCAAGCTTAAATGATGATTTTCAGTCACTATTTCTTTCACTTTAGCAATGTTAACTTCAGTTGAAGATGTTGATGGCCGAGCAGAGCAATGCAAATCTTCCATCACATCTCGGCCGCTTTTGAATTCACTGTACCATTCATATGCACGTGTTTTTGATAAGCTGATTCACCGTATGCCTTCTGTAACATTTTCATCGATTCGGCACAAGAAATTCCATTTGCAATGCAAAATTTGAGACAATTCACTGAAAAATATCACCAAGAACACTTGAGATCAACTTATAACTATGACCACTGTAAACAAACTAAACGACAGATAGTGCTCGAACTCAGCGTCAGTATAGAGAAAAGTTGTGCCAAGTTCATGACACAAAGAATTTTGACAATCCCTTTACGTGTGTTTTTTTTTTTTTTTAATGATCAATTCCTGGTACTTTCTTGACAGAATATAGGATGAAAATGGGAAAAAAAGATTGTGAACAGCTGCAGGGTGATCTGGACAGGATATCTAGCAGGGTTGGTAAAGATGGGAGGAAGATAAATGCAAAGAACATTCAGTTTATAAGGTACACAGATAAAAAACTAAAGGTTGATTATGATTATAAGATGGAGAAAGAATTGCTTGTTGAAGACTTGAAATGTAAATATTTTGGCATACCTGATAAGCTCACCTGTGCATGACACATTGGACAGGTAGTAGGAAAAAGTTTCAAAATCCCACACTTGTTGGATAGTGATGAGGGGAAGTACCAGTGAAGTAAAGGAACTGGGTTACAAAACATTTGTCGGACAATTGCTTGAATATGGTGGTGTAGTATGGAACCCATATTCTGGGTATCAAATACAGGAGTTGGAGGCGGTGTATGGAAGAGCTGCTATATTTGTCTCTGGAAATTACCGCAGAACACAGTCAGAATACGATATGAAAAAGAGCTGTAAATGGATTCACTGGAAGACAATAGGAGGGTGAAGAATGTCATGGGATTGTACAAGGTGTATATTGGTGACGACACACAAAGATAATGATGTGAGAATTGGAAGTAATGCATGAAAGGGAAAAGATTTCAGGCATAATGGTATAGGAAGATTTTCTTTTTTTAGGTAATGGGTGTCATGGATTGGAATAAGTTATCAAGAAAAATGTTGAAAGAATTTAAAGTTGAAATTTGAAGAGTGCAAAGGGGGAAAGTGTGTAGAGAAATTGCCACCAGAGTGTGCACTCCATCACAATTAAATAAAAATTGTCATTACTGAGCCATTGTAAATGAAAAATGCTCTTCCACAGCATATCATCGTCCTTAGTACCTGTATGCTTTTTTTATGAGCTTGTCATTCTTCTGTAATCTATTGAATGCAATTGTTTCTTTCATTTAAAAAAATTGATTACCAGCATCTTTCATTTCCTGTCAATCCTATTTAGTGACCTGTGCACAGACATAACCTCAGGTGCAAGGTTTTAGATAAGAACACATATGAGATAATCAGTGTATTAATATAAAAATTTGACCATTTTTGCATAGTTTTCTCAGCTTCTGAATGCTGTGCTCCCACCTGGTTAAACAAAATTAAGAGAGGTGCATGGAAGAAAAAAAAAAAAAAAGACCATGATCACAAGTTGCAATTTACAGCATAAGGGTATGGAAAATTTTCTTTTGTACTTAAGGGGTTCAGGGATTGGAATAAATTACCAAGAGAAATGATTAATAATTTACCAAAAACACTGAAAGAATTTAATGTTGAAATTCATAGAGAGCAAAATAGATGAGTAAAAGAAATGTTAAAAAATTGTGTATGTAGGAAAATTGTCACTGGTGCGTGCACTCCATTGCAATTAAAACAAACAATACCCATGTTCATAAGGTGTATGCTATAATGAACTGTTTTATGCACCTATCTCTGGGACTGCAGTCCATTCAACTTCCATGGCTACCAGTGCTCAGCAATATTGTTGAGTCTGAACTGCTATCACCCGAGAATTTGTAAACTGGTACTCTCACAGCAATTCACTATCATATAAGGAAATTAAATACATACCGGTTCCGACTACGAGCAATTTCAGTTTTGATGTAGGCTTTGTAGGACCATATTCTATGTGTAATGTACATATACTGAAGTACTCGTTAGTGTGGCTGCAAATGTAAAGGCACCACCAAAGATGATTAGAAAGGTAAAATGGGACCAGTATTGAGTCTGGTCCCCATCCAATGTGATTGAGATTTTTAGGCAGTTTCCTGCAATCAACAAGGCGAAGGCTGGGAGAGTCTACAATCTCCGTTTCATAAACTATACATTCCACAAAACAAAATACACTTATCTCACAGAACATGGTTACAAGTTTTGCAGACAGACAACACCACAACATTCCTCCTACAGAGTAAATGCTTTGGATCAGACAAATCTGGTTCTATCATGGATAGTTCACATGTCCTTCCACCCTCACGACTACACAATGGATATCTGTGCGTACCAGTGTTTCGTTCTCCACCACAACTGATATGGCTAAAAAAAAAAGTAGTTAAGTGCATTATTTAGCCTGTTATGAGAAAATTGTGAGGATACTTTTTATAATGTTGAAAATATTATAATTATGAAATTAAGGAAATTGGAAGTGGCTTCTAGGTGATATGAATAATAAAGGAAAGGGAAATTAACCCATCACATGCCTAAGTTGATGGCTGCAATGAAAGAAAACAGGTTAGGTGGACACACAAATACAATATTTCAGTGTTAACCTTCATGCAGAATGTTACCCAATTACTGGCTAGGTGGTGGGAGAAATGGTGGGGGACGGGCTAAGAGGTAGACTATTGATATATCAACAATGTCTGAGATAATATATTGCAGACGATGGTAAAATATAACAAGGGAACCTAGTACTGACACGAAAGATTATTATTAGGTAAAATATATAAGTAGGAAAAATTTAATTAAATTAAAAATTGATGGATTAGGTGGTTGGATTTTATCAGTGGTTAAGGTATCCGGGTATCTAGGATATTCTGGTATGCTAGTTCCCATCTCCGGAGATCTGATGCAGTTGTACTATCAGAGAAAACTCTGATTGCTCTCACAGTAAAGCAGTTGTTGAGATTGTTGGGATCATGGCTATTGGCAAGTTCTGGTATTGGAAGGTACAAGATGTGGGTGTGGACAGTTTGTCTGTGGCCATTCATTCTAACTGAGAGTTGCTGTGTGATGAGGCCTATGTAGGAACTAGTGCAGTGGCAGCAAGTTAGTTGTTAATTTAATTATGTAACTAATTTCTGTGAAATTTGAAAGTTTATGCGTTACAAACTAGTTTTACATCCTGAATAATATTTAGCTATTATTTGCAAACTATAATTATCTTATGTACCTCTTGTAATATATTGGAAATATGGGCCCAGAATAGAAACTAGGTGCTGGGCTGTTATGTACCAGGATATAAAAATAAAAAAAATAAAAAAAATAAAATAAAAAAAGTTAGTTGGTATATGACGTGAGTTGTTGAACACATGACATGTCCAATGATGAGTAAATTTTCCCCTGTTGTAGGATTGGAATATGTAGAGTCTGACTGAGGGTATTTGTGGACTAAGATGTTCTTAAGACTGGGTGGTCTGCTAAAACATGCACGGGGGACACTGGGTAGAATTTCTGGAAAGGAGCAAAGGAAATCATACCCGTCGCAAGATATGGTTGATGGACTCGAAATCAGGAGAGAAAAGGGTGAAAAGGCAGGGCTATAGTTGGTCTTTGTAGGAGACAAGCGAGACTGGTTACATGGAGGGTGAGTGATTGCACGAGAGATCTGTTTATGTATGAGATCCGTGGGGTAATAATGGGAAAACAATGGGAAATAAGGGCTTGGGATAGGTTCTGGGAGTACTGACGGAGGGAGCGAGCATCAGAACAAATGCGACTTCCATGGATGGCAAGGCAGTATGGGAGGGAACATGTGGTATGGAATGGAGGGCAGCTATCAAAGTGCAGATATTGCAGTAAATTAGTAGGTTTGATGTGGACAGAGAGGTATGAAGGGCACCATGCCTGAGTGTGATGTCCACATCGAGGAATGTGAGTGGGAGTAGGTTCAGGTGAAATTGATGGAATTGTTGCTATTTTTAAGGGAATGGAGAAATTAAAGGAGTTGGTTTTCACTGTGGGTCCAAATCATAAATATATCATCTACATATCTGAACCACACAGTGGGTTTAAAGTGAGTGTGGTTCAGGAAATGTTCCTCCAGATGACCAAGGAATAGGTTGGTATAGGATGGGGCCATGCAGGTGCCCATGGCAGTGCCACAGATCTGGTGATAAACTTTAGAATTGAAGGTAAAGAAATTTATTATAATTAACAACACTTACTGAAGGCTGTGTGGCATGAACAGTAAGTAGCATAATAACTTACCACACAAGATATCAAGGTTCAATTTCAAACAACTCCAATTTTATTTCATCAAGTTTTGAAATATAATTCATTGCTTCTATTGTTTGATATGGAACAATAATTAAAACAACACAATTCACTGGTAATGTTATCATTTAAAAAAATTAGCCATTTCTTTTTTAATTAAAAAAAATTAGTGGTTTTCTAGTGAACCATTAACAATTAGTTCACAGTTGGTACTGACTGAAGACAATGGAAGAATTTGGCCAAAAATATAGAAATGTCTACATCACGCCACATAAGACTATGAAGTTTAGAAGTTATTTTTTGGCGGCTTCCTGAACTGATTTAAGCCTTAAGTTGGAAAACAGTAGATTTTCATACTCGTTGGCTCATGGGGAGTAAAAATAAAGATTGAAAAATACTATAGAATTTTTTATAATGAGAAAATGCTTGTTACAATTTAAAAGTAATTCCTGCAAAGTGTACTCCAGCTTCATGATGTCTACTTTTACAGGCAGCTGAAAATTTTGAACACAAAAAAGAAATCAATTTTTGTGAAGGCTGTATTAAAATACAGTCAATAGCATGTCTTCAATTATCTTACCCAGTATATATATATATAATTAAAAAAAAAAGGTACGCGATGCTCAGTATGGTTTAAAACTTCAAATGATTGTGAATGTCAATCAGATTTGTTTTCCAACAGATCATCTCAAAACAACTTGTAAATGAAAACGAACTTTATTTATTTTGCGTGCTGAATGTAAAAAATCTGTTTTAAATGTTTCTATGATAAATATCATCACAGTACTTGTAAATAATAATAGACATAAATAAGTCACCTTTGGTTAAAACTAAAAATTTTGGCACTTAAATTGTTGCCAGTGCATTAAAAAATAACAAAAATAATTTAAAAAAATAATATTAAGTTTAAAAAAGAAAATAATATCAATAAATCCTATTTGTAATTACTTTTAGTTATTGTTTTATATTAACTAAAAGAAATACACATTTCTTAAACTGAAGGGGGAAAAATGGATTCACAGGGAATTGTACCCCGATTTCCTATGCTATAATTCAATGAATTTTAATTATAGTATATAAAATACTGTGAAAATTATGTTACAATTTTCTCAGAACTAGTTGATTAGTGTGCTTTACCACTATATTATTTGTATTACAAATAGAATACCGCCATACGAAGCCTACTCCCAAACTGAAATTGCTGGACCATACCATTTCCTTATTGGGTTATGTTTACAACTTCCCTATACATTAGACCTAGCTCGAACTGGAATGAAGTTTAATATAAAAAATAAATATAGGGAAATGGTGAATGCATCTTGACTGTGAATGGACATCTCATTTAGTACCCAAACATCCAACAAATCTGGCTTCCATTCAAGTGGATACTGGTTAAATATACAAAATTCGTAATACATAAATGGATAACTAAAAACTTCAGGAATCCAGTACTGGCCAAATCCTTTGACACAAAGTCTTTACTCTCAGTTATATATAACATTGCAACTGTGAAAATGATCAGTGATTTTTTTCTCTTAAAATGTTCAGTCCACTTTTTTATTGTGGAATATGCATGAGAAATGCCCCATGAACACACTGTAAAACAATATTTTAGTGAGCATGGTACTTGCACTTCTGCATGAGTATCACTTACAATTCAGATCAGTATCTACAACAACAGGGAACAAGTGAATGTTGAAACTAATACAGTAACCCATAATTATATAAATAAAAATTAAATGCTGTTCATTGGTAAGCACATCATTCAAGAACTGCTGGATCGATTAGGCAAAATTTTTTTAAAAAAAATGTTCGTAATGGCCCGAATAAGATTTTTAGGGAAACAAAAATTTAAAAAGTTGTCAGGAAAGTTGGAAAAAACTGAAAATGCTTTTTTTCTATGGGACTTTTGTATGAACACAACTGGTCATGACTAACGATTAAAATGATAGATATGCGCAATTCTTTTTTTGTTTTGTTTGTTATGCTCCCGGGATTGAATATTTTCAGTTGGGGGGAGGGAGGGGGGAAGAAAAGAGAGCTGGGAGATACGGAGGAAAAAAAATCTAGAAAAATGTATTCCAGCCTAAATTAAATACCACCAGATTTGTTCATCATGTTAACATTTAATCCAAAGGCAAATAGAAATTTGGCAAGAGTTATTCCCTGGCTAATCACCCATCGATCGCCATGACATCACTGAGAGCCAACTACACTGCCAATGTTCTTATACATATCCACAGTTTTTATCTGATATCGATGGAATTTTGCATTAGTACACTTTAAAAAACAGAAAAATTCTGTCTACATTCTGTTTGCAAAAACACAACCACTCTCCTCCTTTACCCTTCCCCCCATCCTCAATTTTTGTCAATGTTCTTTACACATTCCCACAGTTTTTACAATACTGATGGAACTTTGTACACATACACTTCAACATAAACAGAAAAATACTGTCTACATTTGGTTTACACAAACACATGCCCTCTCCCCATTTACACGCCTTAATTTTATCCAACATTCTTTAAAGCAGCAGTTTTTATCTGATTTTGAAGGAACTTTACACATGCATACTTTAAAAGAAACAGAAAAATACTAACTAAATTTCGAAAGACAACTCGGCTCCTCCTTTACTCCCTCCCTTAATTTTTGCCAACATTTTTTTAAAGAAACCCACAGTTTTTATGTAATGTCGATGGAACTTTGTACATGTATACTTTAAAAACAAAGAGAAAAATACTGTTTACATTTGGTTTACAAAAATCCACCCAATCATCTTATTTGAAACTAATCATTTATAAAAGAAATATATCTTGAAAACGGTCGGGAAATTGACCGAAGTGGATAGTGATATTCTTAGAGTCCATAATACATAACATTTGCTGTCAAACAGTGTTGAACCGATTCCTATCGGACAATTGCTTACCAAGAAATTTGAACATTTAATTTAACAACTGTTTTAAAGTTTCTGTGGTGACACAAATCTTAAATTTCTATCCAATCTTGAAGTTTGTGCACATATGTGTTAAACCAAGTGAAAAATTATGTTTACATTTGGTTTACAAAACTTCATTCACACTTCCCCTTTACACCTTTTACATCAAATTTACAAGTGCAACTTTTCCGTATAGGGTAATCTGGCAAAGTAGATGGTGAGGGAGAGTGTTTATTACAATCTGATCAAAAAGAATAAAACATCAGAACTTTCATATCCAGCCCCAATCAGTCCTGTGTACTCTGCGTTTGCAGAAGACAGAAAGACCAAAAATATTGTATATCCCAAAGCACTAGAATAAACATTTTCAAATTTAATTTATGCAGAAAAACCAATGACTCACATTTATTTTAATGTATCACGGTGTTCCATGGGATATGATGAGGTTGCTGCAGGCGGGAGCCACCCGAGTTGACACCCATCAACTCCCTCACAACCCCACCCAGGATACCCACCACCCAGCTACGCCACCACCTCAGGAGATGGACTCTTCCGAACTACCCGCCATCACAGCGGGGACGGTTGAGCAAGGCGCACTTAGCCACCCATTACAGGTGCCCACGGGGAGGTGCGCGGAACCAGCGCCTGCCACGACCGAGCCGAAGACCCCCAGAAAACCCGGCCGTATAGCTAATGCTCCTCTGCGCACCCAACGCGCACCTGGCCCCGCCCGCCCCCGCAGGAGCGGAGCGGAAGCCGTAGCGACCAGGCAACAGCGCAGGATTGCCCCCAGCCACGCCCCCCAGCGATCAACCAGCAGCACAAAGCCGCCCGCCGTCCACCAGGGCACGCGACAGAGACAGGCCCCGGCATGCTTCCCCCGCACGCGGGTTCAACACACCAGGACCACACAGAGTACCGTCATAGTGCACGATCGCGCCGAAGCGCTCAGTTGGTGTCGCTGCCCCACCTGGGTCAGATGTTCGGACCCTTGCACTATCAGTCCCCACATATGAGAGGACCTACTTTGGCAGCAGATGGCTCATACCGGCGACAAGGGGAGCACAAGTTCCTTGTTCACTGATCACCATTCTATACTATCTGAAGATGACCCCGGCCGTTGCCAGATCACGCCAGCTTACCGGTACCGAAACGTCGCCTCCCATCAGAGTCGCGTCACCTCTCTGCACCCGGGTCCTACTGCCGTGATCCTTCGGTCTTACTGCCCGGGCGTTGGCAATGAGTGCTACCGGCGGGAGGGCTGCACCACGTCACCCCACAATGATCCCAGTCTTCCGAAGACCAAGATCCCCGGTCCGTTTGGTTGGTCCATACCGGCGGCAGGGGGAACCACTTCACCTGATCACCGAAGCCCGCCTCAGCAGCGGCCGCTCCCGAGAACCGGGAATTCGACCCCACCTTCTAGCGACAGACTCCGGCTACCAGTACTGTTTGAGTGCAACCGTTCTGCAGGGCACACACTCATCTCCCTGAACCCCGTCCGGCTTTAAGTCGGATATAACCGGGGCATTGGCACAGTGTGCATTCTCAGAGGCAGGGTGCACCACATCCCTGGGTCCGCCCGGTCTACCCGGGAGGGACCTCTGGTACCATCCGCTAGGCACCCACAGCGCGGCTGACAGAGACCTCCTCACCACTTATTGGTACTGTCTCCTCGGCGTGGCAGCGCCGCGGACTCTCAATCCTCCGCACTGAGGGTGCCCTTGGCGTGGATTTGCGGACCTTCCTCCCTAATTACTTGGGCAGTCTCCACGTCGAGCTCGGGGCCCCGGGTTCGCCATGCCCATATCCCGGCCCTAAAGAATGCCGGAAACCCCTGAGTATCGTCTTGCGCCCCAGGAAGCTCATACCGACCGAAGTCGCCCTGGTACTCTTGTTAGCGAAGCTACCTCCGCAACGTTTGAAGAGTTGCCGTTCAGGGACACTTTCGTGATACCCCTACCGCACATTTTGTTCCAGCCCGGGATCCCGTTACCCTGATACCTGGGATAGGTTAGTCGACCCGACTGTTTTACGGGTTTCCGCCGCGCGGTCAGCCGGGGCTAGTCTCGGATACTAGGGCTTGGCCACGGCCAAGTCTCGACACCTCAAACGACTGCCTCCTGCGGTCCCCCTGTCCGTGGACATTGGGTTGCCAGCCCGTATCCAGCCCAGTGGCCTCGTGTCCTCTTGTTAGCAAGGCTCCCCTTGCAGCGTTTGAAGAGTCACCGCCGGGGTCACTAACGTGATACCCCTACTGCTCAACAAATTGCAGTAGGCCAACGCCCTTTGCCCAGGTCCCTTGGGATCGGGTAGTTGACCGACTGCTTTACGGGAGTTCGCCTAGCGGTCCTCCGGGAGCTAGTCTCGGATACTAGAGTAACGTGCACTCCGACACCTCAAACGACTGCTCCACGCGACCTCCCTAGCTCGGGTACCTCGGGATCGCCAATCCCGTATCTGGCCCGCCGCATGCTGACGGACACAGATCCCTGAGGGTATTTTAATGTATCAGCTTTATGTAAGTGTTCACACATGGATAGAAAAATAGGCATTACAACGCATGTCAGACAAAGCTAGTTCTGCATATTTGTTGAACACAGACACAAAATCACCAGAATTGTATGTACCAATAATATTTTTCAGTTCTAGGTACCCATAAAGTAAACATTTTGCCTTAATTTTATATGATGCATAATTACTTCCGAGATTTTTTTGTTGTTCATTTTCAAAATTCTAAGTAGGAAATTTGACTACCATTAGTAATTAATTGCATTTCTTCCCTATCTTAAACATTAAGTATATAGCTTTCAGCTACATATCTTTCTGAAAGTATTAATTACATGGAAAAGAAAGGGAAAATACACCCAACACTCACCAAAGTTGAAGGGAGGAGGGCGGCAGCAACACAGCACAACACACAAACAAAGAAAAAACAATATTTCGGATGAAAATCCCCTTTTTCAAGTTAACAGAGAGGTGGCTGGTCTTGCGCAAGACTTGCCTTGGACGCAGCCACTGATAGAACGCAACAAACCGACGGAGGTGGTGGGGGCAGCAACGATAATATAGCCGCGAGTATACGAAAGATTAAAATGATAAAAAAAATATATAATAGTTATTAAAAACATAAATAAAAAAATTAATTGAAAATAAAAAATAAAATAAATATGAAACTATTGAACTATTGTACTAGCCAGTGGTGGGTGTATAGGGTGAGGATGGAAGATGTTAATGGAAATTAAGACAGACAGACAGTTTACTCCCAAAACCTGCACCTCCCCGTTGCTCACCATGCCAGTACTCACAATACCCGTGACCTTAATAACTGCTTCACAGTAAGAGCCATTAGAGTACTTCCAGACACTACCTCCCAATCTGAACTCCGCAGGTGGGAATTGGCATATCAACACCTCCTTCAAACTAGACATCCCCCAGGCCTTAATTTCCGTTAACATCTTCCATCCTCACCCTATACACCCACCACTGGCTAGTACAATAGTTCAATAGTTTCATATTTTTTTATTTATTTTCAATTAATTCTTTTTTTTTAATAACTATTATATATTTTTTTTATCATTTTAACCCTGCAGTGGTCGCGTGGATTACATATGTAGTCCACTCAAGCCATTTCTAATGGGCCTTTTCAGAGCGCGACCACTGCAGGGTTAATCTTTCGTATACTCGCGGTTATATTATCGTTGCTGCCCCCACCACCTCCGTCGGTTTGTTGCGTTCTATCAGTGGCTGCGTCCAAGGAAAGTCTTGCGCAAGACCAGCCACCTCTCTGTTAACTTGAAAAAGGGGATTTTCACCCGAAATATTGTTTTTTCTTTGTTTGTGTGTTGTGCTGTGTTGCTGCCGCCCTCCTCCCTTCAACTTTGGTGAGTGTTGGGTGTATTTTCCATGTAAATATTGCCTCGCGGCATTTCTTTCCTTTCATTGTTACCTATAAAAGTATTAATTATATGTCTAAACCCTGTTGAGAAACACCATACAAGTCAGCATCTGTCACCAAATAAAGCACTTACTGATGGCAGTTCTGCACTGGTTTTCCGATGTAGTTTTTGCTTCTGTTTCACAAGGTACTCCTTGAATGGCTCCTGTAACTTTGGCCCAATATAAGGAACATATGCTAATAAGCTTACAGCTTTCTCTACCAAAGTTTCATTAAAAGCAATTATAACAAACATTTTTTGTATATGCATTTTAATCACAGCCTTTCCTATAAGTGTTGCACCAAAAAAAGTCCAAAATGGGACTAGGAAGTGCCCGCAAGTAATTCCTGCCAAGTCGAAGAGTGGATTTGGAATCTAGAAACAAAACAAAAAAGAAGAAATGTTTCTCAATAAAGTAATAAGCTACTGGTTAAGATTTAGAAATAGACCAATTAAAGATTGAGGAAAATAACACTTACAGATGCACATGCCAAAATTCCAAAGAAACCCACTTTCTCAACCATTCTCTCAATGAACAATTTTGCAGCATCTACAGCCGTCTGGAAAAAAAGAAATTATTTAACTTTTCTTTTGTTTTTAACTTCAGCTATTACACTGTACACTAACAGAAAAAAATGTGCAACAAAGATCAATAGGACAAGAAAAATGACTTAAAATTTCAATTCATTGGAATAAAAAAAAAAGAATGAACAAAATTTTTTAAGAACTTTCTCCCTTTTATAGATTTTTGATTAGCTAGAAGAAGTGCTTTTTCTGGATAAAATAAAAGAAATCAGTCCATTAAATACTGTATTATCAAGCTTGTAGTGAATTTAATTTGTTCACAACTTACAAATTATGTAAGATAAAGTATTTTTAGTATCTATTGTTCAAATACAGATATGCTCAATATTTACGATAAATTTCAAGTTCCTTTGTAAAAATGTTTATGCAATAGAATTGGTAACAAAAATGATCTATAACTGACAACTTTTACAGGCACTCACGTCTTTAATTTCCTATGAAAAAAATTAAAAAAATATCTTATAGGTCGCCAGGACCTTTATTCTTTGTTGCGGAAGAAGCTCCTTGATGACATTCTTGCTTTTTATATGGATAAGTTGAAAGTTCAAATCCCTTCTTCTCCCACACATTTTAAAACTATAGTCGGCACCAAATTTGAAAACTAAGTTACGTAATGATGCTATAAAAATTAATTATTTACCATCGTTTACATGTGTCATTTGTTTAAATGGTGAATGCAAAGCCCAATGCTCAATTTGCAACATTAAAAGTCAATTATTTTCGTTTCCCATTATATTTAAAAATGTCCATATAAATAAATTTTATTAACAAAAACATCATTCTGAAGGGTTGTATTTTGCTTTCAATGTTTAAAATTAATACCACTGATAGTTTTAGTTATGAATAAAAAAGATGAATTAGATACTTATAATACTTAGATAATTAATTATCAAATGTAAGTATGCAACATTTTACGCTTTTAGCAGGCGTCATATCAATTAAATATTCCACTTACTTTTTTCGGGGATCTCACTGCTTTAATTGATGGTTCAGTACCAACGTTTCGCTCAGCGGCGGAGTTGTGTGTAAACCACACCATTTCGAGTCTGAAAACCCTGATGAAGGCACCAGGTTGGGCGCCGAAACGTTGGTACTGAACCATCAATTAAAGCAGTGCGATCCCCGAAAAAAGTAAGTGGAATATTTAGATGTAAGTATGATTTCATTTATTGAAAATAGCGAGTATTTCAAAATTTTGTTTGGGCTGAGACCTATCTAAATGAAATTCTCTCCCCAATTCAGGGTTTTAAATAATTTGTTTTAAATTCTGAAGATTGTCGGACACATCCTCTTCTATTTCTAAAATTATCTATAAGGTTATTTTTCCATGACTTGTTTCTAATCACCTCCCTTGGACTCTAGGCCTTCCTGCACTTGGTTAATCCATCTTATCTATGATCAACGAATAGATCTCCTTCCATTCTCCAAGTTCAGGAGCACTATCTTCGGCACTTCCCCTCAACCATTCAAGATGTGCTACAAGCATTGCAACATTCCTTTCTCATGATGTTTTCCGTGTCTCTGTAGGGGGCAAAATACAGTGCGGACCTACTGTGTCCTGGAACCAAGATGGTAACTGTAAAGATGCTACGGTAACTATGAAACATGACGGCCAGTAATTCTATTTTCTCGAAGAGGAACATAACTAAAAATATTGGTGTTCTTTGTGTTTGTGGAGTATTTTCTGTTTCTGCTTTCTTCCTTTTAACTCTCCTAAGTTAGAAAACTAAAGCACTATAAAGTGGATAAATTAATCATTTGGACAGGAGAATAGTCACCGCTTACCAAAGTTGAATATTGCTGCAATGTTGAAACACACATACCTACAAAGAACCACCATCAGGCAGCAACGTTCCTATATTGTTGAAGAAGAGAGATAAACCCAGAAATTCCAACACTCGATGTGGGTATGTGTCTATCCGGGTATCAGTGCCATAGCAGCCTTCAGCTTTTGGTAAGCTGAAGATTATTCTTCTATTCAAATGTTTAATTTATCCAACTTTTAGTATGTTTGTTACCTAAAAATTAATATCAAGTGTGTTTTAATTCATGTGGCATGTCCAATGATGCAAATAGTTTCTCCTGTTGCTAAAAATGAATATGAAGTATGTTGTAATGCATGTGGTATGTCCATGATTGAAATAGCTTCTCCTACTGTTGAACTGAAATAAACAGTGGTGGCTTGTACCATCCTGCTAGCTTTACGAACTTACTTGCTTTTTCATGTCCAGACATCGTAATTGTTTTTACAATGTTGAACAAAGTTGTAAATATCTCTTCCTGTCTGTAGGCATTCGCTGTACAGGATCCTATATTTCAACGGTTCGAAGAACAGTTAGAACAAGCCCTGTCAATCGTGTCCACTTAATACAAAGCAAGTTTTTGAAACCAAACCCATCAAAAACCCAGATCTGCACATTCCACCTGCATTCAAGAGAGGCAAAATGGAAACTAAATGTTACATATGAAGGCCATTCATTGGAACATACAGACCAGCCAAAATATTTAGGATTCACTATAAATAGAAGTCTTACTTATAAGAAGCATTGCCATATAACTGCAGCTAAAGTACATATGAGAAACAATATCGTAAAAACATTACGTTGCAGTAAATGTGGAGCGAATCGAGCGGTCTTGCACATATCTGCTAAAGCACACTGCTTTTCCATTGCAGAGTACACAAGCCCTGTTTGGAACCAATCCGCACACTCAAATAATGTAGATACAGCATTGAATGAAACTTGTCGGGTAGTGACTGGCCACATGATGTGGCGATAACATTGGCTCGCCCTTCATTTGTTAAGGTTGGTGGATATGTGATACTGTGATTGATTGTAGACTTGCAGGTTCGCCTTTCTCTATGCAAATTCACGGTTTGCTTTAAAGTTAACTCTTGATTTATCCACAAAACACATACATATTATACACCGCCACCACCACTATATTAGAATCGTTCATTTGACTGTGGATAAGGCTAATTGTACATCTTTTCCTCTGACTTCAGATTCTGACCACGCTTCAATCTAACTCATTTACATGCTGTGTCCCGACCTTGAAAACACTACCAGCTCGTTGTTCATCATGAAGCATTTGTTTAAAATGATTAACGGACAACATCAGATTGCTTTTCTGTCTACTAAATATTTAAATGACGGAAGCATGGCACACTAAACAACTACACACGCCACACAATGACTTTTCATCTGACTCCCTTGGTGGCCAGCTTCGGACTCCCTCGACAATTACTTTATTACATTGCGTGCCTTCGCGCTCAACAATGCTTCATGGAAATGACTCAGGCTTTACAAATAACTGATTTCAATTACTTCTCTAACAATCTTATGCTTCACAAATGTTTAATCACTGTCATTCAAATCCACTGTATGATCACTTTTCTACTCTTTCTATGCCTAGCTTAGCCAATACTATCTCGCTACAATGAATCCAACCCCAATACACCTACTGTACAAAGCAGCTGGATTTGCTGAACCAATAATACACCGTAACTCACATGAGTACACAGAGCGATTCAAACAAACATTTGATGAGAGGCACGAAAAGTTTGGGATACCTTCACCTAGAAGGCTAATCTCACAGACTCCTTTTCAACATCACACAAATGTCGATCCTCCAAACTGGTATCCAATTTGAGGAAGAACCTTCTGGAATAAAATTGGACAGGGTAAAATGGAGAACCCTCAACCGTATAAGAGGAGGAGCAGCTCCACTAAAAACTATCCTGTATAAATGGGTTCTGACAACAGACAACTGATCAGAATGTGAAGAACAACGGATCATGGATCAACTCTATGCTTGCAAGTGGCTTTACAAATAAGACTATTGTATCAAAGAATCACATGGTATATGTGGGCCAAGATGTTCTCGAGATTGCATGGTCTACCAAAGCAAGTGCAGGAGGCAAAATTTTATGCAGAAAGTGTCATTACTAATTAAAGGCCCAACTAATTTTATTATTTTTATTGTTTGGTTAATTATTATATCATATTGCTCGGGAACATTCAAGGATACTATCAATTGCTACAGATTGGTATCGCTGGAATAGAAAATAGAATCTTTGCTAATGTATTCTAGTAAGTTCCGTGATGTTCACTGGTATGGTGGGAGCTTGTCCTGACAGAATTTTACGACTCTAAAGTTTTTTTTTTTTTTTTGTATGTTCACAGTATGTGGAATTGTAATTACATTGCGACAAGCTAAACTAATTAACATTGCTGTCTCGGCGAAACAAATAATCAAATGTGGTGGACCATTATTGTTGTCACTATATATGAAGTGAGTAAAGAAAACTGCTTCTTATACGTGCTGAACTGAAATTAATGTGGCTAGTTGGCCATTCAGTGTGATGTTGTAATGGCAGCATATTTATTACTACTATTTTAGCTGAGGAATATTGTAGACAGAAAATATTTCTACATGGCCGACCATGTATCAGGGCTTATGAAAGGGACTAGCAGTTAAAATAAACAAGAAAACCATTAAAAAGTCATAAGATAGGCCAATTAAGAGACTGTAATATATATATATATATATACCGGTATCTGTTATGAATACAACAAACCAAAGACAATTTGTGTGAAAATGTATGTTCAGCATAGAATGCAAAGAAGTTACAACAGAAGTTTTCTGGAACTACGAGGGTTATTCCAAAAGTAAGGTCCGGTTAAGAAAAAAAAAAAAAAATCAAAATCAAATTTAAAAAAAAAAAATGTTTTATTTACATTCCTTGCATATTTCTCTATTTGTCTACATAATTTCCATGCTTATTTTAACATTTGTCACATCGTTCAACAAGCTTTTGAATGCCTATGTCGTAGAAATCGCCCGCCCGGGAAGATAACCAGTTTTTAACTGCTTCTTTCACTTCATCATCTGTGTCGAAGCGCTTGCCGCCAAGAAACTCCTTTAGGTAGCGGAACAAGTGGAAATCACTTGGCGCCAAATCCGGGCTGTATGGTGGGTGGTCAAGCTGTTCCCATCCAAATTTTTTGATTAGAGCTTGCGTTTCTTTCGAAGTATGGGGTCTGGCATTGTCATGTAACAACAACACTCCAGACGACAACAGACCACGTCGCTTATTCTGGATTGCAGGTCGAAGTTTAGTCAGGGTAGCGCAGTAGGCTGCTTTATTGATCGTTGTCCCTCTTTCCATAAAGTCGACTAATAATACTCCATGTCTATCCCAAACCACGGTCGCCATAACCTTGCGTGTTGAGATTGTCTGCTTTGCCTTGACCTTGACTGACGCACCCACTTGCGCACTTTACTGTCACTCATTATGTTAGGACCGTAAACTTCAGTAATCTGCTGATGAATTTCTGCCGCTGAAACGTTTCTTGCAGACAAAAACCGTATCACTGCCCTTACTTCACAATCGGCGGGCCGATAAATTGTCTTAAACATTGTGAACTGACACTACAAACAGCACACAGCAACAGTAACAACGCTAATGGCGGCGCTTGATGTGCAACGCATGCTGGGAGTCGGCGCGCATGCGTGTTTTGTCCTTGGCGCCCAATTCAAATAGTTACAGTGAATCTGACCTTAGTTTTGGAATAACCCTCATACTTTTATCAGCGCAGCCGAAGGAACTACTTTTGTCGGTGTAGTACGATGGGACTACATTTATCAGTGTGGTGCAACAGAACTACTTGGACAGCAAGCTTGGAAGGATATAGAAACTGACGACGCAAGAGGCGCAGACAGCTAAGAAGACGTCTCACAGCAAAAAAAAAAAAAAAATTAGTATAAGAAGTACCGCGAAATAATTAAAAATTCAGACTAGAACAAGCAGAGTTTGGAAAAAAAAAAAAGGTTAGAGAAAAGTGAATTCAATATGTCTTGCTAGTAGTAATCTAACCAAGCTTCTATATTAGTAAAGTAAAGAGATAATAAATACATTTCTTCCGGGAAATTTTCTTCATTTTCGAATCAATAGAAGGTCCATTCTGATTTTTTTTTACCAACAGTAAGCAATTTTAAATTTTGGATTTTTTTTTGGGAGTGAACGAGCTGCATTACTGGCACATAGAAATGTTTTATTGATTTTTTTTTAATGTCTTTCTATGTATTCTAATTATAGTTTACAGGACAACCTTAGGAAGAAGTGAACTGGAGGCTGACGTCAATAACAGCCAGTGGTATTGAACACTATACTGTCAGCCTTTTCTGTCCAGTCAGTGTAGAGGAGCTGCCAACTGCTAGAAATATCTTTTAAATGGTGTTGTTTTGCATCTTACGAATTTGTTTGATGGTGGAATTTGGTTCATTTTATTGAATGTTCTTATCAGCGTTGTACATTTACAGTTGATAAAAGATCAGATTGTCGTTGGTGGTGGTGTTCTTCTATGTTCATTTCAAATCTTGATAGTAGTTACTTAATTAACCATGAGTGACGAAGAAACTATCCAGGAAGAGGTGACCGAGCAAAATAAAGGTATGACGATGGAAGAAATGTTAGCGAGGCTCGTGAATCAGATGGCAGAAAATAACTACTGCCTCCAAGAAATGTCAGGGAGCAGCCACAAGACTGAAAAAAAAAAAAAAATTCAGTCGTTGAAAGGAAAGATGTGAGAGAACAACAGCAAGTTTGAAGAAAATAACTACCGCCTCCAAGAAATGTCAGAGAACAACAGGATGATTGAGAAAAAAATTCAATCATTGGAAGGATAGATGTCAGAACAGCAAGTTTGAAGAAACCTTTCATTTACTTAAAGCAAAAATATAGGACAATAACAGCAACCACAAAGAAAGATTATGTATCTTTCAGAACAATATAAAGCTTAGATCCATGAAAGCGGAGATGCCCTACAGGCTGGCATCATGATTAAATTAGATGAAAAATTCATAAGACTGGAGGATAAAGTGAAACAATTTACACAAGAGGTGGAAAGGCAAGAAAAACCGATCAAACAAGAAATGAATGAAGAATGAGGAAGAAACACACTGGGTAGGGAAATTGAACTACCTCAAGTGAACATTTTGCGGTTTAACGAAAAAGTCAATATGAAGGAAATGGTAGAAATAGAAGAAGTGGATGACAGCGAGTTAGAGGAAGAAGAGGATACCTTGAGAGAGTATGAGCAAATCTGTGAATTTGTGAATGAAACTTGGACGATTAGTTGTGGAGAAAACTATTGGTCAGAGAAATGAAAAGAAAACTAAGAATTAGTTGAAAGGAGAAGAAAAATTGCAGTATGAGTCGAAGAGTGAACGAGAAAGTGTATCTAGTAAGGAGAATACCTGGTTCTGGCAGGGTTGGAAGAAGAATTGGTCTGATCGTTTGGACAGATGGAACAAAAATCGGTGAATGAAAAGGGATTGTCTAAAAAACCATCCAAAGTCAATGTTACGGAAGCAGGTGGACATTGGAGTGCTTAGGGGCAAGATTTGTTCTGAACTCCCAGTAGCCCTTCACTAGGTATTAAGCTAATAAATACCCTGTGAATAAGCACATGTAAATAGGTTTCTATTTGTAGTTAGATATAACCATTTATTTCATTTATCAAGTTGAAAACTATGTCAGTGTCATAATTTGATGAGCCATTTACCTGTATCCAGTCGGGCTTTGTATATGTAAATAGAAGCTCGGGTAGGATACCAATGAAGTAAGCCGATGAGTTTTTTTTTGTTTGGTTGGTTATCACTATATTTGTGCATCATTATGTATTACCAATAGCTGTTAGTATTAATTCCAACTACCACTGATTACCTTGTACAACTAGCTTATAAAGATTGTAAATAAGCGTGTTTTGAGTATCCTAAGACAAATGGCCAAGGGAGCCCTAACCTTTTGAAAGTATCGATATCAAAAGGTTGACCGTTGGCGTTCCATTTGATCCTATACCTGGAAGGGGCTGTTATATTACTAATTAAAGGCCAACCTAATTTTATTATTTTTATTGTTTGTTTAATTATCATATCATATTGCTCGGGAACATTCAAGGATAATATCGATTGTTACAGATTGCTACCGCTGGATTGATTGTGAAAATAGAATCTTTGCTAATGTATTCTACTAAGTTCCGTGATGTTTGCTGGTATGGTGGGAACTTTTTCTGACAGAATTTTACGGCTTTAAAGTTGTTTTTTTTTTTTTTTTTTTTTTTGTTGTATGTTAACAGTATGTGGAATTGTAATTACATTGTGACAAGCTAAAGTAATTCACATTGCTGTGTTGGTGAAACAAAACCTGTGGTTGGTGGAGAAATGAATGTATAATCAAATATGGTGGACTATTATTATCACTATATATAAAGTGAGTAAAGAAATGTGACTCGTTGGTATAAACAAGTCTCAATTTTGGCCAAAGGACTTACAATCTTCGGATAATCATAATTGCTGGTGTTGTAATTGAACTTACTAGAAAATATCAGTCGATGGTTGGACAGTTGTATGTTTATCAGTTCATTAAAGTGTGTTGATAAAAAATGATAAAAAATATTATTTTCCATAACCATCCAAGTGAGGTGACTGTGTTTTATAAGAATCAGTAGCAATAGAAGTTCCGATTGCCAGGTAGTAATATTATACGCCATTCAGTGTGATGTTGTAATGTTTCAAAATAGCAGCATGTTTATTACTACTATTTTAGTTGAGGAATATTGTAGACTGCATATATTTCTACAAAGGGTGCATATTTCAGGGGCAAAATATACAAAGATTGCTCATGACAAATGATTTGGTTGATGGACTCGAGACCAAGACTGAACTGTGTTAGTTTTTAAAGGTTAGAATGGAAGTAGTTGTGTGAGGGGTTGGTTGTGGTGCAAGAGATTTGTTTTTGTACAAGATCAAGGGGGTAGCAGTGGGAAACAGGGACTGATGAAGGTTTTGATAGAACCTTAAAAGTGTTTCCGTATCACGTTGTTGTTGTTGGGGTTTAAGGGCACGTCGTTGGTGGGGTCATTAGCACCCTAACAACAACCGGCTTAGCAATGTGGCTTAAAATCTAAATATTACCGTATGTATGGCCGACTGTAGAGGGGTCGGCCACACAGATGGCAAGTCCAAGTAAAATGCAAAAATGTTGGCTGTAAAGGGGCCATTAAAATACGAACTTCACAGTCCATGTCTGGTTGGCTGTAAAGAGGCCAACCAGACATAAAATCTTAAAACTAATACCAAAACAGATAAAAATGAAACAAAACAAAAACTATGTACATGGGTGAGTGGCTGTAAAATGGACACTCATCCACCTTAAAATATTAGGGATAAGACTGCCCAGTACACAGAATTTTAAAACTTTAGCCACATTTCTAGCTTCATTACCAAAAATAAGAGACAGATCGTTGGCTAGGCTGCCCTTAAGTAAAAAAATAAAACACAATCAGTTAAAATGTAGCGTACGGTCAAAGGTACGCCAGAAGCATCACATTCCAGTGGGTTCTCCCGGCGGAGAAGAAAGCTGTGCATGAGAGGACAGTGCCCTATACGGAGGCGAGTAAGGAGAACCTCATCCCCCCTCACCCGTTGGAAGGAGCTGCTCCACGGCTGAAAAGTCGGTTTGACCAGCCGGAGCTTATTACGCTCTACTTCCAGCCACTGCCTCTCCCACACTTCAAACACAATTCTCTTTGCCACCAAGGCAAGGTCTGACTTTGGGACCGGAGCAAAGTAGATTCCGACCTTGTCACAGGCTAACTTGGCAGCTTCATCAGCTGCCTCGTTCCCCCCGATTCCGACATGGCCGGGTACCCAGCAAAAGAAAACCTCCTTCCCACAGGATTGAAGGGAAAGGAGGGCATCCTTGATGTCCTGGACTAGACAGACTGCTGGGTACATAGTTGCTAACGCCTGAATACAGCTGAGGGAATCACACCACATGATGTACTTTATGTCGCGCCGTGCCTTCTTATGCTGGAGCGACATTAGCAGGGCATAGCACTCCGCAGTGTAAATGCTGCACCTGCTATCCAGCTTGTATTTATAAGTTGCTCGAGGGATCACCACTGAACACTCTATACTGTTAGCCTGCTTAGACCCATCCGTATTTACCGGGGTAAAATCATTAGCCTGCTTTAAAATATCATAAAAAGCATTCAAAAATACTCTGTCAGCGGTAAACAGCTTCATGTACCATGACAGGTCTAAAATCGTTTTGGCCTCTTTAAAAGCCAGGGAGGAGATTTGCTCCAACCCTGGTGATAAAAAGAGGGAATCTCAAACCCATTTTCTTCTAAAATAGCCCTTGTACGGTTTTGTTGCTCTTGGGCAATTGGTGTATAGCCGTTCTAAGCTTGGGCGAGTAAGCACGTCATACACGGGATATGCATGTAGTGTTGCACCATTAGGAAGTGTCACCGGATGGAGAGCGGTGGCTCACCCAATTCAACGCAGATGCTGGATATCGGGTTGGTGTGGTAGGCACCCGTGGCGAGCCGAATTCCCGCATGATGGACACTATCTAAAATACGTAGATAACTGTCCCATGCTGAACCATATACTATGCAACCATACTCCAACCACGACTGTACAAAGGTTTTGTGAAATTGTAGCAGGCAGGAGCGATCAACGCCTCACGACCTGCCAGACAAACATTTTAAAACATTTAAAGCTTTTGAGGCTCTGGCTTTCACATCTATAAGATGTGGCAGCCAGGTTAGACTACCATCAAAGATAAGGCCCAGAAACTGAACAGATTCCGTAAAAGTTAAAACGGTGTTCCTCAAGGTAAGGTGGGGTTCTGATAAAAGACTCCTACTGCGAGTAAAAAGTACACACTGGGTTTTCTCAGCAGAGAAACGAAAACCGGTGTGCACTGACCATTCATCCAGCCTGTTCAGCACGAGTTACAACTGCCGCTCTGCGCTTCTCAGGCTAGAAGACGAACAAAAAATTAAAAAGTCATCCACATATAAGGAATAGCGAATTGGACACCTTATAGCATTTGAGATACTGTTAATCGCAATAGTGAAAAGGATAACACTTAAAATTGACCCTTGAGGAACACCATTTTCCTGAGTAAAATGATGAGAGACTTCGCTACAGACTCGGTACCGGAAGCAACGACCGGATAAAAATGGTTTTAAAAAACGGGGCAGGTTTCCCCTAAAACCCCATTCATGTAACTGTTTTAAAATAACACCCCGCCAGATAGTATCATAGGCCTTTTCTATGTCGAAAAAAATGCCAACAAGGTGTTGGCTGCGGATTCCTGCATCCTGTATTCCCACCTCCAGCAGGATCAGGTTGTCCAAGGTGGAACGGAACTTCCTGAATCCATACTGAAAGCGGCTCAGCAGATTACACCAGACAAGACGGCGATTGACCATCCTCTCCAGTGTCTTCCCCATGCAGCTTGTCAAGGGAATACTACGATAGCTACCTAGCAACAATTTGTTTTTCCCAGTTTTTAAAACAGGAAATAATGTTGCTTCTTTCCACGAGTCTGGGAAGTGTCCTCCAGTCCATATATCGTTAAAAATATCCAGAAAGTACTCTTTAGCATCTTTACTAAGATGCCTCAGCATCTGGTACTGGATCAGATCAGGCCCTGGAGCAGTGTCTTTGGCGCAGTTTAATGCCGACTCCAACTCCCAAGTTGTGAATGGGATGTTGTAAGCCTCTGTATCTGACGAATCAAAGCACAGCATGCACCTCCCGGCAGCAATTCTTCGTTGCTGGACCCGAGGGTCCAAATTTGCAAATGAAGTGATGGCTGCGAAATTCTCTGCCATCAGCTGTGCTATGCTCTGTTTGTCAGTAATTACACGTCCGCGATCTAGTAATCCAGACACTGGTGGGTGGGAGCACCTTCGAGATATACGGCGGATGCGACTCCCATATTTTTGATGATGTGGTGGAATGATTAATAGTGCTCACAAAGTTCTGCCATGATCTTTTCTTGCTCTCCTTGATCACCCAAAGTGCCTTAGCTCTTTGTAAGGTATCCCTCGTTCTATTTTTCATATTTTGTTAGAATCCGGTCAAGTTTAAGGTTAGTTGGAGTACACGATACCACATGTAAAATCAAGTTAACAGCATTTCTGGTATAATAAAGTAAATAAATAACACATACACAGCATAAATAAACTATAAATTGCCATAAAGACATGATAGTTCAGCAGGAAATAGGTTATTTCACATAGGAGTAAATTTTTAATAACAGATACTAACGTTGGTTGGAGAGATGTTTTGAGCAGATTTAAACGAAGTAAATGTTGAATAATTGCAAGAAGTATGCATAAATAAACCTTTTATCATGTCTAATACACATTATCTCAGAGATAAATAAGTAATTTCAGTAAAGGAAAAATCTAACCCATAAATTTTGGCATATTCCAGTTTTAGTATTTCTGAAGAGATTTCCGTACAGTAAAGACAATAAAGAACCTATATTACACAGGCCTAGACTCACTATAACCATAACTTCAGAAATAAATATAGTTTAGTAGGATTTTTAAAGAAATAAACTAGATGATAATAGTCTGAAACAGAATGAAAATAATTCATTGTAATGAAACTTGACCATCTTAAAGCTCCAAAAACAGCAATAATAATCCCTGAGACAGCCTAGTAGATAAATTAATAGATTTCTGATAGTTTTAAAGCATCTAATAACCACAAGAAGTAATTATATTGGATTTTTAATACTCATTTGCTTAAACAGTTCACATATATAATTGGAGGTCTGTTAAGTAATTTCAGGTTTTAAAAAGTAGAAAAACGGGCAGTAAATAAAATAATCTTTCAATTTTAATAGCTTTTAAATAGTTTCAGTCTGTAGAATATGAAATATCAGTGAGTAAATAGACGCCGGTAAATCGATCAATTTGGTCAACCTTTCGGAATTAATTCTAACACTTTTAAACCATTTCAAAAGCACAAAGAGCATGTAAATAACAGTTAACACACATAATTAATTTTCTAAACACATTTAAAGGCATTTCACTAACCTGTTGTAGGATAATCCAATCTCATAGTGACTTGCTAGAAACACTACACATATAAAATGCTTCTACACTAATTTTAAACACTGCCATACAGTATAAAGGGGAGAATAAATTAAAATAGCCATAAGGCGAAGTAAATTCATCTAAATCTTGTAGTTTCCAACCTTCTAAGTATTTTTTAAACATTAAAAGAACACGTAAAATAGTATAACCGACTTTGACATTTTTTCATTTAAAAGCCTACTTAGATTCCGGGTTAAAGAGTAGCTTGTTTTAATAATCCATCCTTTGAGCTTCCTACATATTTATTTCATGCCGTTTGAAGCAATAGTACCGATGTTATGATTTTCCTAAAAACACTCGACATAAAACACACGTGTAAATCACCAAATAATTTATTGTGTCTCAGAAATAACAGCTACAAAGATAAAATAAACACTAAGATACGCCGTTCAATGCGGGCTACACGGTGATAATTTTTCCGGCTTGATATTCAATAAACTTTCAGAGTTATAAATAAAAACATAAATTATAGTTACACTTGATTGTTAGAATTACTCAGTTTACCTTAACTCAACAGATTTAAACAAAGTTCATATTTAGGGACAGTCTAAAATCAGGAATAATATTTTAAACGCAATTTCAAGTTAATTACTAAAGCCGATGGTAATAAGAAGATAACAGAACACTGACTTAGGTGGTAGTCCATGTAACACATCCATATTTGGTAATTTGTTGAAGAGAGATGTACCACGTGACCCCCAAGCTAATATAAGGCCGCTTAAGGTGGGAATTTGGTCTGTCGTCTCCAGTGTCTTTTGTAACTCGGTGGTGAACGCACGGTGGCGCGAGGTCCGCTCGGGCTGGCGGAACAGGCTGGTCATGAACCAACCTGGACGAAGGAACAGGATATAGCGGCCATGTTGTAGTTTTTCAACCGACAGTGACTAACCATGTAAATTGTCAGCTAAATTCAGTTTTTCTCGCGGTTATGCTCTGGAATCTCAACTTGCAACTTTTGGAAAAGATTTAAATCCGATAGCCTTAGCTAACAGTGCTTTATAACATTTATGTGGAAACTTTTGGAGAATATATGACTTTTTGATTTCGACTTGAGACTTTCATTTACTAAAATAATTCCTTTCTTGCAGAAGGTAAGCCTGCAAGTGGCGACTGTGGTCATTTGAACTGTTAGCATTATTAGTTTTATACGGTTTCAGAACTTTCTTATGGACTTATAATATATTTTGGACAACATCTGGTTCAGGTGCATTAGCCGGGTACCTAACCCCAGTACCCCGCAAAGACCCTGACATCTTGCTATACAGAATGCTGCCAGGTTGTTGGAAGTTGGGTGCAACCTAAAACTACGCAATTCCCGCTACGATCCTGAATAGTGGAGTGACAATCTTCGCTCCACCAGGGGACAGACGTCCTTCACAGCATTCCGGAGCTTTTCGGCATGGAAATGTCAGCTGCCTAGTGAATCACTTCTGTGAAGTGATTCACCTTCTCGTGTATGTTGTCACGTGGTTCCAGGACAACAGAACGGCAGAACAGCTGCCAGTCCGCATTAATGATGTTCCATTTGTGTCGGGTGTGTTCCCTCCTCTACACTCGGCGCCTAATTGCAGCCATATAGGGAAGTGGTCGATTCCATGCAGGTCGCGATCCACCTCCCAATGCACGGAGTCTGCTATTGAAGGAGAGCAAAACGAAAGGTCAATGGCAGAGGGTGATCCAGAAGCAGTGGTAAAGTGGGTCATTTGACCAGTATTAAGGATACAAACTTCCTCTTGCTCCATTAATCTACCAATTACTTGGCGTCTGGGGCAGTCAGTGTTCGAGCCCCACAACACACTGTGTACGTTTAAGTCTCCTACGAGGAGGAATGGCGGAGTAAGCTTTCACAAGATATCTGAGAGTTCGTCATACTCGACAGGCACATTCGGTGGTAGATAAATGGAGCATATGATCAACTTAGTAGGACCGTGTATCCTCACTGCCACTGCTTGTAGATCAGAGGTGAGAGCGATAGGTTCGGAGTGCACAGTGTTTCGAACAAACACAGCCACTCCCCCCTTCACTCAATCACCCTCGGTATCGCCCTTTCGATATATGTCATATCCTCTTAGCACTGGCTGGTGTCGTAGTGTGTAATGTGTCTCTTGGAGACAGAGACACAAAGGATCAGACCGTGCTAAGAGGTGTAACTATTCTTTGTGAGCTGTAAAACTGTTGATGTTCCCCTGAAGTATGGGAGCCATCCTTACCTATTTAACCTCACCCACCCCGGTTCGGATGGGTCTTCGGTCACTTCCTGCTGAGGAACGGGAGCAGACTTGTCCACCAGCATCTCCATTTCCTACTGCCCGGAAGCGGAGATAGACATCTCCAAGCCAGAGGACTCCTCAAATTCTTCCCCATTCTTTTTTATCTTCTTCCTCTGCCTCTTCCCCTTACTCTCCTCACTGCTGGGCAGTCTGGGAGGAGATGAAGAGGAGGACTTAAAAACTGTGTCGGATCCGTCTGTCTAAACTTTGGACCTCGGATCTTCTGGTCACCTCTATTTGCACTGGTAGCAGATGGTGTCGCTGCAGCTATAAAAGCACGTGGTGGAATAGGAGGTGCTATTAACTTGATTACTGGCGTTGGTGCTGGTGGAGTCTTTGTTATTGCTGCTGGATTGGTCGAGGTTGCAGATGTGTTGCTAGTGACATCCGCGGTCTTAGGTTTTATGACCTTCGTGGATTTCGCACCACATTTGCACTGACATGAGCACGTAGTGCTTGTGCCCATGCCTGCAAAGGATGTCTGTGTAGCAACACTTTCTTTACTGATGGGAGTTGAGACCATATTGGCAAAACAAGTTCCAAAAATTGGAGCGGCGAGCGATTTCGCCTTCTTCTTTGCCTCTACATAGGGTATCCACTGTTTGGTCTTCAACTCCTGTATCTGGCGCTCCTCAAGATACATTTGACACTCCATACTCCAGGCGGGGTGCAATCTGGAGCAGTTGACGCACACCTGTGGTAGCGTGCAACTGACACCTGGTTCGTGTGCTCCCTTGCCGCATCTACCACAGGTGGGGTTGCGCTTGCATGACACCATCATATGTCCGAACCTCTGGCACTAGAAACAACGCATTGGGTCCGGAACATACGGGTTCACGTTCAGATTAATGTATCCGGTTTTAATACACTTGGGCAACACTGGAGTGTCAAACGTCAGGACAAAGGTGGCAGTCTTTTCAAGACTGCCATTTACCCTCCATGTTATCTGATGCACCTCGGCCACTTTCTGATCTACCCACTCCTTAACGAGTTCCTCGGTCCCTAAATCCATAATGTCAAGGCAGGTGACGACGCCTTTACTACGGTTCAGGAATTTGTGGAGTTCACTTTTAATGGTGAACTCCCCGAGATTCTTGCAGTTAAGCAGCTGGGATGCCTGCCTACTGGTGGATGTTTCCAGCAGCACCGTCTCGTTCCTCAGCTTCTTAACAGATTTCAAGGTACCAACAAGTCCTTCTAGTCTTTTGTTGATGTAGAACAGGGACACTTTTTCCAAACGTCCCCTCTATCCTCATCATTATAACGAAAGCGTTCTCTATCAAACATATTTTCCTGTTACAGTGGTCTTCCGAAGTGGGAGGGCTATCAACCCTGGCCCGCTTCTTGGAACTGGGTGTATTTATATTAACCTGCGGCGCACCTGTACCGCAGGGTTTTTTGGTTTTGTGAGGCTGAATTTTGGCCCCACAAGTAAAACCATTTTAAAAATAAGTGCTAATACAACAGGTGAGCACAGGTGCCCCTGAGGTTGCACTTTAGCGAGTGATCTGCCTCGCATCCATGCACCTCCTCGGCACGTGTCTGACCTTGAGGTTGAGTGTTTTTTTTATATAGGTTTGTACACTCCTCGCGATCCGGGCGATTAAGCCAAGATCCCAGTTCTCCAAGGCACACAAAATTCCACCACAATGTCCTATGGTGGTCGTTGAAGCATGGTAGGACCGGGGGTTTCCGTATCACAACAGATACCTCTACTACTAATAGCGAGCCTATAAGGTAGCATAAGTTTATTGTGGAAGGGATGACCACTGTTGAAGGTGTTGTTGGAAATTCATGCACTGATTTGAATGAAGGTATTAAAGACCACATACGGGATGTCAATGTTGACGAGGGTGATGTGTGTGGCAGTAAGTCCAGGTGAAATTGGTCAAGTGGCTATTGTTTAGGGAATTTTTTTAAATTTATTTATTTAGCTTATGGCCATTGCACAAAAATAATACAATTTAACATTAATTAGAATTAAAATTCAAAATTAACATGGTGTAGCCAATCTAAAGCTTCATTTGATATGTTAATCAAATCTATCGGCGATCCCCTGAAGGCTCGAAGTGGGCAGTCAAATGTCACGTGATGAATGGTTTGTTTTTCCTTACCACAGTCGCATATCGGTGAATCTCTCATTCCCCATGTATACAAAGATGAAGCAGATCTTCCATGACCAGTCCTAACTCTGTTAAGAGCTGCCCAGGTCTTGCGAGGAAGGTCGAGTCCCTTTAGTGCCTGTTGACTGTCAAACAGGGAGTGCCATTCTGGTGGGGCTGAGGCTATCCACTCCAATTTCCAAGCTTCTCTCCCATTAAAATTATCAGATATAATCTGTTTTACAGTTTTTACACTTGGATTTCTTGATTTAAGTCTCACAAACATATTATCCATGTCGTCATGGATGGGCAGATCGAAGTTATGACAGATCTTATTATATTGGGCAATTAGGAGAGTGTGTCGTCTTATTGTAGGCAGTTTGATGTTACACAGAACGGGTAGCCAGTACAGTGGAGTGGTCTTAATACATCCGCTAACTATCCACATTGTCTGGTTTAAAACTGTGTCGATCTTTTTGATGTGGGTGCTATTTATCCAGACAGATGAGCAATACTCAGCTGCAGAATACACTAGGCTCAGTGCGGAGTATAGAGGCGGATGCTCCCCAAGAAGTGCCAGTTAACTTCTGCAGAATATTATTCCTGGTTCTTAGTTTAGCTGCAAGGTTGTTTAGATGTTTATTGTATGACAAGGTGTGATCCATTCTACTCCCAAATACTTGGGGAAGGGGTTGTGTCGGATGGGAGTGCCATCAAGAAGAACGTCAAATGAGAGATTCGCTGCCCGATTGTTAAGATGGAAGACACTAGTTTCAGTCTTGCTGGAACTGGGTACGAGAAGCCATTTCCAAAAATAGTTGCTCAAGGTTTTGAAGTCTGCTGTTAAACTATTTTCAATTTGCTGAATGTTATCAGATTGTTGTACTACTGCCAGATCGTCAGCATAAGAGAACTGTCTGGATTCTGTTTGAGGAATGTCAGAAATATAAACATTAAAAAGAAGGGTTTGCCAACTTAACATGGAAGGAATAAGCCGATCAAAAAGCGATTGCCTTTAGGGAATTTAGATAGGTGGGGTGTAGATTATAAATATATCATCTATATATCTGGCCCACACAAAAGTTGTGAGTAGAAGTTTTTCAGGAAGTGGTCTTCCAGATGGCTCAGGAATAGGTTGGCACAGAATGGGGTCATGCGGCTGTCTATGGAAATGTTGTGTCTTTGGTGGTATATGGAAGACTTTTTTTTGAGATAATAAAGTGAGGCAAGAAAATATTGTCAACTGTTTTTTTAATTTTCTCATGCCATCACAGCCATCCTGGTTTCAGTCACAGTAAATTAGGGGGCTACTTGATTTTTTTGTTTTGTTTATTTTATTCGCTTGGCAAGAATTGGCATGTGTACAACCATCCACCATCATTTGTCTAGCTCCTCTGATGCATGACTAATAATGGTTCATCTGAAATATTGTGAATTATATTAGCCTTTTTTAATGTCAATGTTGCCCTCCAACCTTCAAGTGTAGAAAACTAAATATGTGTATAAAACTGTAAATTACTTTAAAACAGAAATAATGTTGGTATTATACCATTTGATGAGGGTTATTTTTCTTGCGCTGCAGCTCCTCAAACTCCCTCAGATCATCTTCATCATCAGGGTCATACCCCGACATCCTGGCAGCACGTGCCATGAAGTATGGAGGCAGTTCACCTAGAGCTGTGCCTGCACCCCACATCATAGCCTCCAGCCTTACTTTTGAACATGATGTCAAAATGCTTGCCTTCCACTCTGGGTCAGGATGATCACTGCAAATGATTCTGAAAAAAAAATAACATGAAATATTGTACAGTTTGGCCTTAATTTCTTGATCCTTAAGTGGTAAAAATTAATTTATCACCAAGATGATCACTGCAAATGAATCTGAAAAAAAATGAAATATTGTACAGTTTGGCCTTAATTTCTTGATCCTTAAGGAGTAAAAATTAATTTATCCCCAAACAGATATACAAATCCAATAAATGTTACTAAGTCTACTAAAACGAAGTGAATGATACTTACCCTCTCACAAAAATATATAAATGGCAAAGAAGTGTTTTACAGTGTGTATGCATGACAATATAATGTTTTTCAGGTCATATTCTATCTTCCCAGTTGATGATTATGTGAATTTAAAGGCTGATCACCAGAATGTAATGATTTGCATATACACAAATTTTGAAAAATAATAGATTGGATATCTTGAGCATGAGATAACAAAACAATTAAAACAGCACAGTTAACTTTATTCATTTTGATACATCAAACACATGTAAATTCCTCCAAGTATACTAACACAAAATTGATTAACAGAGCTAAATGAGTAGTTATGCAACTTGGTTCATCTTAGGAAGATCGTATGTATTTAACTCGTTAAAAAATGAATAAATAAAAAAAATTACAACCAATTATTCAAAATAATACTGAAGCACATTAAATCCACATTAAGTGACATTTCTTCAACCTGTTCCATTATTTACAACCAGTTCCTTTCCTACCGACACTAATCATAATCATGCCTGTGTGTCATGAATAATCTCTCCTTGCTTGAAACAGGAAGTCATATAGATATATTAAATAGTTTAATTTAACAATTTCTGTTTCAAGTAATTACATAGGGTTTTACAGACAATTACTCTTCTATAGAACCAAAAACATTTTCCTCTCACTATTATTTTAAGCACTCCAAACATGATTAGGCACAAATTTGGCTAATAATGACAATATGCGAAAATATATATTTAACAGCCACAAAAGATGATTATGCAGGGTAATTTTTTAATTTAGCGGACTTTATAAACACGAATGTCAATTTTTTTATTTTATTGGTATCCTGAGGTACATTGCAGTTGGCAGCCATTTTGAACGCTTAGTTTACTTTTAACAGTCGAAAAGGTTATGTGTGTTTTGGTGTGCTCAGTGACTTTGTACTTTCTAAAAAAAAATGGGTAAAAGAATTTGTATAAAATTTTGCTTGAAAAATGGAATTAAGTAAAATACCACATTCGAAATATTAATGAGTAAAACAAGTGTTTAAGAGTGGTGCAGATGTTTCAAAGTGTACTGTGAAGACATTGAAGATGGCGACTGCCATTGGCACCCCTTTCTTTCTGTCATCAGTCTTTCGACTGGTTTGATGCAATCCTCCATCCCTTCCTATCTTGTGCTAACCTCTTCCTCTATACATATCCCTTACAACCCACATCCTCAATTATCTGCTTCATATATTCTAATCTCCGTCTTCCTCTACAGTTCTTACCTTCGACTGTTCCCTTCACTAACAAATTAACCAATCAAAATATGACTCACCAGCCTGTCTCTTCTTTCTGTAAGCTTCTTCCAAAAACTTCTTTCATCATCCATCATTTCCAAAACTCTTTCATTTCTTACTTTATGTGTCCACTTAATTTTCAGAATTCTTCTGTAACCGCACATTTCAAATGCTTCAATTTTCTTTCTTTCTGGTATTCCTAAAGTTTAGGTTTCGCTACCATAAAGTGCTGTGCTCCACACGGAGTTTTAAAAAGTTATTTCTAATTCCTAGATCAATGTTTGAAAATAAAAAGATTTCTTTTTCATGAAAGCTCTTTTTGATAGTACAATTGTGCTTTTAACATCATTCTTGCTTCAGCCATCAATTGTAATTTTGCTTCCCAAGTAGCAGAATTCACTTACTTCTCCTATTACAACTGATCATATTTTTATATTTAATCTACTGTGATTGGTATAATTTCTGCTACATTTCATCACTTTTGTCTTGCTTTGATTTATATTAAGTTCAAAATCTTCCTTCAGTATTTTGTTCATGTCATTCAGTAACTTCTCAATACCCTCAGCCTGTCCTAACAATGTCATCAGCATATCGTAGCATACTGATTTTTTCTCCCTGATCACTTATGCCAAATGAAAATTTTTCTTTTATTTCCTTTATTGCTTCTTCTACATACAAGTTAAATATTAATGGGGATAGACTACAACCTTGTCTGACACCCTTCTTAACTGATGCATGTCTCTCATGGTTCTCTACTTTTATTATAGCTGCTTGATTCTTATATAGTTTATAAAGTATTCTTCTATCTTGATATTTTAGACCAGACCTGTTTAAAATTTTTAACATCTTGTCCCACCTAATATTATCAATAGCTGTTTCTAAATCAAGAAACGCCAAAAATGTATCTGTTTTTCTTTATCCACCCTTCAAGTAATAATCTTAAAGGCAGAATTGCTTCCCTCGTACCACGATTTTTCCTAAACCCAAACTGATCTTCACCTACTATTACTCTTCCCATTCTTCTGTATATTATTCTGGTCAGTAATTTTGAAGCATGTGATGTTAGACTAATGGTGCGATAATTCTCACATTTGTCGGCTTGTGCTTTCTTCGGAAGTGTGAAGATCATATTTTTATTAAAACCAGTTGGAATTTCTCCTGTTTCATAACTTTTTGATATCAGCTTGAATAATCTTTCGGTTCCTTCTTCTCTTAGGGATTTAAGAAGTTCTGCAGGGATCTCATCAATTCCAACTGCTTTATTTGCTTTCAAGTCATTCAGAGCTCTATTAAATTTTGTCCTCAAAACAGGATCTCCTAAATCATTAATGTTGACATCGCCTTCCTTTTCCATTGTCTCTACCTCACAGAGCTTATCAGGTATGTTTCATTGTAATGGTAGCAGTTTATAATTTTGCAGTTAAGTCGCTACATTCACTATTTAGATCATACCTATATATTACAAAAGGGATCTCAACAGAGCATTACATTAGCCTTCATAGAACAATTGGTGTATACCATATATAAGCGTGATACTCATTTAAAATATCACACGATACATTAAAACATTAAATTAAATTAAATATCAGCAGTACGCAGTGTAAGCACCTTAGAATTTGGGTGAATTCTAGTTTTCATAGCTACAGAGCATAAGGGAGCGAGTAAGCTTCCCAGTAAACATTAAATTTTTCAGTTTGCTACTACAGGACATGATAAACCCGTTTCATGCAGAAGCCGATACTCAATAAATAAGGCGATTTAGAAACAGTAAAGCCACTCAACACACAATATAAGCTTTAAATAAATATTTTATAATAGTAAAGAACCTTTAAACTAACCTGAAATAGGGTAATCCAATATTATCCAAGTTGTAAATTCTCGATCTTTGTTACGTGATAATTTCACTAATTCTTAACACTTTTCGATGCAATAAAGTAATTTTATAATGATAATAATCAGAAAGAAGGTTAAATTCAGTAAAAATCGATAGTTTCAGACCGTGTAAATAAAGAAAATAAAATTTTAAACACTTCGTTGAGCACACTTCACTTTCAACATTTTTTAACCACACGTTTTCAATAATTTTCCGAACTAAAAAGTAAATTTCCTAAAAGAACGAAAAATCTAGTATAACATATTAAAATTTTAGAACATTTCATGCAGTAGAATAGATTTTAAAGTTATTTTGTTGTAAACCAGACGTGGTAGTTTTCGAAATTAAACTGTAATCAAACCAGACCACCTATGTAAACAAAACAACTTTAAAACACGTAACTAAATAAAATTCCGCTAATAACACTTTTTCAATATAAGTAGCACTTTAATAATTATGAACTAGAAACCAAGTGTCTGCTAAACAGTTTTAAACCCGATTTTTGTTAGATTAATAACTTTGCTATTACATCACTGATCATAATAAAAATTACACCATTGGAATCAGGAATTAACGTAGAACACAATGACACGATAATTTGTAATTCAGCAGAGTCGACTAAAAATTGTCAGAATTAACACACATCTCAGGGATTCACTAATTAATTTTCGGAAACTTTTTACCATTGTGCACTCAAACTAAATTCATTTACAAGGAAGCTAATCATTTGAGAATTTTCGCTAAACACTTTTTATAAACCTTGAAGACCAGACTACACACGGGTAAATTCTGAATACATTCTATAATCACATCTTTTTACACTATTTTTGGTAAGCGTCCACACACATCTATCATCCGGCAGAGGGTATAAAGGGTGACGTGGGAACGATGTCAGTGTTTTTAATCCGGGAACGTTGTGCGTAGTGGACCTGCGCTAGCATGTGTCGTCATGTAGTCAAGTGCTTGGTGGTCAGTTGGGATAATTTCTGGTTGGACTGAACTTTGAAAGACATCATGGTCGATGCACCGCCATATTGACTTTAGTTCAAATGTGACTCACTTTAGTAATGACTATGAACTTTTAAAATTTTCAAATGGGGTTAGGCCAGTGAAATTCTTCCTCTTCATAATCTGCAATTTTTTTTAGAAACGTTTAGTTTGATCACCTACTCAACTGTAAATGCAAATTTTCAAAATGTGATTTTGAAATAAACTTCAAATTTTTCTTCAAGTGAATTTTTATGTACTTCCGTAGTGAACAGTAACCTTTCCTAAGCTTTTGGTTCAAATAAGCTTTGTGGCGGCCGTTAAGCTTTACAGTTGATATCCAGGGATTTACATGGTCATTTAAAAATTATTAAGGCAAATTCAGAGAACCTTTTAACAAGTAAGATTCAGTTAAGGTTCTTAGGCCTTATACTTCACCCCAGTATAACAGCCTATGTCCTTACAGCAGCTTGTTCCATGACAAGACTAAATCAATTTAGACCTGTTTAAAAGCCAGTGAGGAAACTTTAATGAAGAGTAATGGGAAACAGTTCTATTCTTCTAAAACTGCCTTCTGAAAGTTTTGCAAGTCCTATGACAGTTGATGTAGAGGCAATAGAATTGTACATTTATCAATGCTTTGTAAATAGCATATCAAAAGTTGCCACTGAATGACAAGGGGTGGCTCATCAGCCTCAACACAAAGTTTGGGAATAGGAGTGGTATGTAACACTTCAAGGCAAGCTTAATTTCCTATTGGTGAACATTATAAGGGTGCACAGTTAACTATTACGCACTGAACTATACACAATGTGGCCATGTTTTAACCATGGCCGTACAGGCAGAAGTCTGTACCCCATCATCCATCAGATAGACATTTAAAACCATTTAGAGCTTTTATGATTCTGGCTTTCAGGTTACTCAGTTGTGGTATCCATTTGAACCTCAAATCCAAAATAAAGCCCAGAAAAACATAAAGATCTATTAAAAAATTAAAAGGATTTTCTAAAATAATATTGCATTGGGTTAAAAGTTGGGTTCACTGATATGTTTCTACATTGGTGTAGATGACCTTAGTGGGGTTTGTGCCACATTTGCACTTGCATGAAATATTTTGCTTATGCTATGATCAGTGATGGTCACTAGTTTACTTCCAGATGGGAGTTTGGACTATCTGCTCAAAGAGGAGATGGGCAGAACAAGAGTCTTAATTTGCTTTTTTGCTTCATTAGACTTAATAGTTTTTAATTCCTATATACTAGACGACCCGTGCGAAAATTTCGCGAATAAAATGTGATGAATAGTGAGGTTGAATACTTGTAATATAATGAAAAGTAGAACCGTACTTTTGAAGCAAATAAATTTTTTTTTAGTGTAATAGGTATGCATCAAAATACTCGCAACATATTACTGACCTTAACAGAATAAAACCAACCTGAACAAAATGCACACAACATATCAACATCTCTGAAATATTTGTTGCTGTGCGAATAAAATGTTTACATTGGAATTGTATAGCAAAACGACAATGCTTCTGTAACAGAAAAAAAATATCCGAAAATACTTATTGAATAAAAAAAAGTTCATTGACATCTCTGTGATATCCGCTGCTGCAATCTAGGGACTTGGCTCTGAACAGTCTCAAACGCGCTAACAACTTTAAGCACCAAATTCCGAAAAATTCTTTCTTAATTTATGATTTTACCTAGTTGGAGACCTTAATTTTTTAAACGATATGTCATTTATCGATTTTGGCTAGATACCGAAGAAGATAAATGGCTTGTAATTAAATTTTTAAAAAAGTTTTGAGAAATGATGATATTTTTGCCCCTTCAGGGTAGACTTTAGAGAAAGTTTTTTCTTAAAATACGATCTAACCATAGAGGATAATTTAATATTTAAATCGATACCTCATCTATTGATTTCAGTTAGGTATCAACGGGAATAAATAGCTGGTGACAGAAAAATGCGTTCTAAAAATATTAATACTTTTGCCCTTTTAGGTTAGAATTTATAAAAATTTATTGCTTGTTGTTACCTAAAAAATGAAATGGTAGATTTTGGTTATTGTCATTGCCTTATAAATCATCAATTCAAGGTCACAGTCAAGGTAACTACAGTCAGGGAATAATAGTAAGCAAGGAACAGGAAGGAATTTTATAATGGCATTTGAAAGAAATATCCTGGCATTCACCTGTGGTTGAATCCTTATCAATTCAGGCAGGAGCGTTACCTTCATAGTCTCAGAAGTTTTTGAATTTAACATATATAAAAATTCAGGTAAAAGTAATATACCTGTATAATTGTGTTTTGCCCAAACAAATTTATGATTCGAGATACGGGCCAGGGCCCATTTCTCACTTGCAATTTTCGATACAAATTTTAAAGTGCTCTATCTCTGGAACAGTGCAAGATATGTTGTGCTTTTATTTTAGAGATAGTACTTTTCTATTTAAAATTATATACTCTATTTTAAAATACGTGTTCAACTTTTTTGATGCAGAGTTCTGAACTTTTTTTTTTTTTAAATTGCCAATCAAAAATTTTAATTTTTTGTGTGTTCATCATGACCATTCAGTACTACATTATCTGTAAAGGAGAACTTCTGAGATTAACAAGTTTTAAAAATATTTTAAAAAATCAGAGAATTTCACAGGAACTGTATATATATTATTCCTGTGAAATTCTCTGAATTTTTATTTATATGTATCATGTATGTCAGGTTAGGCCTATTACATATCCTGAAAAGTACAACATGCTACTTTGTTTCTTAAGTTTTTCACAATTTTCTAGAAATCCATTATTGGAACAATGTGCTCAAGGTGAGTGAATAAAAGTGATAAATGAAACTAAGTTGAAGCTGTTGAAATGATTAATTGAAATTTCTTTATAATTCCTGACTGTAACAATTTTCTATAACAATGCGGAACCATCTTGATAATTCCAGAATGTAACAAATCCTTCTAGAACAATGTGGAACTATTCAGACAATTCTGTGTTTTTGACATAGCAAAGTTCAATTCAAAAACTTCTGAGACTATAAAGATGAGATTTTTTTCTTTACCTGCCTGAATTTATATGGACTATAACCCTTGCATTAACTTTGGATAGCCAAAACCTGGAAATACAGACAGGGGATCTAACACACTGAAAGAGTGTCATTAATATGAGTATTAACTTGAAGGTTTAATGGTTGCCAGATTCTACTATCATTGAATCATTGATTAATTACTATAAATTTGATGACTTTTTTCCATATTAATGAACATTTTACTACTTCATTTATTGGATATGACAAATGTTTATCTAAATTTTGATAACTGAAGACTTAGTAAGACACAGCAAATTTAAAGGTCACTATAAAATGTTAAATTAACTTCTGATCATCAAAACCAGATTGCATACTACTAAAATTTTATCAGGTGACTTGTCACACCTTGAAAACATGACTAAATTGAGAGTACCATTAATATATATTCAGAATTGACCAAATAGACTGAGCTGGTGACCTTTGTCATTTACTACCTGGAAACACAATGGATGCACCAAACAAAAATAGAGCAAACTTTTACCCAAATATTGAGCAAATGGCCACTGAAAGGCTAACTTAACAATTCATCCATTTTTATAAATTCTAGAAAATATGAATATCATTTAAAACTGACCACATTGATTTGAAACATTAAAATTAATATTTTGGAAAATTGTAGCTGTAATTGGAATTCAATCCAGTCTTTCTAAGAATGTAAAATACAATTAAGAACCTATAGACAGTGATGAATTATACACTACTGAATAAATTATTTAAAAATAATCTTCAATGCATCAACTTTTGTTACATACTTATTACACTAAACAATTGATACAAATAAGGTAATTCTGCTTTCGTCCTATTACAAACCACCAACTATTCATCATATTCGCAAAATTTTTGCATGGGTCATCTAGTAGAAAACTTATTTAAAGGGGACTAAAGCAAAATTATGTACTTACTCATCTGGATATGGAGGCTGCGGAAAGTTAAGACTGCCACACTCATATGCTGCCAATGTGACAGAAGCTATGTGTGGGCCTAGGTAGAGTAAAAAGGTGTGCAAGCCTGTACCAAGCCCCACAGATGAAAGAACACCAAGTCCCAACCAGTACAGGCACCACACTGCCTGTGACCGTAGACCCTGCACATACTGGAGATACAAAAGTGTATTAGCTTTATTGTACTAATATCAAATGCATCTGGAATTGAGCAAAAACATTTATAGTAACAGATGATTCACACTATCAGTAAAACAATTTACTATACAGGATGAGAAGAAACATGTAAAATACACAGTGATACAACACTAAAAGGATGTGGGTTCGAACCCAAGACCACCACATCGATAGGCCAGTGCGTTACCATTCATCCACCGGGATTTATAGAGATAAATGCCACGTCAATTATAAAACCAAAGTAAAGATATATAAATAAAGATACAAACTTTCATGATTGAATAGTAATCTGTATAAAGAATCAAACTGTTATTACAGAAGTAGTAAGTTAAATGAAAATATTCTAGATCAAACTGGAAGAAAAATAATTTTTCATTTCGCGAATGTGTCTGTTCTTTTGACACCGTCCAGCTATGAGACACGATTCCTTGTATAGGAAAATTGTTATAGCACTGCCAGTAGGCAAAAAACCTGACAACATTGTAAAAAGCAAGTGTTGGCAACGTTGTACCAGGAAATAGTCTTAACTTTCCTACTTCGTTCGGCCAAAAAGAATTCCTTTATAACGCGAAAATAATACACGTAATAATTTAACAGGAGCAGCACATTCGGCAAAATATTTTATAGGTTTCACTACAATTGTCCAACTTAAAACTGGAAATTACAGCTGCTAACTGAGAATACTGTGGGAATCCATGTTAATTGTATGAGGGAAATCCAAAACGTAAGGTCTCCCAAGCATTTATAGATAAAGAAATAAATTATTTTCTTTAATGTATTCACTGTTTTAAAGGTTTAACTAGTATCTATTACCACTTTGGAACACGGATTTGTAGACACTGTGACATTTTATGAATGACCTGGCATGGTTGGAAAAGTGGTGACGCTCTGGCCTCTCATTCAAGAGGACATAGGTTGGAATCCTTGTTCAGCCATGCAGATTTGGGGTTTTGAATGTTTCCCCAAATCACTCCTTATGAAAACTGGGATGGTTCCTTTAAAAGGGCATGGCCAATATCCTTGCCAATACTCCTATCCCACCTCTCAGGAAGGAATTTAGCCATGGCCTTCTAAAAGAATCATCCAAGCATTCGCCTAGAGTGATTTGTTGAAACCATAGATAACCTATATCAGGAAAGCCAATCAGGGATTCGAACCCGCCTCCTCCTGAATGCAAGGCCAGAGCGTTACCACTCACCTACGACACTCAGTCTTCCGGTCTTTAGACACTATCAACCTTACTTCACTGGTAGACTGAAATGTGTCTGTTTGAATTCATGAGGCTTAGGCGATTTTGGAGTCAATTATCATGGGTGACGAAACGTGAGCGTTCAACTTTACACCTGAGACTAAAGAACAATCACACCAGTGGCAACATTCTTCTTCGCTAAATGCTGGTGCTTATTTATGTTATTATACTGTAGTAATTCCAAACAAAGAATAACACAGGAAATTTCATGTCTCATCCTATTATATAAAACGCTAATGTGGCGTTTGCGTGCATCGTCTATAGCTGCTACACGTATTGGCTACAGAACGGTCACGTGACAGCTGTCACTCGCCAATCAACAGCCACCATATTGCATTCCTTCCTTCATGTTGCATTTAGTTTATTTACTACAGTTAGATGCAGAAACTCGTGTAAGGAGAATGGTGTTTGATGTTTATGTTATATTATTTGTATCAGTTATACACCAAAATTCATGTAAGGAGAAAGGATTCAATATTTACGCTATTTTATCTGTGTCGGTTATAATCCCTAGGTTAAACCATAACCTAAGATTTTTTCGGCAGACGATAAGAAACAGTGAAGTGTATTTAAAACTCGGAGAAACGTAATGATGTATTGGTCAAATAAATAACAGTTATCCGTTTTCGAAATTATAGTCTACGTGATCTTAAGTAAAATGCATTTATTTATGCAAAATTCTAACCAAATACTCTGATAATGTAACCAGAGTAACGTATTCATATAACAAAAGATATCATTAAAAATGGCTAATTCGTTTCTCCTTATAAGCTTTTCCAGAATAAATTCTTACTACCATTATATATGATACCATTAGTTTTTGATACATGTGTTAACTATTAAATGAGATTTAATATAAACTTTTGATTAGATTTAAACAGTCAAGGATATGACTATTTACAGTATAAGCGATACGACACTCGGAATACAACAACGATATTATTGCCGCAAAAGAGCAGTGAGTAGAGATATTAGAACTATGGAGAGCAGGGAAAAAAATTAATGCAAGGCAATTATGTGTCACAAAGTTACAATTAGTACATTCGTTTAAATTTACAAATTGCTTTTTATTTATCTACGACAACCAGATGTAAAAATTCATGTAAGGAGAAGGATATTGCATGTGTACGTTATATTACATGTATCAATAATGAGTACTAGGTTAAAACACAACCTACGATTTTTTTTGCCAGAGATAAGAAACGATGAAGTTTATTAAAAACTCAGAGGAAGTTTACACAAAATGTACGAATCATGAAATATATCATTAAGATAAATGGTAGTTATCCCTTTTTGATATTATACTTCCCGTCATTTAAAGTAAAATAATGTAAATAAATCGGTATTACTGGAGATCGCGATTCTGCCAGGAATTGCTATGGTAAAATGGAAGAATCCTGTAGAAATATTTTCCGTAGTACATTTAACTGTATTATGCCTGTCCAGGATGTATTACAACCTAATTTCTGCTTAAAAATAATGTTAGTCTACAGGCTGTATTACAACGGAATCACTGCTTAAAAACAATATGTCTTGCGATTGACTACAGCATTTGAGAGTAGTAGAAGTTATGATTTTCGAAAGCAATATTAATGGAGGGTTGTGGTTAAGTTGACCAGAAAGCCCACCGACACATTTGATTACGGCGTAATTCACTCTGAAATGAGTTTTACAAACCAATTAAACTGCTTTCTTATGCGCCAAGTTAATAAATGCGGGTGTACGTAGTTCGTACCTATCGTGCTGAAGTGTGCCTGGACTAGAAATAAAACTGATATTACATGGATAGCAAAAGTTTCTGGATTCCTAATTTATTTTTCATTTTATTTGTTCTATCCATCCGCACTCATTAATTCAGTAGAAGTTACTACTGTATTGCTGTGTAGAACATTATCAAATCAAGGCCACTAGCATTATCTAATAACAATCCCGTATAATTAACCAACTGCAAAATAATAATAATAAAATGAACTGCCAGAATATGGCATTCAAACAGTCATTTTTGACGGGCTAGAAGCTAGTTAAGTAATGAGTATTAAACCCTTTTATTTTTTAAATCGCAATGCTGTAAAGAACAAATTAATTGCATACAGAAAATTATAACAGCATTTTAGAAAATGGGAAAAAATGGTAATTGAAGATCTCCCTGCTTCTAAGCCCGATTCTCAATGAACTTTCTTTACTGTACCAGTTATAAAAGAATTTATGTATGACCTACGATAATAATCCGGTTGTAAATTTTTGAGCGACAATGGTAGTTTAATTTTTTACGGTACTAATATTTAGTTCTATGCAATTTCCTCTCATGCATAATCGTTGATAGACCACCTACAGAATTAGATAAATAATTCCAACAATAAATTATTAATTTCTGAAATGTGAAGTGCGCCCCACTGTGAAATAATTATTTTGGAAACTTGCAGTTAGCGGATCCATGAGGAGGGGAGGGGGGCCTTTCAGGCTCAAGCCCCCCAAAACTATTTAGGCCCACCCCAAACATTGTAAGTAATATTTTGAGACTTTTTTTAGCTCTACTGATCTTTTAACAGCAGCACGATTATAAAACCTACCCTTACCCGACTCAAGGCCCCCCCCCCCAAAACAAAGTCTTCTCAAGCCCTCCTCAAACCAAAATCCGCTCACGCCCCCCCCCCCCAAACGAAATCCGCTCAAGCCCACCTCCCCAATCAAAATTCGCTCAAGCCCCCTTGGATCCACCACTGGAAATGTGGGCTGTTTGAAAAGGGACAGACAATGTGATTTCGGAACGGCTAGAAACCCGAGTAGCTTTCTTTCATTGTTGCCGCCACAGAAGAGTTCATATTTACATCAGCAGTTGGTTAAGAAAGATTGGATACTTTTAGTTACGAGTATGTTATTCCCCGACGCAGTTAGCAAAGAATCAAGTATATATTCTAACTATAAGCAAGGTTCGGATTGTTTACAAAGGAAATAAAAATAAATTTAAAAAATATGAAATACTTGGATTTGTACTGAGACCCGCCCCTTCAGCAAACTAGAATGCTAACCACAGGACCAGGGCGCTCAGGCTGCTTCTTTACTCGTCAACGTAACTAAGGAAGACAATTTCATTCAATTTGTCTTGCAGACACACTTTTCCGAAATAATCTCTTTATGATTGTTTCTGTAATTTCATAATACAGGGTGAGTCAAAAGTCGCAGTACACCCTTTTATTTCAAAAACTCTGCAGGAATTGGGAAACCTGAATATTCCAGTAAGGTATTGGTGAGGTGGTCTATCTTTTACGGTATGTACCGAACATGGGCGCCATCTTGAAATCGGCCATCTTGAATCTAAGTCAATTTTTTTAAATGGAAAGGGGGTCGTGTGACACATCAAATAACATCAGAATTTTCTCACAAGTTCATTCCTGTAAACAGATTTGAAATAGCAGTTGCGGTTCAAAAGTTACGTAACTTTTTTGTTGCAGATAACTGAAGATGGCTTTGACCAAGGAGGAGAGAATTGAAATAATTTTGATGTCTGGAGAACGAAGTTTCCGTGCATAGCTGCAGATTTTAACAACCGTGGTTGTGACGGTTAACTTCACCACTGACATAAAAGTTTGCCTCATCACTGAACAAGATGCTTTGTGCAAAAGAGGGATCCTCTAAGGCCCACGTGCAAAACTGTCTGGGTCATCCTCTGCTAGGTGCTGGAGTAACTGAATCTTGAATGGATGCCATCGATGGGCATGAAGGATTCGTATGATCGATGACTGGCTGATTCCACATTCTGCTGACAAACGTCGTGGGCGCTTCACGAAGGACGCCAAAACCATTGTTGAGGTTGTCTCGTCAGTAGCACTTTTTGGACGGCCACTCCGTGCCTTGTCAGCCACAGTCCCAGTTTCTCGGAATTTGGAAATTAAGCACCTGACAGTGTTGTGTGAAATTGGAGGTCTTTCTGCGTGCCGGTTGTTAAAATCTGCAGCTATGACACGGAAACTTCGTTTTCCAGACATCAAAATGATTTCAATTCTCTCCTCCTTGGTCAAAGCCATCTTCAGTTATCTGCAACAAAAAAGCTATGTAACTTTTGAACCGCAACTGCTATTTCAAATCTGTTTACAGGAATGAACTTGTGAGAAAATTCTGATGTTATTTGATGTGTCACACGACCCCCTTTCCATTTAAAAAAATTGACTTAGATTCAAGATGGCCGATTTCAAGATGGCGCTCATGTTCGGTACATACCGTAAAAGATAGACCACCTCACCAATACCTTACTGGAATATTCAGGTTTCCAAATTCCTGCAGAGTTTTTGAAATAAAAGGGTGTACTGCGACTTTTGACTCACCCTGTACAAGAAATTCTGCCTTCTTGAACATGATTATTTCCTTGTTTGTCCACAAACCAAAAATTTTAATCGATTATGAATAAGTGCTTCTGTTGTTAGTAATTCCTTCCGCAATCCTGCAAGATAGGACAAAATTATTTTAAAATTAAAGCTGAGCGAAATTAAAAAAAATGCAAAATTCAATTACAATTTCTTAATATGCGTTCCTCATCTAATATCTTTTTATAGCCAAGGTGGAAAATTATTCGCATTAGAGATTAGAATTTGTTCTTAAACTTAATGCTGTAAATTTACTTTTTATGACACCTAATTGTACCAGGTTATTCTCGTTATTTCTACAAGTATGTTAACATATTAAAAAAAAAAAAAATCAGCTGCTTGCTGCAAATGGTAAGATCAGCTTTGAAAATAGTCACTAATTCCAGAGATGAAAGTGCTTGAAATGTTTGGTCATAAGGAGTGAATTTAAGAGATGATTTTGTTTATAGCTCAGTGGTTTCGATGAAACGCTATGGTTTTTATAATGAAAATTTTATTCAGCAAAATTTAAAAGAAATAGTTTTTTAGCCTGATGTTTTAATTGTTATCTGTTTTTTACTACAGAAATTACATATTTCGTACATAAACAATGGGTATTTTGGAATAGTTTGGAAACGAAAAAAAATATTTTTTTTTTACCCCAATATAGTTTCGAACCAGCGACTGCACCGTTACTAGCCTACAACGATAGCCACTAGACCATGCCCCTTGCTCTACGAGTTCGATCATCTTGTCCATAAACAAACCAATCTATATGGATATTCCTGTCCGCACACATAAGTGGCTTCGAGATACATGTTTTTAAGATAATATCCTTAGGACTGCTTCCATATCATCCAAAAATTAAGACTTCAATGATTCGTGACTTGCCTATCCTTTGGTCCGTTTATAGATGGATTTACGGATGACACGAAAATAAAATGAGAAAAAACATTAAACGAGAAAAAAACGTTAAACGATAAATCTGAACAACATGTAACATCCTGTCTACTCTTTGCTATGCTATGCACCAATCCTTTAAGTTACCTTGCAAACATTAATATTAGTTTTAATAACACGACGTTAGAAAAGGAATCAGCAGTAAGTGGCATTGGCTGAAATATCCGGCCAGACACTTCAGACGATGGAGCTAACAAATTGTCAAATATAGAAGGCCCTTGATTCAACATCCACCAATAGGATGCCGCCATGGGAGGAGTCAAGAGACGGGCTACAGTTTCCTGTGACATCGTGCTTGTGCTGTGTTGCCGCACTGTGCAAAAATAGGGAGGTAGCCACTGGCAACGCTGGCCACATTTAATGATGAAGACTGTACATCACAAGCATTTTCCTTCTGCAGAAGCATGGACAATTATGTTTTTTTTTTTTTTATGAAGTATGGGCCATATCATTGTCTTGTGATAATTGTCCAAATGTGAGAAATAAAAACAAATGTGCAACTGGGGGTCAGTCTGTACCTACATTGTTTACCACGAGGAATGCAAATTATTGTAGATTTCACACAGACCATCACTTATAGCCCACTGTGTTGTTTGAAACTGATCTTTTCACAAAATATTAATGGACAGTGTATTGTTAGATGATTTATGAGGTCAATTAAATGGAAATTCAAATAATTAATAAAAATTACCTAGGAGATAGGTACACTTCTGGATAACCCAGGAATGCAAATCGTGTACCGAAGATGGGGTCAACAGGACGCTGGGGTGGTGAGCGTAGCCAGCTCCCAGGGAAAAGCGACCACTACAGGAGGTGACATTGTACCCCTCAAAGGTTGCAGAATGGCACAGAAGAAGTTTTGAATGGAAGGAGACATTGTAAAACTTGTAATATGGATCCACCAACCACACACTATCATAACCTTACCAATGACAAAAACCTGCAACTATCATAGGCCAAACCATCTGCTTCACATCCAATGTCATAAACTAAATCACCTGCCTCCATTGACCAAGTTCTTACATTGGCCTCACATCGATCATACCCTCAGAATGAATGGTCACAGAACAGTTTACTCCCAAAATTTAGACCAGCTCTCACAAAAATTGTGACTTCAGTAACTGTTTCACAGTCAGAGCCATTAGAGTACTCCCTGATGACACTTCCCATTTCAAACTCCAATTTGGAATCGGGCTACCAACTTATTTTGCAGACCAGACACCCTACCAAGCCCCAATCTCAGATGATATCAGATTTCCTTACCCTAGTATACCCACCACTTACCAGTATAATTTATAAATTTACACCTTATTTCATTTTTTTATTTGGTTACTTGTAGAGTTCCCGGCGTTGCCCAGTGCAGTTGGCATTGATGTACCTATACACTGTTTTTATTAATGCAATGAGAAACGTCTACCAAGTATCATACATTTGCACCATCCATTTCTGGAATTAAAGCAAACCCAGATTCACCTGCACCCTACCAAGAAAGAAGTGGGTTGAAGTTGATTTCCCTGTACACTATTTTTACACGTCCAAAAAAAATCAATGCCTACGAAATTTCATTTATATGGTACCGGCCATTTCCGGTACTAAACACAATGGTGATTTAGCACCACGGTTCTAGGACTGGGGTGGTTTAGATGCTTTGATCCGGAATGTTAGTTTCCATTTTAGCCAACCTAATTACACCTGCCAATATTGCTGCTCGAAAATCAAAACATGGACCCTACGCACATTGATACATACTGCGTACATCTGAAATGTGTCTGTTTCTTAAGGCATTGTGCAGAAAATACAGATTTGGAATGGATATTCAGAATCTGAAAGCTTGTGGTCAAAGCTAAATTTAACGTTATGTGTTAAGACTTTTTTTTTTTTTTTTTTGCTATCGTCAGTCTTTTGACTGGTTTGATGCAATCCTCCATCCCTTCCCATTCTGTGCTAACCTCTTCATTTCTACATACCTCTTACAACCCACGTCCTCAATTGTGAGCTTCATATATTCTAATCTCTGTCTACCTCTACAGTTCTTACCTTCAACCGTTCTCTCCACTAACAAATTAACCAATCCAGCATGTCTCAAAATATGACTCACCAGCCTGTCTCTTCTTTCTGTAAGCTTCTTCCATAAACTTCTTTTCTCACCCATCATTTCCAAAACTCGTTCATTTCTTACTTCTTTTCTTAGGTCTGCCCACCTAATTTTCAGCATTCTTCTGTAGCACCACATTTCAAATGCTTCAAGTTTCTTTCTTTCCGGTATTTCTGAAGTCCATGTTTCGCTACTGTAAAGTGCTGTGCTCCACACATAGAGTTTTAAGAAGTTCTTTCTAATTCCTAGATCAATATTTGAAACTAAAAGATTTCTCTTTTTCATGAAGGCTCTTTTTGCTAGTGCTATTCTGCTTTTAACATCATTCCTGCTTCGGCCATCGGTTGTAATTTTGCTTCCCAAGTAACAGAACTCACTCACTTCTCTTATTGCATTTGATCCTATTTTTATATTTAATCTGCTAGTATTGGTATCATTTCTGCTAAATTTCATCACTTTTGTTTTACTTTGATTTATATTCAGTCCAAAATATTCCTTCAGTATTTTGTTCATGCCATTCAATAACTTCTCAATATCCTCAGCCCTCTCTGCTAACAAGACAATGTCATCAGCAAATCGTAACATACTGATTTTTTCTCCCTGTAAACTTATGCCACATGGAAATTTTTCTTTGACTTTCTTCATTGCTTCTTCTACATACAAGTTGATTATTAACGGGGATATACTACAACCTTTTTAACTGATGCATGTCTCTCGTGATTCTCTACTTTTATTACAGCCACTTGATTCTTATATAGTTTATAGAGTATTCTTCTATCTCGATACTTTAGACCCGACTTCTTTAAAATTTTGAACATCTTGTCCCACCTAACATTATCAAAAGCTTTTTCTAAATCAACAAATGCCATAAAAGTATCTTTGTTTTTCTTGGTCCGCCCTTCAAGTATTAATCTTAAAGACAGAATTGCTTCCCTAGTACCACGATTTTTCCTAAACCCAAACTGATCTTCACCTACTATCTCTTCTACTACCCTTTCCATCCTTCTGTATATTATTCTGGTCAGTAATTTTGAAGCATGTGATGTTAGACTAATGGTGCGATAATTCTCACATTTGTCGGCTTGTGCTTTCTTTGGAAGTGTGAAGATAATATTTTTATTAAAATCAGTTGTAATTTCCCCTCTTTTATAAGTTTTTGATATCAGCTTGAATAATCTTTCGATTCCTTCCTCTCCTAGAGATTTAAGAAGTCCTGCAGGGATCTCATCAATTCCAATTGCCTTATTTGCTTTCAAGTCATTCAGAGCTTTATTAAATTTTGTCCTCAAAACAGGATCTCCTAAGTCATCAATGTCGACATAGCCTTCCTTTTCCAATACACTATTGTTCAAGTCATCCCCATCATACAGTTTTTCAATGTATTCCTTCCATCGGTTAGCTCTATCTTCTGAGCTTAAAAGAGGTTTCCCATCGGCAGTTTTAATGTTCATACCTCTTTTCTTCATTTCTCCAAAATTCTGTTTGATTTTTCTATATGCAACATCTACTTTTCCTACGACCATTTCCTTTTCTACTTCTTCACACTTTTCTTGTAGCCATTTTTCTTTTGCTATTTTGCATTTCCTATTTATTTGATTTCTAAATTGCCTGTACTGCTCTCTTCCTGCTTCATCCTGAGCATGTTTGTACCTTCTCCGACATTTATTTTATGAATAATCTAGCATTACCTGAAAACTGATGAATCGATTTTGACAGAGTTTTCACAATATCAAACATTAGATGTGTCTCATTATGCTGCTTCATCTGCCTATGGAACACAAAATTAAAATATATTCCATACATGTACAGATGAATATCAGGTAATTTCAGAATTGAGTATCAAGTATTCAGAACAAATGAGATTTGAAAAAATGTTTACTTTGAATTTGTTTTAGGACCATTTTATTGTAAACAGAAAACTAAAGATGATTGCCAGAGATATTGTAGTTTGCTGACAGAGATTGTGATCAAAGAAAATCTGTTGTTTTTTTCGTTGTTAAATTCTTGCATTCAATACGGCCAACTATGGCATTCGACGACTGAATATCCTTAATTAAAGGAAATAATATTTCAAGTTTTGTTTAGTGTGAAAAATAGTTATTACAAGAAACAGATTTTATTGATTTCATTGTATTTGTGTGTTTAGTGTGAAGTATGCAACATCTAGTCATCCCATCTTTGGCATTTGTCATGATACATTCAGAATTTCATTTAATGCCTCTGTGTTATTTAACATTGAAACATAAGAAATACCAAACAACTCAATTGAGATTCTAATCTTTAAACCGGTGAAAACCCCATCGAAATGTGCTCAGTAGTTTCCGAGTTTTTATAGTTAAAATTTATATGGTTTTCGTTTTATGGATATAGATTATACATTTTTGCCACTATCATTTTTAAAAAAGATATTTTTTTTTCTCTTTTACATGTCAACTTTTTCTTATTTTGATTAATTTCTTTTCAAAGTTAATATTTATGACAATAGCTCCCACCATCACCTCAAATGGTCAATTCCATCCTTCATGTGGTTGTGTAGAATATAGGTGCTTGTGCAAGCTCAGTCGCACATTTCTATTTTCTCGAAAAAGGGCATGGCCTAAAGTATTTTTTTTTTCTTTTTTTTGTGTTTTGGTCTTTGTTTGCTGCCCTCCTCCATTTGGTGAGTGGTGAATATAAATTATATTTCCATTGTGTAAATAAAAATATGTATTTTACTTATCATTTATTGCTGAAACACTTTTGAAACAAATGTCAGAATATTTATCAAAGAACAGAAAGCACACTAGATCACAAAATTAGCATGGCATATTCTTATCAACGTTCCTAGCTACTCTCCCTTGCTGCTGTTATAGCAACTTTTTATAAGACAAACAAATGTATCCCTGCCTGCTTTCAGAATGCCAAGCAATGGCACAAACAATTGGCTACTAATACAAAACAATTACAATGTGATGTTTGACAACATTGTATATTAAAGAAATGAACTCTGACTTCTAGTCATGTAAAAAATGTCACTTTCTTGGGACATTTCAAGGGAAATCAATCTCCATCCTAGAGTCTTTATTGTTTATGGCTTTACACTTTGTCAACGTCATGGTCATTAGAAGCAGCAAAGGACTGGGGGGCAAGGAATAGGAAGGAATTCAGCCATGACCTTTTAAAGGAACCAACCTGGCATTCACCTGGAGTGACCTGGGGAAAAACATGGAAAACCCAAATCTCGAAGACCACATGGGGATTCGAACCTGCATCCCCCGAATGTGAGGCCAGAGCTGCTCATTCACCATGCTCGGTCCCCCATTTACAACCAAATGTAATTGTGTACGCCACCAGTAGGATTGCATCTGGTTTAAAACGAGGGCAGAGATGGTTTCCTTTGAAGCATCCCAAAAAAGTAAAATTTTTATGTGGCTATAAGTCAGAGAGCATTTCATTAACCACAATATGCTTAAAAATACTTCCAGCTAAATGGAAATAATCTTAAATGAAATCATAGATAATTTGAAAGTTTTTGACAAAGCTTCGAACAAAATAAACAATTCCAGTATATCAAATACACTCAAATACAGTAGCTGGTAGAACATAACATATAATATCATTTAAGTAAAATGCCAGATATAACAATCAGTTTAGCGCACTTACAAAGTCTGCCAGTCGTTTCAAACAGTTTCACATACTATATAGAAGGAAAAAAAACATAAATTTACTAGCCAACCTCATGTAATTACAATAAATGAATCATTTACTTTATTTTACACAAGCTTAACAATTTCTCATTATCCTCACACTAAAATGCTAATAGCACCATAATATTTCACAGCTTCAAATAGGAACTGGGTACTTCAGAACCATATAGCAATGTTCAAGAATGAACAATGTCCTATGATTAGTATGCTAGTCTATAACCACATTCGCTTCCATGGCTCCGTTAATACTGCACTGCTATTATGTAGATATTGAGAGATGTTTGATACTTCCTTCACTAATTATCTGCTGAGTAACATGAATTATTCTGACTGAGAGCTATTTAATGATGCAAATGTGATAAAACTGCTCAATTCATAAACCTGCATGTTCATATCTGCCACACATTTAAAATTCTTGGATTATAAATAATGACAACACATTTTGGAATTTCAACTGGTGTAGTAGTCCAAAACTTGATAAAGTTCTATGAAAAGTTGGCAGGAATGGAGGTCAGAATTCCATCTATAACAGCTGGATGATTGCAAATCTTTGCCAGGGTATACAACTGTACCTCCTACAGTAAAACTCACATTAGCACAATTTATCTACTCATTGGATTCCTTCACATGTACTGAATATTGATTGATCTTTAACCACAGAACCATATAGAGATATAACTATGTAACTTAATTTTTCATCTCTAGATACCTTCATTTAGTTGCTGACTTTTCATGGCGGCTCCAATAATCAAAAGGTTTGGAATCAAATACTTGAAAACTTTTATCTGCGTTTCTCTTTTTTTAAAAATAGGACTCTAGAACTGATTGGCAGCAAGGCCATTAGAGTTAGGAAAAATTATTTTCAAGGAATTGAGGGGAGAATTTGGTCATTGCATTTCTGAATGAAACATTCCAACATATGACACGAGTTATTTCAGTACTTGATGGGAACCGACATCTGGATGACTGTATTGGGAATTGATCTGAACTTTATGTACACCAGTCTTGAATGTTCCTGTCTACTAATGAGGCTTTGTACTGCAATTCTGTTTTGTCTCTTTCTGTGTAATGATCACGCGGAATGCAATCGGCACAATATGTGTTGTTTGCCTCCAAGATGGAGATGTGCACATTTTAAACAATTATGTCCCAGGCTTCTTGCCCCAAGCTGTGTAATGGAATGACAGTGCTCCATAATTTTTCATTGACTATGTGCTGGGTAAGCCACACCAGATGTTAAACTCAGCAAATTTCTGCTGAAAGCAGCATGCACAAGACATACTGTTGCAAGCCTCAGCCACTGTTTAGGCAGCTTCTATAACACTTGTGATATTCTAGGTGTCATCTGATTGTGCTCAATCACATTTTTTGAAAGAAAATCTACAGTGTAAAAGTAACTGTCTCTGACTGTTATGTTTTCATGACTAGATGGATAAACAGATCTTTATGAAATTTGACAAGGAAATATTATGTATTATTAGGATGGACATAGGATACCTTTTTTTTCAGGATAAATAATATATTTTGTCTCGAAATTTTGAAAATTAACTGGACAGTGACAGACAGATGGATAGCGTAAGTCTCTGTAATGTCACTCAGGCTTTGTTTCTCTCCCAGTCAGTTTATGTACGACCTGTTGATAAATTTCATGTACTGATACAGATTATTATATAGTAGATATGAATTTGTACTGTATGCAATGATTATCAATGAAGCCCAGGGCCAGATAGTGAATGTAACACAGAGACACTTAGATATGTTTTTCCAATGGGCAGTTAAAATGCAGCCAGCTCATGGATTTCCAACCCCCAAAGGACAGAAAAAACAAAAAACATTATGTAAAAAATGGTACTGATGTAAGCTGTCCCCATAAAGTGATACAATTTTAAATGACAAACAAGAATCTGCCAGAGGAACTGTGGTAGGTAGTCTCGCACAGTTAAACTCCCACCTCCCCGTTTGTTGCTATTTTTGAACATGTTACAAATTGGTTCTCTTCATGAGAAAGACTCAATGGTAGAGTGGAATGGTATGGTGATGCTTCCCCGTTGTATTGTTCTTACTAAATGCTTTTTAAGACACCTTTTACGTCATTTCTAGCAATAAAATTCTAAGTCCACACGTGCGAGGTTGAAGGTAATAGCTAGTTTACTACGTCTACAATAGAGAGAGCTGACACAAAAAGGTTGTGAAGTGTAAGGCAGTTTTATGTAAGAGGAGTCATTAACTGCATCTTTTCAATATGATGTGTAATATTTCAGTTCAGACCAAGAAATTTACATCTTTATCTAAGACTAGACAGAAAACAATCCAAGTCTTAGGTGTGAGAAATAAGAGTAAGCATGACACGGTCTTTATGATTCATCGATAAAGAAACGAGAAATATAAAGAAGTGTTTAAAAGAGCTCACCAGCCCTCAAAGGGAGGTTTTCCATTTGATTTATAGGCTAGTGTGAAGTAACAGTATAGACAGAAAGCATGCACCAAAGAAAAAAGCAGCAGAGAATAAAAGATTATTATCAATTTGTGATGGAGCACACGCTCCAGTGGCATTTCCGTCATCCAATTATCCCTTTTTAATTTTATTTTTTGTTATCTTATATAATGTGAAGTGTTAAATTCCTCCCCCATCTACTTTTGAGATTTACAAATTTTAATTTTAAATTCCTTCAGCATTTTTGCTAAATTATTCATAACTTCACTTGGTAATTTGTTCGAATCCCTGACATCCTTACCCATAGAGGAAAATTTTCTCACTCCCATATGCATTAAATTTAGTGCCAGTTTGTGGGCATGGTCATCTTTCCCTTTTCATGCACTATTCCCAATTCTTCAACCAATATAAGTAGTAGCAGTACAGTTAAAGACAAATGGCAAATTTTCTACCAAATGACTTATCTAATAGCATAGCTATTTTGTGACTTAAAAAATTAGTGAAAATGAAAATAGTTGTAAGTTCACTTACACAAGGAATATCTTTGCAAGTGGCTTTAACAATGCTGAGTCGAAGATTTTCTAAGAGACAGCTCAATGATGAAATGAAATCAAATCCTTTTTAATTTGATGGATACTAATGACCTCATCTTTGACAAATCGTAAAGTGAAATTACTTGTGGATTATTTTAATAATTTTTTGGTAAATTTGAAGAGTTTGTCTTTGGTTTTTGACAACATGCCAAGCAAGCATTGTAATAACTAATTCACATAATGTAACCTCTAAATTTGCAAGACATTGCGATGCCTGTGAAAAATGTGAAATTTTGAAGAGCTGAAAGGAGTTGTTGCAATATGTCAGTAAGAAACACAGCAAGGTTTTATTGTTAACTGACATGAAAGATGTGTAGACAGATTGGAGATACCAAAAATTTTGCGGGCAGAATGAAGGAAGTGGAGAATAATATATATATGTTGAGTAATAATGATGATTATAATATTGTTGTCAAATATAAGGACAATAAAAGGGCACTTCATGTGTTTTCTTAGCAGATTCAGGGTAAAATTGTCAATTATGTTACACTACAGAACACCAAAAGATTTGAATTGTTTCAGATCCATAGGTATTCCTATAGGATACTGAGGTGGAGTGAGACAAATGAGGAATGTAGCGTAGGTCTGAAACACAAAAATTTAAACAGTGTTAGCATACCTCAGCAACATTGACAATCTCCAGAAAAAGAGTGTAACTTGCAATATTGTCACAATCATTTAACTAAACAGATTTGTCATAATAATTGTAACCCAAGAATCTACAGTAGAGTAGAACTGGTAGAATAGGTTGGTAATGTTAGTTTAGTTTCTATGAAATGTCTGTATTATTGTTGGCTGTGCAGAAAAGGATAACTAAGTGTTGTGGTGGTGAAGTGAGAGTGACCATTGTTGGCACAACTGGACAAGTTCACAGTTATAGGTAACAGTGTCATTAAATGGACTTCAAGAATTTGAAGGTGTTCCTTACTTCTGGGAATCTCTCACAAAAGAAGCGGCCAAAATATTAATGAACAGCAACACAACTGACAGAGATAAAGGACAGAATGTCTCATGGAAACCAGTGCTTTCAATCTTTAGAGAGGAATTCATAATGTATAAATATGGCAAGGACAAATAGAATCATGTGGAGTAGATGTCACAAGCAGCTAGTAGGCTGGCTGATGGCCGACAGCATATTCAGCCATATAATGGTGACAGAAAGGACACTATAGATGGGTATCCATAATTGTATTCTGCAGTTTACTTCTGGTTATTCTGAACAGTGTAAAAATCAGAAGAAGACAACAAAGTACACTGGAAATGTTGAATTTTTGTAATACCATATGGCTACAAATCCAAGCACTGTATGCTAGGAATAGTTTTCTCAGTATCTAAACACGATGCATTTATTGACACTGTGAAATGATCGAATCTTTTGATGACCTACAATTTGACATAATGAGTTAAAAACAGTTTTAAGATGTCATGATGCTAACTTCAAGAGAAATTTGAAACTTAAATTTAGTCAGTGTCCCAAAAGAGCTCCAAAGCATCAGACATACGAATACATCAATCAGAGAATGTTACAGATGTAATAAAGAGTCTGTTTTGGCAACTCAAACATATCATTCCCAACAGCTGAATCTGAAACAATGTCATGTCAAATGTGTGCACATCATTTACAGATGTAGATGTGAGAATTTTGGTCCACTTCATACAAGAATACAAATTTGTAGTGAAATTGCACAGTTTATAAGTTCTGCAAGACTTTTTAAATTTTAAAGATGCAGTAGATAGAGTAACCACAAAAATGCTGCCAAAGTGATAGTAAAAATTACAAATTAGGGGAAGTTCAAGAAACTTTTTATACTTGACATCACACTTCGTGCCACATGAATAACTGAATATAATGATGGAGGTGTAAGAAGGATTACCATGATTGGTGATTCGTCAAATGACAATTAAAAAATTGTATTAAAACTTGTCAACATCCAGAATGCTAGTTAGACCCTTCAATGTTATGACAGCTAGGATTCTCCTCTGGGACCTAAAGTTTAACTTTAAATCTGATTCACACAGGAATAATAGCATACTTCACACAGAAAGTAAACTTTGTCACAGATAAATGCCAAGACTGATGCCTGAAAAAATGTCATCCTTTACCAGGAATTGAAGTAAGGTCTTTGTATTGTACAAGTACTCACTCTGTCACTGAGCTATTGGTTTGTTTAAAATGATTTTATTCAACCTTGAAATATTCAACAGGCAGCACCTTTTATCATACCATTAAAAGAGTTTCTACTGGCAAAACAAATTTCTAATTGTATGTGGATCTGGGGATACTAAATGCAGTGACTATTTTGTCTGTGCTTCCACTACCATCTATTTCAGAGTGTTGATTGTGGTCAATGCAAGGATTTTACTAATTTAGATTTGAGCATCAGGCATTGCCAAATCAAAATTGCTGAACAAAACATGCCAAAGAATGCTTGAAATGTTGCAAATGGCAATGGGGTAGTTGACAATAACTATGAATCCATGAAACCTTAATTTACACTGATAGAGTAAGTTGTAAGGATACAGAAAATCAACTTCATTTGTTGGACAGGAGATAAAAATATACTGTTTTTAATAAAATAAAAATGTAAAAAGCCAGCTGTTAATCACGTGGTATGAAACACCAATCGGAGCGCATGACGCCAGACATCAGCTCGTGCTGTTAACCTGCCGTGTATTTATGTTTGATGGCGATCTTTCCATCACTTATTTAAGATTTTTAAAGTTTCAGTGAGGGTTGTAAAACAATTGCTCCCGTTGGTTTTGTTAATGCGAATAGCTCTAATTTGCCCAGAATTGACATGATGATGCTGGGAATGTCTTTTGCATCAAACAGCGATTTCTGCTTAGCAGAATTTCGTAATGTCAAAAGTCCCAGTAAGTATATCTGTTACATTATACATAATACCATATTATAATAAAACATTAGAACATAAGGTATTTTAGAAGCATGTGTGTTAGTGGAGCGTTTTACTTAATACAAATCTGTAATCTGTGATTTTAATCAGCAGGTCTAAATTTTGAGTAATTTTGAATATTTCACTGTAGTACCTTTTAAAATGTATTTATTTTGACTTCACAGAAGCATGTGTAATTGTTAATGTAATTACTACTTAAAAAATCCCTGAGTGATTTAATTTAATTGCAATGGAGCACAGGCTCCGGTGACAATTTCCCTACACACCCATCTTCCCCCTATCCTGCACCTACCTACATTTGCCATATACAAATTTTATCTTTAAATTCTTTCGAAGCTTTCGGTAAATTATTCATCATTTCTCTTGGTAACTCATTCCAATCCCTGACACCCTTACCTAAAAAAGAAAATCTTCCCACACCCTTGTGCCTGAAATTGAGTGCCAGCTTGTGGACATGGTCATCTTTTCCCTTCCATGCACTACTTTTCATACCTATTGCAATATCTTTTCATGCCTCATCGCCAGTATATGCCCTGTACACTCCTATGACCCTCATCATCCTCCTCCTGTCTTGCAATTAATCCCATTCCAGCTCCTTTATCATATCCGTCACTGATTGCATTCTGCGATAATTTCCAGAAACAAATCTAGCAGCCCTTCTTTGCACCCTCTCCAACTCCTGTAATTCATACGTAAAATGAGGGTCCATACTACACTACCATATTCGAGCAATGGTCTCACTAAAGTTTTGTAACCCAAATCCTTGACTTCTCTCGTACATCCCCTCATCACTCTCTCCAACAAGTGCAGAACTTTGAAACCTTTTCCTACAACCTGTCCTATGTGTCCTGCCCAGTTAAGTTTGTTATCAAAAGTAATTCCAAGATATTTACATTTCAAGTCTTCAGCAAGCAATTCTTTCCCCACCTTCTATTCATAATTACCCTTTGGTTTTTTATTTGTGTATCTAATAAGCTGACTCTTCTTTGCATTTATCTTCATTCCACGTTTACCAACACAATTAGATATCCTGTCCAGATCACCCTGCAACTGTTTACAATCCTCTATCGTTTTAATTCTTTTATACAGCATTATGTCATCTGCAAACAATCTAATTTCAGATAGTAAACAATCAACACAATTATTCATTAGAATAATGAATAGCAATGGTCCCAATACGCTACCCGGTGGCACACCCATTTTTACTTCCACTTCTTTTGATACTACATTTCCTACCCCAACTTTGTTTTCTACCTTTTAAAAATTCTTCTACCCAGCAAATGACTTTCTTATCCACTCCAATGGTTTTTACCTTATTTACTACCATTTAATGGCTTACTCTGTCAAACGCCTTAGACAGATCTAGTGCTACACTATCAATTTGGCCTCCCTTGTCCATTTCATCTTAAATATCCCACCAACTGAGATTCGCATGAATATCCTTGCCTGAAACCATGTTTCCTGCTTGAAAACCACTTACGTTCCTCACATATATTTCTGATGTGGTTGCATATCAATCTTTCCATTAATTTACCTACCACTGATGTCAAACTGATTGGCCTGTAATTCTCAACTCTATTTCTCACCCCTCCCTTATGTACCAGTACTACTATTGCACTTTTCTAGTCCTGTGGTAAGCAGCAAGTGTCTAGACTCAATTTAAATAATATTTCAACTATTTTTTGCTGCACTGGGTTTGTTAAAGTTAAAAGTCTGTTTACATTGGTCATACTCTTATTTTTCTGGCAGTAACATTATGAATATAAAGCTTTTTCTTTCTGTATTAGAGGTTATAATAGTTTTTGTATAGCTAGAAATTTATTTTGATCATATTTTCTGAGAAAGTTGCAAACTATTGTCAGTTCAAAATATTTTTCAGTATTCGTTGAAGCAGGGATTCAACGATAACCGTAGTGCCACAATTTGGTGATAGATTCTTATGTAACTCGACGAGACAAATCGAAAATAAGGAATAATCTTTTTTTGATATCTCACTTAGTTCTCAAGATGTACTCTCTAAACAGTGAGGTGCAGGAAAAATTTCTCCAAGGCCAAATTTGATGATGGATTCTTCTGTAATTTTTTTGATATCTTGCTTATTTTACGAGATATCGTATCTCCAAATTAAGGTAGGTTGAATGCAACCTGAACAAGAAAAAAAAATTCGCCAAAGCCACAAGGAATTACACACTGGACATGCACAATAGGTGTTTTATTACCTCCCTAGTGGTTGTGATTAGGTTGAAATAGGTCTGGACCAGAATATAAATGTCACCAAAGCACAACGAACTATACCTGTAATGGATTTTTGACATTCGATATTTTGAGAACTAAGCGAGATATCAAAAAATTTATTCTTTACTTCCGGTTTATTTCATGAAGTTACATAAGAATTCATCATCAAATTATGGTGCCACGGTTATGATAGTGCTGCCTATGATACTTCATGTAATTTTCCATATCATTTGACAACTGTACTAATAAAAAATTTCCACGCATTTACAACGAATGACATTTTAACATCGGAAGTAGTAATTTATTCATCAATTTTTTTTTTTTTTTTTTTTTTTTGCCGTTTTCCACTTAACAAAACATTTAGGTACACAGCTTATTAAACATAATAAAATATTAAGTCAAAACATACGTCAAAGTAGACTTCACAAAAATATATTGAAGACCTCTGTAGGCAAATACACTAAGCCGCGTCGTACAAGCTTTAGCCACTTGTTCGGCATATTTTCCATGTGTAGAAATTAAAAAAAAAACACACAACACACACACAATTTTTTTTGGGCTATAGTAGATGCCCAACTACAGGGCGTTCGCCGGGAAACGCAACCCACTGTTAGCGCTACAAGGAAGAAACTGCTCCCGGCGAGCGAGCGCTCAGTTTCCGGCATTGTTCGACCGTCGGCCGCGGACTATTTCATAATAATTACGCTTCATAAACTTCATAAACTTGTGTGCTAAGCATTTAAATGTGGCGTAATTCATTAGCTTACCTTATAAAAGATGATGGAAGTGTTGACCCTCTTGTGTAATGCACATTTCACATCTTCTGAACATATTTCGAGACACACGCTGCCCTAACTGACTTAATGATTTTTTGGGTGACTGTTCTAGTCGAAAAGCGATATCGTTAATTTTCTCCTCTGTGAGAATACGGTTGACCGACAGTCTCTTTTTGTTAAAAAATGAACCCGTTTCTCTTACTTTTTTAACCAGACGCAGAATTGTTGATTTAGCTGGCAGTAAAGCGCCAGGAAATTCGCGACGAAATTTACTGCGACACTTTTTAAACGACTTCTTCTTCACATATGTATCGTAGAGAAATATTCTTTGTTGCAAACTGTAACGTACCATAATTATACTCACACTCAAACACGGTACAGATTAATAAGAGTATGAAGCCCCAAACCAGCCAAACCGCAAAGAAACGTTTATTCACAACACTGATTAATAAGAGACTGAAGTCACAAACTATCTACAATGCAAAGAAACCGTTCTTAACAATGTAAGGGTCACTGCAATGCACTGTTGGGGCAGCGGAGGTGTTAAACAGTGCGGTGATTCACGGTGGCGGTTGGCGGAAACTGCTGGCTCCACTGACCGAGCAAGTTGCCGACGGCAACAGACTGGGAGGGTAGCGTTTTCCGGCGAACGCCCTGTACAATACTGACTACTTTCCTAAAATTAGTCAAGTACCCCATTATAAATACATTGGAATAACTAAGTTTACAAAGAGTGGCTGCCACATAAACAAAATTTTTGCCTTATTTTGTTGATTTAGATAAAGTGATTATTGCTGAATGTTTTAAAAGGCTAAGCTGTTGTTTGAATGTTCACTGAAATATTACCAGAAGCTGTCGGTTGAGTAATGTAACTTTGCAGTGGTGATAGCTGTTCAACGATTTTCCAGCATCGACTATAAAAGGATTAGAATATTTTATTGATTTTGTTAATTATCACCAAACATTGGTTAAACATTATATGCTTATTAAGAATTAGCAATTAAGCTTAGAGGAAAGATATGAAATCTGAATAATCATAAGACTGTCATTAAAGCAACGAACAGGTTGAAAGAAGCTCTTACAACAACTCGCTTCTGGAATTCCGAGAATTTATTAATCCTTTCATGCTTTCTATAGAAGACAGTGATGTATCAACTTTATATAAATGGTCAGAAGGAAAAAGCCAACTGCTATACATCCCGTTAGTTGAATAATGCAGTATCTTTCTGCAATGTTACAGAAATGGAACTTTTTGCAGTTTGTTATTTTTGTTGTAAGCTCTACGAAAAATACTTTCCACAGTAAAATACCATGCAGCATTAAAGTGGATGTTAAGAATGAAAGATAGCAATTTCAGTCGGAGGGTGTGTTGGATTCGTGGAAGATGAGATTAAGTGAGTAAGAATTTTGTGTAAATTACAAAACAATAAAAAAAACTTAAGGATTCACCTAAGTGAGATTGTTAATTTAAAAAAAAAAAAAAAATAAGATTATGGAGTGTTCCAAGAGAGGATGAAGGGGGAGGGGAGGCACGGAGGAAGAACAAGTGTTTTGTATATCATAATAATGTGTTGCTTTGTTTTACCAAGTATGGTAACACAATTTTAGTTCCAAACATCTTACATTATCCAGTATCATGATTCTATCTCATAAGAGTGATGACCATGTAAACAGCACTACCTGCCTAGTTGTCAGATATATTGAACATTAAGTGAAAAGTATAACGAAAGCCCAGTTGGAAAGTTAAGGAAACGTTGTGAGAGACAAATGAACTTTTCCAAAGAGTCAGGCACGATATTACAACACACTAAAGTAGGTAACGGCTATATAATCACCATTACAGATACTTTTTTCCCTTTGTTCCCTTAGATCACAGCATAAGCTTCTGTTAGGATACTGTGCAAAACTGGTCATTACTTTCCAGGGACCTATTTTATATCAGCTTTCTTTGTCAAAGCCCACAATATTGATCAAGAGCTTTCCAGTACCTTAGCGTCGAGGTTATCAGTGAAAGCAAATAATGGCAGTGAATCACTTGTACAACAGAAAATGCAGAAATGAAAAAAATTTAGCTATTGTTCTTCAAAAGTCGAGATTGCGGGAAATTAAGGATAAACAAAATCTAGTAGCACACACAGTGATTTAACCCCCAAACATGCTGCAAGGTGGGTGGGTGGGGGGTGGGGGGGCATCCATAAATTACGTGAGGTGTTTTTCGGGATTTCTGGTGAGACTTCGTGAGATCTGGTCGGACCCCCCCCCCCCCCCTCCTCTGCTGAGATTTGGTCCGTGAGACCTCCCCCTCCCCTAGAAATTGCGATCGCAACTTTTTGATACCTTTTTTTAGGTCTCATCCTTTCAAAGCCAGTTACACCCCCACTTTTCGACGAAATACCCCCCTAAAATCAACTTGTGTCATTTTTAGGCCCTATTTTTTTTTTTTAGCTCGACAGTCCAAAAAAAAAAAAATATAATTCCGAAACCTCACATAAGATTTCCATTGAGTCCCACCCCCCCCCCCCATTTCACCTTACGTAATTTATGGACGCCCCCTAAACATGGAAACAGATGCTACTTGGAAGAGGCATTAGTTCTGTTTTGGAGGAGGTTGTGCGGCATGGCTACACCTAAGTAGAAGGGGTCAGGGTATACTTTCTGAGTTGTTAACTAGAGCTGTAAGGGAGCTCACTTCCAGTTATGATAGGGTCAGGACTGTGTCTTTTTTAGGTTAGGGGCTGCTAGTGATGGGATAAAAATATGAGATTAAAGGTATACTGATTGTAGATGCACTATGGAAAAAAACACAAATGGTAAAGAAACGGATGAAGCTATTGAAATAACTGAATTGGGTACAACTGGAAAAACAAGGTTTAGTGCTGAAAATACCACAAAGCCAAAAATATGGGTGTTATTGGTGAACTGTAGAAGTATAATGGACAAAGTGAAAGAATTTGCAAATTTAATAAAGATACATGAGCCACAAATGATTATTTCAATAGTCTTGGTTAAAAGAAGGAGTACTAGACAATGAGGTTTTCCCTGAAGGTTACAGAGTGTACCGCAGAGATAGAGGAGCAATTGGTGGAAATGTATTCACACTGGCTAGCAAAGATTACTATAGCTCTCTGGCATTAATAGATCGTGACCAAGAGTTACTAGGGGTAGATTTTTGGGGTGATAAAAAAGAAAAAATCAGGGTATTGGCTGCTTACCATAGTGGAAGATGAAGATGAGATTCATTTACAGTTCAGAGGTGTGCGTAGAATGGTTATTATTGGAGGGGATTTAAATTTACCAGGTGTCAAATGGGTAGGTAGTTAGATAAATAACACAAGCAAACAGAAATTTGCAAATACCTTAATAAGGGAAGGATGGTTTACACAAGTGATAGAGCAAAATATGAGGGGACCTGACATGTAGGATATCTTTCTAATAAAGGCTGATGAAAATCTTATAGGGTGTCTAGCAACTGAAGAAATAAGTGATCACAGTGTGGTGCTGGTGGATATTAGGGGCTTCAGTAAAACAGTGGCCAAAATAGAAGGGTGAAATAGGTATAATTATAAAAAGGCACAGCCTTTAGAATTGAAGAGATATTTTAGGGAAAGGTTCAGCAAATGGAAGGATGGCATAAGTACAGTGGAGGCGAAATGGGAAGAGTTTAAGGAGATAATAAAAAAAAGGGTGATGAAATGTTTCTTTCAAAGCAGAAAAATAAAGAGAAGAGGAGAGTCTCCCTGAAAGTATAAATGAGGAAACTACAAAATTTGAAATAAATTCTCAAGAAATTATGAAGGGACTAAGAAAGCTAAAAAGTATAAATGGGCTGGTGTAGATAATATTACTACATATTTATTAAATATTGTGGGATACCTTGAAATTTTTTTAAAATGATTTTGGAGTTTCTCTGCCTGCTTACCAAAGTATTGGAAAAGAGCGATAGTAGTGCCGGTTCATAAATGTGGGGTTACAAATAGGGTTCAAAATTACAGGCAAATTAGTTTGAGATCAGTGATAGGCAAAATAATGGAGAGATTGGTATGCAACTATATCAGAAATGTCCATGAGGAAAGAAACTGGTTTTCAGATTGACAACATGGTTTTAGGCTAGGATATTCATGTGAATCTCAGCTGGCGGGTTACATACAAGATATTTCAGATGAATTGGACAAGGGAGGTCAAGTTGATAGTGTCGCACTAGATCTTTCTAAGGTATTTAACAGAGTGAGCCATAAAATGGTTTTAAATAAATCTATTTGATTAGCTGAAAAAGTTAGTCGCTGGGTTGAGGAATTCTTAAAAGCAAGAAAGCAAAGTGTTGACAGTAGAAAATACATTATCAAAAGAGGTGGGAATAAATATGGGAGTAACACAGGTAGTGTATTGGGACCTTTGCTGTTCATTATTCTAATGAATGACTGTGCTAATTGGTAATTGTCAGAATTTAAGTTTTTTGCAGATGACATAATGCTATACAATAGGACCAAAACAGGTGAAGACTGAACAGCTGTAGGGTGACCTGGACGGAATATCTAAATGGGTAGGTCAGCATGGAATGAAGATAAATGTCAAGAAAAATCACCTTATTAGTTACACAGATAAAAAACAAAAGGTTTATTACGATTATAGAGTGGAGTCAGAATTGCTTGTTAAAAGCTTGAAAGGTAAATATCTTGCCATAACGTTTGATAACAAACTCAATTGGGCAGAGTACATTGGGCAGGTGGTAGGAAAAGGTTACAGAATCCTACATTTACTGGAGAGGGGTGATAAGTTAGGGAGTTGGGTTACAAAACTTTTCTCATACCATTAGTTGAATATGGTGGTGTAGTTTTAGTTACCAAATAAAGGAGTTGGAAGGTGTGAAAAGAGCAGCTAGATTTGTTTGTGGAAATTATCTTAGGACCCAGTTAGTAACCGATATGATAAGGGAGCTAGATTGGGACTCATTGGAGGAGAGGAGGAGGGTGAAGAGAGTGCTGGAAATGTATAGGGCATAGGTTGGTGATTGAGCTGGAGGAATATTGGTCAAAGAATTAGGAATAGTGCATGGAAGGGAAAAGGTTACCATAATAACAAGCTTGTGCTCAGTTTCATGCATAAGGGAGTGGGAAAATTTTCTTTTGCTGGTAAGGTTGTCAGGGATTGGAACAAATTACCAAGTGAAGTGATAAATAATTTACCAAAAACACTGAAGGAATTTAAAACTAAAATTTATAAATCGGAAAAGTAAATGGGGAAGGAATTTAACATTCCAATTATAAAAGAAAATTTTAAAAAAATTATATAAAAGGGGTAATTAGTAATTAGGTGACTAGGGAAATTGCCATTGGAGCATTGGCCCCATCACAATTAATATTAATAATAATAATCCTTTCGAATGCCTACCCAAAATGTTTATATTCATTCATAAGGGCAAAACACAAAATATTACCGAGATTCATCCTCATAGAATTGTAACAATCAAGAGAATTCCCAAAACTTTGGAAATACATTAACGATTACATCAATAAGCAACATAAGATGATATACAAGTATATAGGAAACACATTAGAAATCATTTATGGTATTTTCTTTCTTACTTATGGCTTTACACCTCATCAATGTCTAGGTCATTAACGGCTGGCAAGAAGATGGGGCAATGAATGGAAAGGATTTCAGGCATAGCCTTTGGAGGAAATACCCCAGCATTTGCCTAGAGTGATTTGGGGAAACTATGAAAAACTGATATCTGGATGGCCGGATGGAGATTAGAATCAGCGTCCTATTATGGTCATCAAAGGGTAATACCCTTCCAGTTATTTAAAAATCCAAAAGAAAAATTAATCAAGATGTGCACTGTATGGCATTAAAATCAGAGGAAATATGATCGGAAGTAGAGAGGAACAACAATGATGCTTTTATATATCGAACGAGGCAGTATAACAAGACAGTATAATTCCAAAGATTACAGAAAAAAGGGGAAAAATACATAAATCAGGACCAAATGGGCAGGATACAAAGTGAAAGAGTTTCTGTACCCTTTTACTGCTAAGATCCAATTGGCACAGTGAATGTTAGTAATGAAAAATCTCTGAAAAAAGGGGGTGGGACACTGAGTGCACAGACATCATTTGATTATGAAATTTTAATGTTCAAGTGCAAGCTTTCCTTGACATATCAACTGTCATGTTGAAAGTGATTAGCACATATGGGGATTATCAACCACTGTGCAATTAGCCATCAGATAGCCCTGTGGTACCAAGATGAAGTGGTTTAGTGAGGGGGCAGGGGGAGGGGTTGTGTCTGTACAGTTAAGATATTTTTCAAAATACAATTGATCAACAATTTGGAGGTCCCCGAAACAAAAATGGTTCTGTATTATTATACTGTTTAGCTCGATACAGAAAAGTGCCATGGTTGTACCTCTGTTCTTGAATAGCACGTAACATTCTGAACACATTTGATAATGTTTTTAAATTTAAAATCTTATGGTACATCTTAAAATTTCAGAAACTTCTCCTTGCACTAAGAGACATAGTGGCAGAGTGGGAAATTAAAATCTATTCTGAACATTAATTTTATTTAAATCATACAGCATGATGCTATTCTAATGCCAATCATCCACCTCTTCCTATAAGTAGTTTTGGTACAGAGTCTTTAAATCTGCTAGATGACTGCAGCTGCTGATTTAATCAAGCATGAATAGTAATGAAACAAGGAAAATATGTGGAAATAAATAATAATTAAAAGACAGAGAAAAATCTGAGCATGAAAGAAACAATATCAAATGGAAAATGGTGCCTTCAATATCTAGGATGGAAGTATCTTAGAACTAACTTAGTCATCTGACCTAAATGTCATGCAACAGAGATTTTACAAATACACTCACTATTTTACTTATTCTTAGTTTCACTGGTTCACCTATAGATGGTGCTAGGTGTAATTTATTTCACCATAATTTTGTAGAGTCTGAATTTTCTGAAAACAACAGGAGTCTGTAGTACGTAATTGAATGAATATAATTACATTTCTAGTAAAAACAAACAGATTATAATTGCTATTATTTAATACCTAGTTTCAATTACTTACCAACAAATAGTGATGTATATAGTTTAAATCTCAATATATATTTTAGTACCAAAGTTTTTATTTAAATAAAATTTATTACTAACAAAACCAGGTACATATTTAAATCATTGTTTCTAGAATTGCTGTTGAACTTACCATACATCATCACTCCAACTATGAAAGTCAGAAACTTGTATCACAGACAGTACATAGATGTTAAAAGTAAATATCTTACATATATAATAAATTATTTATATTGTTTCAGTACAGTTTATTTAAATGGAAGGCATAGAAAAAATAGAGGGTCAGGCATGAACCTGTGTCGACATATTAGGAAAAGCACAGGAAAAGAAAAAAAGATTGATACAATACCACACAACCCAGAGAAACAAAAATTGTGATATACTGAAAGAAGTGGTAGAAATATTAAATATTGTATAGACAAAGAGCTGAAATATTGTCCTGAATTAATTTAAACAGGAAAAGCGTAAAGCATGAAAACGGAATCTCAAAGTAAAAATGACGACTAAGTTATAACAAAAATGCTAATAATTTAAAATTAAATGTGTTCAATAGAATAAGCAATAATTACTGTAAAGATGAAAAGTGGAAATATTACACCAAACTTTCATCACCATGGATGGGAACAAGCAAACAGTTTATACCAGCAACTTAGACCATCCAGTAGAAGCCCATGCCACACACTCGAACAATTTAAAAAACTTTTAAAAGTGAGGGCTGTCAAGAGTCTTCCCTGAAACTACAATCCTCTCTGAACTCTGTACATGGGAACTAGCGTATAAATGTATCCTTGATACCAAACATTCTCCTGGCCTCAAACACCAAAGACCCTTCCAGTAGACCAAACGCTTATTATTTATTCACAAACATATAATTCATAAATCTAAAAATTAATATTTTCTGTTAATACTTATATCCTCTCAATTACTTTGGTTATGCTTCGCCCCTTCCTATGAAAATAATATTTCAATAAAATTCTCCATTAAAATATTTTATCATTCCCCTCCACCCAGCCAACCTGGTCTTGTTACCTAGATTCCCCATTCACTCAGCAGGTGTCAGTGTGATCACATCAGACCACCTCACCAGGTATCTCATCTATTTACAAAAATAATGTCCAATGCTAATATATTGTCTTACATCCATTCATTTTCTTGTCATTGATTCCAACTGCTGCCATCTATGGTTGGTGTTGGGTTAAATTTCCCTATACTTCATGTGGCATTGAAGTAGTTTGGTGAAAGATGGGTTTTAGCACAATAGCACAAGAGATTTGTTTTGTACTAGATCCGGGGGATAGCAGTGGGAGATGCGAGCTATGGTAAGGTTTTGGGTGTACCTGGAACAGATGTACATTGGAACAGATATGTCTCCATCAATGGCTTCGCTGTAAGTAAGGGAATGTTTGGTGTGGAAGGAATTGCAGCAATATAAGTGAAGGTACTGTTGAAGATTTGATGTTAGCAGAGGTAAGTAGGCCCCCATTTTGTAAGGAAATGTCAACATCAAGAAAGGTTATGTGTGTGGTGGGAGTAAGCCCAGATAAAGTTGTAATGTTTTTTTGTTTCGGAAATTGGGAAGACTAGTAAGTGATTTTCAAGTGGATCCAGGATTATAAAAAAAGATCTATGCATCTGAACCACAAAAGAGGTTTCGGTGAGATATTGTTCATGAACTGTTGCTCCACACATCCCAGAAATAGAGGCGTTGAAAGAGAAGTTTCTCGACAGCATGAGGTATGCCAAGGAGATTGGGTGCTGGGGAGACTATTGGGGGTTGCATTTCCAGGAAGAGTTACATGGCACAAACACTGACAAGGGGGATAGTAGTATACATCTATGGAGTCAAGGAACGAGTCTGGCAGCAGAGGTGTGGTGACTGTGGATGGTCATTTAAGGAAGTGTGCGGGGGGGGGGGGGGATCTTGTACGATTAAAGAAGGTTCTGTAAAAAGAAGGTAGGAGTTGCTGGGGTACGAATGAAAGAAGGTTCTGTACAAAAGGTAGGAGTTGCTGAGCCACAAGAGCTGCTTCTGTTTGGGATAGCTGATAGAACCTTCTCTGAACTCAGAAGGAGGGATTTGGCTCACCAGTAAAAACTGGGTACCAGTCACCTGGTAATAACTTAAAATAACATCCAGTGAATGATCTTCCTTCTTTTACAAACATTCTCCATCCCCTCTATCTCTTCCCACGTGAACTACTGTTTACAAGAACTGATTTTTAAGTAATTTGTAATACCTTTGAGATTTTATTTAAGATTGTTTATATTTTATACTCGTACAAAAAAATATACTGGAACTTATTTTCTGCCGACTCCTTTCACATGTCAGTGATTTTTTCTAGTGATATAGTTTTAAATTTTACAATGCTCAGGATTTTACTTTACAACTTTCTTCCATACTTGTTGCAATGTTGATTTTCCCCCACAATAATCAACATCTCCAGTTAACTCTCACTAATCGTCATGCAGAAAGAAGATAAACCTGAAGTCTTCAATGCTCAATGTGTGGACTTATCTGTGTTTCGACACTGTCCTATTTTTAATTGTGGTAAGCAGTGGTTATTCTGCTATCCATATATTTTATTTGTTCCACTGTTTAGTGTCTACTGTATTCCAACAATATAACTATATCCACAGAGATTTAAAAGAAACCATTACCAAGGAAAACTGATGTTACTCAACACCAATGTTTAATCACCAACATGTGATGTTTGAGAGAACCTCACTAAAAATATAGATAACTGAACATTGAGCCTGGGATTCGTAACACATTTAGTTAAAATTATTTCAGATTGCACTTGATTTCAACAATAAACGTGTTAAAGTTTTGTGATTATGTGGATGCCCAACTAAAAGAATTTTGATTGGCTATGGAGTAAACTCTCACAACAATCAAAAACATTAAAGTAAGCTATGACTCTAGCTTGTCAACCTGCAATATCTGCTGAAACAAATCAGAAATAATAATAGAATTCAAAGTTGTTCTAACAAGCCTTATATTTATTTGTTACTCATAAACCTATTAAAGTGACAGAACAACTGCAATAACAACTTACGTTTATACGTGTTGAGCTACATCAGTTTTACAAACAGTGATGTTATGTGTAAATTGGAAAACTTCCTGGCTGTGATTATGCCCAGAGACTTCAAGTGAGCAACATCCAATTCATGAAGCAGTTATTAACATTTCAGAAGTTTTATAGACAAATTTAATTGATAAAAGGTTTATGCTTGAAAATTTCTTCTCTGAACTTATTTATCTCAAATATCCTGCCATTTTCTGTGATAATTTGTGATTTTATTCACTTTGAAAAATAACAAAAATTTAATGATACAAGCTGAATGAATAGGTAATTGCAACCCACCTGTTGGTGTGGGCCTCCAATACCAAATAACAACAAAGCTACAGTCGCCAATAGAATACAAAGTGCAGCAATAAGCCTGTACTGTAAAAGCCTGCAACAAAAGTAAACATTAGGGATGTAGCACATATTTATGTGAAATAATATACATATCTACCAGCAACAAACTTTAAACAGAGACAGTATCATCCAGCTATTCACTAATACAAGGTTGATACCTAAGGCAAGGAATAGCCAAGTAAAGTGCCCAAATACTGTTAAAACTAATAGCAAATAATAATTAACAGCTTATTCCAAAAGACTTAAATTATGCAGAGAGAAAAATAAAAAAATTTCTGTCATAAATTAGAGTTCACTATTGAGAAATTTATGAGGTGTTCAACATTGGAATTCAGTGTTTTTCTCCATTTGTTTCCAACACGTTTCTTATAGCTATTATTCCAGTCCTTCACTAAAATCTTCAAACATGATGAAAATTAAAATCTAATCGAAACATTAACCAAGAAATGTATTTTAATTTTCACAAGTAGCTCAAATTTATAAAAGGGCAAGGCGTCCGAAATGTGAATTTAAATACAAATAGTAACAATATAGGAGGGGGTACCCAAAAAAACCGGAATTATTTTTTAAAAGCTATATATTTTTAATTTTTTCTACAAAAAAAACCTTATACCCTACAAAATATTCTCCTTTACAACTAATACATTTGTCCCACCAGTGCATCCATGGTTGAAACATTTTCTGTAGTCATTTTAAAAAATGGTTGACAGCTCCTCCCTCTTTTTTTTCTTGACCACTTCAAACGTTGTCAACTCGGGGTCCTTTCATGCCCCTTTTCATGAAAGCGCGGAAACAAAACGTCGCATGGAGTTAGGTCAGGTGAGTAAGGTGTGCAGGACAGTGGAACCATGCCATATATAGCCAAAAACTGCCTAACACAGGTGTGTGCAGGTGCATTGTCGTAGTGGAAGTACCAGTCTCGTCTGTCACAAATCTGGTATTTTTTGAAGAAACTGTAGCATAATCTTCTTAAAACTTCAAAATAAAAGGTTTGAGTGATGTGGAGGAATAATCTCTGAATGAAACTATGCCCTCAGCATCAAAAAAGCAAATGAGCATTGTTTTGATATTTGACGGATTTTTTTTTTTGACGGGGTGACAGTGACGTCTTCCATTGGCTTGACCGTTGCTTTGTTTCTGGGTCGTAACCATAGCACCATGACTCATCACCAGTATTGACTGACCTTTGACAGAAAATCTGTAAGATTTCAAGCTGTTGTTTCAAAGCAAGACATGTTTCAACGTTATTTTTGATTGTCAGTCATAGCCTGACGAACAAATTTGGCAGCAACCCTTTTCATTACCAAATCTTCAGTTAAAATTCACTGAACCAAGCTCAAAGATAACCCACTAATCTCTGACAGCTAAGCAATAGTCTGTTGACAGTCTGAGAGCACAAGCTATCAAATTCTTTCAACATTTTCATCAATTCGGGCAGCTGATGGACGTCCAGAACGTGGTTTGTCATCAATTGACATTTTTAAACCAAGCGAACCATTCGTACACTTGAGTTTTCCCCATAGCATCAAACTTTGTAAGCTGTTTTCAACATTAAAACAGTTTCAGCAGCATTTTTACAGAGTAGAAAACAAAAGTGAACATGATTTTCACTTAAACTCGCCATCATCAAAAATGAAACAACAACAAAACAGCGTTATCAAAACAATTACTGCAGACTAACAGAACAATCCAGGTTGATAACACAGGCAGCACTGAACTGACAATGAGTTGTGCTTTAAACGCCTAGTGGTAGAAAAATGTATCACACAAGCTCCACCTGAACTGACATTAGTGTGCAGCTAGTGCATGATTTTTTGAACATCGACAGGCATTTAAGTCTCTACCAAGTATCAGAGGCCCTGGACTTATCAGAGGCAATGGTGCAAGGCATTGTTACCGAGGACTTGCACATGTGGAAGATTTGTGCCAAACTCGTGCAGAGTGTTTTGACTGAAGGGCAAAGAAACAACCGAGCACTCTGATGTCAAGAACTGCTACAAATGTGCAAAGACGATCCTGGCTTTCTTGAAAAAGTGATAACTGGCGACGGAACTTTGATTTTCCAATACGACCCAGAGACAAAATACCAAAGCTCTGAGTAGCACACCTCAAATTAACCCCATCCCAAGAAAGCGCGGATGAGCAAATCGAAGACGAAGACCATGCTCATCGCCTTCTTTGGAGTGAAGGGGATCATCCACTATGAGTTTGTTCCACCCGGAGTGACTGTGAATGCTGCTTACCACTTGGAATTCCTGAAAAGGCTGGAAAGAAGCGTCGCACGCAAGCGAAGGGACATCAAGAACAGCTGGAAGCTTCACCATGATAGTGCATCCAGCTATGCAGTCTTCATCGTGAGCGCCTACCTGCCTGGATGAACGTTCCAGTGGTCCCTCAGCTTCCCTATAGTCTGGACTTGTTGCCTCCTGACTTCTGATTTTAAGTGTGGAAACAAGTGCTGAAAGGAAAATGCTTCCACTCACTCCAGGACATCCAAGCAAATATTAAGGCAGCCCTTGCAGCCATCCCGGAACAGGCCTACGTGGACGCTTCCAAGTCATGGAAAACCCGCCCACAAAAGTGTATTGATGAAAGAGGTGGCTATTTTGAAGACTATTAGTCAGTTGTACCGATTTGCTCAATAAATCTGTCCTTTTGAACAAAGGCTCATTAATTTTGAATCCCACCCTGTAGATGAAGGTAGGAGGGCTGCACCAAATATGAAAACACTTTACAATATTTCAATATACAGCTTAAACATGTTACGAATAGAAACATGTTAGCAAACCGATCGAGGTTTATACCAAGTTCGTATTTGTTCATTGTGGTCCTCCTCCCTTCATATGTGGCGAGTGATAGGTTTAAGTTAGCTATAATTTCTTATTTTCGCTGGCTTACATCATTATCAGTGCCACTATTATCATAAAAGAAACTAAGCTTTGGTTTAAAGAATACCTTGATAACATTTTGTTTTAGTGATACAACATTTTAATAAAATACATAACTGGATTTTTCTTAGGAAAAAAAGAAACAAAGCTGCTGCAGACCTACTTACTTTGAACCATAATACTGTACGTCCAAGACTAGTTCCTTAAAGAAATATTCCATTGTTCTCAATGGCCGTCTCCATAAAACTAATCGTTTTCTATCTAAAGTCTCCTCTTCTCTGCTCAGAGCAGAATGAAAATCCCTTAATGAAGTACTATCTCCATTTGACTGCTTTGTTGGTCCCTCAGATTTTCTCTTCTGCGTTGAAGCCATACTACTGTTAAGTCTCTGCAACTGCAAATACATTTTTTCTTATTAAGGAAAGTTTGTGTTAGATTTTGATGTAAGGACTATTTTCTTCTACAGTTGAAATTATTTCTAATTACTCAGCAGTTAGGACAACATTTTATATGAATCAGAAAAATATTGAGCTCTGATGTACAAACAGTTAAGTCAAGAAAGGACAATGGAAACTTGAGTATCATGTATGTAAGCCTTTGAGACTAATGTATGCACAGTTTTTTCAGGGGTTAAAAAACTCAATATTCTTACAATGACTTCTCAGTATATATATTCTCTCATGTGATTTGCCATAGATCATTTTAACATGTTTACTTCTAATTCACAGGTACACAATTTCAATACAAGAAACAGAAATAACTTGCACAAAACACAAACATTTCTGTCATTAGTACAAAGAGGAGTTAATTATTCTGGTATACATCTGTTTAATAAACTTCCTAAGAGAATAAAACAGTTTGCATATAATAAAGATATATTTAAAGAAAAACAGAACGATCATCTTATTGGCAACTCCTGCTCCATTCAAGAATCTGAACAAATTAATTAATTGTATTCAATATGACTTTTGCAAAATTCAGTTGTAAAAATTAATGTTTATTGTTATTCTCTTTATTTGTCTTTGGAACGTATAATTGTTTTTACTATGATTATGACTCATATTGTATGTATGTGTATTAACCATGACATATGCCACATCCCAGAGGTCCTTCCTCAACAGGAATCCATGAAACAAGATTGATAAATAAATAAATAGAAGACTAGTTTTGGAATAGCTGACAGCACTACAGAAGTGTTTGAACATTAGGTTCTCTAAGGAATATCCCAGTTGTGTTTTAACTTTCAAGTCTTTTTTTACGTAGTGATGCAGACAAGAACAGAACCTAGTTAGTGGGTATAATGCATGGCTTTGCCATGAAAAGTGTGTGGTTTCAATATGTAGACTACTACGAAAGCATTATGAGAAATATGAAACTCCTGCTGTATATCAGCTACCTCCCAGAAACTGATGCAAAAAGTGAGCCTTATAAAATACAGGGACATGAATGAAAGTTTACCACATTAGCTAGTGTAATGTGGCCATCCCATTAATATAAGTGCCTGAGGGAGAAAAACATAAGAGCATTGAGATTGATTCAATGGCCTCAGCAAGTTTGAATGGTTTCAGTGTAAAATCTTCTGGATTGCTGAAGGATTCAGTTTTCAGTGGAGCTCCACATTTCCTTGTCAGAGGTGAACTGATCTTCCTTGCAGCGATTTTTTATTTTTAAAAAGAAAAAAGGGGGGCAAAGGATCTGAAGATATCATTGTAGGTTTTGTAAAAACATAAGTCTGCCTGATCCATGGTTTTAACCTTAACACCAACAGAATATGTTTAACAGGTGAGACATTACTCTCAGTATACTTGCTTCATCCTACAATGTCTCCTTCTGCACAAAGAGAATTAATAACAATTGTCTACACTGATCTGTAGAGTCAACCTTCCCCCACACCAATGCGGCAATAAACTGTGGTGAAGCAGTACACTAAACATGCACAAATCAACTCTGAAAACTACCTATCAGCAAACACACTGACCCACTACTATTAGATACAGTCATACAGTAAAAGTCTCCTTTTCATCTCAGAACACCTTACATATGTGAAATTCCAGGAAGTGGCCTTTACTTTTAGACATAAAAGAAAGATAAAACACACAAACTATATAGCAAATGAAAATACGAATACAACAATCAGTCTTCCAAGATTGCTTTTCACTATTTTTTCCTCAAGTATTCTCTCATTTATTTTAAATACATTGTTTGGAAAAACATAAATGTAAAAACAGTGGATTAAAATTTTAAATTTGGCGTCTCTGTAGTGCAGAACTGTGTGAAACACATCACAATGCAATTCTTGTAGTTGGTATCTTGGAAACAGCTCTAACGCCATTTCATAGATGTTTCAGGTACCAGGAAGCCTCAGATGTTAGTCAGGTTTCTCTTTGGTTAAAGCAAGGAACTCTTGTATCATGAAACGAACAATTCTTGTATACTAGCTGACCCGTGTGAATATTTCACACAGTAATGTTATCAGTCACCGAATGGTAATATAATAATGTGGAAATAAGTAAATGCAAGTATTTATAAATGAAAGGTATTTTATTTTGGAGATAAATATAATTTTTATTGTAAACCAATTAAAAAGTAGATATTTAAAAAATGGGTAGTGGCTTTGTTAGATGTGATTGTTTTAAACTTCTTTACAAAAATTACTTGAGAACAATATTAACAGTTATAATGTGATCATAGTTTACTTTTTGACTATATGCGTCTTTAACACAAATATAAATATTAATTAATCTATGAACTTGTGAAAAAGCCAGGTGTTCATACAAAAAAACAGGTTCTGGTGAATACCACCCTGCATTTGAAGAGTCTGACCTGATGCTTTATTAATGTTCATAGTGAAGGTTACTTTTATTGGAAATTGTTTTCTTATGATTTGGAAAGGCACAGATGGATAAGAAGGTATGAGATTAATGAAAAAGATGGATAAGAAGATATGAGATTAATGAAAGGTATGAGTATAGTTTTATTGGAGTGAATGAATTAAAAACCGATAATATACTCGTCTAAGTGAATTACCACTAATCTTGTAGGCCTACCATTGATTAATCCCTGATTAGCATTAAGATTTATATTAAACATAATAGCAAGAACGGAGATTTTCCCAGCGTATAACTCCAATTAAGTCTCACATGTGTATCGCTGGATTATGTTGTGAAAACAAAATATTTCGGTGACTAGCTCCGTCGTCTTCCTCGGGTGCAAAAACATCTGTACTGACCGACAGATACTAAGACAGCTCAGGTGCCACACTTCCTTATATGCCCAACGGTTCCGTTCGTGGCACACGCCCGGCGGCAGCCTGCCAGTAGGCGTGGCTGTAGATATTCGTTTTGGGACACAAGCCATCTATGGCGGCAGCTAGACAGATTGAGCTACGTATTAGTGAGGCGTGGAAACCAGCCTTGGTGAAACTCAACCTCTGTCCAGCTGCCGCCATAGATGGTTCGTGGCCCAAAATGAAGATCTACAGCCATGCCTACTGGCAGCCAGCCGACGGGCACAGACTGCAGAGTTGCTGGGCATATAAGGAAGCTGTCTCAGTATCTGTTGGTCAGCCGACCAGTACAGTAAAAATTCTCTAAAACAGAAACTGTGATAATGAGCAAATAATTTCAGCAGCAGTGTTTTTCCTATTATAAGAAACACGTACAAAAAACCTGAAAGCTTGTAATTTTTACATATACCTAAAATTTATGATTAAAGCTATCTGCAATGTTTGCACTAGTTTACTGTCCCAGTATTTTACTTTTACTTTATTATGTAGTTCTCATATATATTACAGTATGCTCAGACAGTCTTCATAAAACCAAAAGACCTTCTCTAGTAATTTGGTGACAGTGTTCCAGGCTCATAAGATTGTCATAGTTGGTTCCCAAATATTTCTGCCTTATTTCCACTTTCAAATGGTACTGAGAAAACACCTCTGCATCAACCTTAGCCACACTTTCTTCTGACATATGGCTATAATTTATATTGTGACATTGTTATAACTTTTCCAGTCATCTTTATGAAGCAATGATTCTGTATTACTCAGCTGCTCAGTAAATTTCTTAACTTTTGCCTTTAACAGACACAGAAATTGGCACCATTGATAAGCTGCAGCTTGAATCACAGAAGCACAGATGGCTTCAAATATCAGTTTCCTTGTTTTATTAAAAAAAATTATACAGCTATACTCCATTTAAAGTTGCTTTTCAAAATACTGTACAACATATGAATACAAAATGTTTTCCCATATCACTTTTATTTTCTCCCTTTTTTTATGACACAAAATAATATTACTACAATCATTAATTATTTTCCCTATATTATTGGCCAATGGATCATAGCCTACGAACATTACAGTATACTCAGTGAATTTTTTGGGTTCCGTACTTTGTGAGAGCATGTGCTCCATCAAAATTAAAGAATGAAACTTTATGTAATCACTCATCTGTCCATCCACCCCAGATTCAAAATTTCTGAACCTTTGAAATTAGAAATTTTGTACCTGCACACTATTTTAATTCTTATTGGTCTTAACACAACTGAAAGAAAGTTTTGAAAAACTGGCGTGTAACAATGCTTCTGGGGAGGGCCTACATAAGGAAATTGTTTTCTTTAAATAATCTTCATAGGTATCAAATGAAAAATAAAAAAACTACAGTGATGACAAAAGTGGCAATTTGTTTGTTCTCAAAATGTTTAAGTACTTCTTTTTATTCCCTGAAACCATAAAAACTACTAATCCATTGATTATAGGATTGCACTGAGCTTTATCACTCAATGAGTAATTTTAACACTTCTGATAGCTAAGCTAATATTTTTTGAAACAAAAATAATTTAGCATTCAATAGAAAGTTTCATGAATCAAATAAATAAGTCCCCACCCCCCCCAAAAAACCTTTTTTGACAATTTTCAATATTTTTTTTTTTTAATAACAGTTTAACGTCCCTTTTTAACAACGTGGTCTTTAGAGACGGGAAAGGATGGGGGCAAGGAATGGGAAGGAATTCGGCCATGGCCTTTTGAAGGAAGCATCCCGGCATTCACCTGGAGTGATTTGGGGAAACCATGGAAAACCCAAATCTGGATGCCCGGACGGGGATTCGAACCGCCATCCTCCCGAATGCGAGGCCAGAACGCTATCCGTTACACCACCACGCTCGGTGACAATTTTCAAAATTTTTAAAACACCTATTACATATTTACTCGATTGATGTATGTTTATATATGCTTATATCATAAAATGAACAATAACTTCAATTTATTTTTTAAAGTATTTTTTAATGAATTCAATTTAACATCCAATCTGTATAGGGAACCTTTAGGATACAACTAACTTCATTTTACAGATTTTTTTTTGTAACAAAACAACTGTTTTACTTGTTTTTTTATGTCTAATCTAAGAAAAAGGGCATATTCTTCAAACCTAAAGACACTAAAAACCTTTAAACTGGAGAATCTTAACTGAAAAGCCCTATAGGCTCTTGATAAAATTGGATCTGGCCAAACCCTGAATACCCAATATTTTTTCTTGTGGCTTGATGGCTTGTTGATGTTGAGTTTATTAGATGGGGGGGGGGGGGACTGGGAGCAAGGAATAGGAAGGAATTGGCCTTTTGAAGAAACCACCTGAGCATTTACCTAGTGATTTCAGGAAACAATAGAAAACTGAAATTCAAATGGTTGGATGGTGATTCAAATCTGTGTCCTGAATGCAAGCCTAAAACATAACCACTTACCCAGCATGCTTGGTTCCCTAAAAATACAGTCTGGTTATGTACTGTTTCTGGGATTACTGCGTGATTTCGCAAGGAATTGGTATCATCATACTGCTGTAGTCAAATGCAAGACACCACAAGAAATACTTTGTGAAGTATTTTGATAGGTGTCATACTGATCCAAGATGTATTACAACCTAATTTCTGCTTGAAAATATTGGTATTACAATGGAATTATTGCTTGAAAATAATATGTCTTGCAATTGACTACAACAGTATTAAAACTAACTCAGTCCACAACCTGAAGGAGGTATACTAAGCCATTATGTAAGAGGTAGGATGGCCAGTTCCTTTCCTCTGGGACGTACAGTTTAAGGTGTAATCCGAACCACGGAATACCTGGCATGTGATCAAACACAACTCTCAAAAACTACTGCACCCACCGGCAGTATTATGACGTCAGTAATTAATGTTGTTGTAGCAGAATCACAATCTCCAGTAGACCCCTGTATCTGACAATTTCAAGTTACTTCTAAAGAAACCTTCCTTATTTAAAAACAAAGAAAAAGAACTGCACAGATAGAACAATTTATGGGGAGGGGGAGGGGGTAGCTGTGGGAGATGAGAGCTCCAGACAGGTTTTCTGTGTATTGGGAAAGAGATTCTTCATCAGAGCAGATGCGCCTTCCATGGACAGCCAGACTGTAAGGAAGAGAACATTTGATGTGCAAGGGATGACAACTGTTGAAATGAAGCTACTCTCGACGTAGTACACAAACAAATCTCTCGTGCCCTTCCTGTACACAGCCACTCTGATGTTGTACCCCCTGAAACTAACCACAGCCCAGTTCTTCCCTGGTTTCGAGTCTATCAACCTAATCCTTCACCACGAGCATGACTTCCTACATTCCTTCCCCGGGATGTGCACCATTCTTCACAAAATCCTACCCACCGCCCCACGCACATGTTTTAGCAGACCACCAAAGCATATCTTGGTTCACAAATACTCACCCACCAATTCCCCCAAACTAAAACAAGGATCATTCCCAAGCAACAGACCCCACTGTAAAACATGCAGCATGCATCCAGCCATCACCAATTACTCCAATCCCACCACAGGTGAAACATTCCCCATAATTGGTCATGCTACCTGCATGACTACAACCACATATATCAACTTACATGCCTCCACTGCTCCAGCTCATATATAGGCCTCACTACTAATCCACTAGCTATCAGAATGAATGGCCACAGGCAGACAGTATATACTAACAATGAGGCCAATCCAGTTGCAAAACATGCCAGTTCGCACAAACTGAATAATTTTAACATCTGCTTCTCAGTTAGGGCGATCAGAGTTTTCCCTGAAAACACAACCTCCTCTGACCTAAATAGATGGGAACTAGCCTATCAGAATATCCTTGAAACCAGACATCCTCCAGGCCTCAATCTCCCATAAATTCCTCCTACCAGACCCAGCACTTATTATCTTTAATATTTATATATCTTATATTTCTGATATTTTATTTTTTATGCATAGTTTTTCAAAATTTGGTGTATATATATGTGCCCTCAGTTATGTTGATCTACCACTTTCAATGATTTTATACTGTCTACATATCGATTATCGATCTAATATTTGAGCTCCCCCCCCCCCCCCCATCCTATACGACGATCTGTGCCGGCAACGCCATTCACCAAACAGCGGTCGCTGTGTACACATCTGACTCCAGCTGCTGTCTCACTCCTTACTTCCACATGAATAAGGCTGTTGTCGAAATATTACGCTCCTTTTTTTACATTTCTTATATTCTTATATTTGTGATATTTTATTTTTCACTTATAGTTTTTCAAAATTTGTTTTTATATATATATATCCTCACCCAGTTATTATGTTGATCAACTACTTTCAATGTTAATACACTGTCAACAGTATCGATCCAACATTTGAGCGTCCCCCCTTACACTATCATATGCGCCCGAGACGCCATTCACTGTACGGCAGTCTCTGTGTACACATCTGACTCCGCCTGGTGTCTCACTTCTGCACGTATAAGACTGTAGGCCGAAATATTGCACTTATCTTTTTTTTTTTTTGTCCCAGCTGCCTTCATCTGTGGTAAGTGTTGGGTCATATTCCCCTATCCTTCCTTAGGTATATGTATATAAAATCAAACATTTTAGTTTTTGAGATAAACTAACTCAAAAATGGGGGGGGGGTTAGGTTGAAATGCAGCCATGGGGAGGAGGGGGGAGGGAACAGCCAAAACTGCAAGGAAACACTGGACATGTACTTCGCCAGAATATGGAGCCAGAGGTAGGATTTGAAACATCACCTCTTACTGACGCACTATACCGGTGGAAGGCTCGAGAAGATATTACGCAACTGATTCACAGAGAAAGCCTACATTCTTTCAAATACTGAGGATGTTTTGTTTTCTTCCTAACAGCTGTGGTTAGATTGGAATGTGGCCTAGGTCAGAAGAAAAACTTCGCCAAAGGCACAAGAAACTATATTCATAACTAATTTTTGACAGTCAATATCTTGAGAACTAAGCAACACATATACTGGAGATCTCGATTCCTTGAGGAATTGGTGTCATACTATTGCAATAGATAAATGCAAGGCACCACTAGAAATACTTTTCAAAGTATATTTAATGATTTTATGCTGGTGCAGTGTGTATTACAACCTAATTTCTGCTTGAAAATAATGGTCCAAGCTGTATTACAATGGAAATACTGCTTGGAAATAATACGCCTTGTGATCGACTACAGCAGTATGATGACACCGTTGGCGAATGTAGTTGTAGTGGAATCGCAATTTCCAGGAGACCCAAAAAAATTTATTCTTCACTTTCAATTTGTAATGTCGGTGACTGTAAAATAAGAACGAGGTAAGAAGGACTTGTGCTATTTGCTTAAAATTTGTGACACACATACCTGTGGTCATACTTTTTGAGAAAAAGTGTACATGAAACTGAAATGAAACATACCTTAGATGTGGTGCTTCACGAAAGTTATGAAACAATGCATTTCAATAGCAAAAGGTCACCATTTGCAGTAAAATTGTTCTTGTCAAAGATACTATCTGCAATGTACAGCAACGAATCTAAAACTAATTCCCGACATCTAATACTGTTGTAACAAAGAACGTGTTTTTTTTTTTTTTTTTTTGCACTCTGGTCCTGGCTGCATTTCAACCTAACCACCATGCCAGTATACTGCCACAAAAAATAAATTATTATTACTCCGCGATTCACTAAAAGTGTGTGGCGGAGGGTACATTGCACCTATCGAAAAAAGTTATGGTTTGGAAGGGTTATAAGGGATATGGCAGGAGGCGCCCATGGGCTATTGTGAGGAACCATCCCCGCATTCGCGTGGAGTGATCTGGGTAAACCATGGAAAACCCAGATCAGGAAGACCTTAATTTACTAATGGAAACTAAATTCCTCGCTTCTTTGCCATAACAATTTACATATTTCTTCAATTTGGTCCAGCTGGTCTATCATCACAAAAACGTAACAATGATTTACATTCATTACAATAGAGTGCAGATACTATCTTCGGCGTGAACAACTTGAATGGAAATGGTGGTTTCCACTGTTTAAGTTGCATCGTTTCATTTCGCGTACACTTTTTCCTGTGGAACATGTGTGACACATTTCAAACGAATAGTACAATTCCTTCTTACCGTGTTCTTATTTAACTAGTGCCGTCATGTCGAAATACATAAGAATTTATCATCAAATTGCAGTGCTAAGTTATTACAGAAATGCCGAAACTTCACATTAAGGAAATTGACCTCTCTGTTTTAGTCTTAATCCTACATAAATAGCAGTCTACATTCAATTATTGGTGTTTCTTAAACTACAATTATCATAAATAAATAACTGGGCTCTAGCGCAATCACTGGGACTCATCAAGGAATTGTAGTTCTGGTCGGAAAACTGTTGCACACGTTCGTTGGGTGATATTATTGAATATATATTGCTCTTAGATCTGTAAAATATATAGATACCTCAAACAGTTCACTCAAAAAGTGCCGTAACGCTTTACCGCGAGCGACTTTAAGTAGCGTTATAGCGAAGTATATAATGATCATGCAACGTTCTATGAACGATATTATTTGGGAATATGTTGCTATCAAAAAATAAATATGGGAAAATTAGACGATGAAAAATAAAACAACAATTTTGAACCGTAAGCAAACGTTAGTTGCCTCATTTAAGTAAACACATACTATGTCCAACGATAATAGGTGTTACATTGTAAAGAAACATACATCATGTTGTTATGTCAGAGATGTTAATATTCTACGGCATTTATCAAAGTAGGTTGCTGCAATATTAACGTAGCTTATGTTTAGGTTGAAAGTGTGGCAATATCCTTGTTTCAGCATGAGGTCGAAGGAATTTAGTTTTTATAGTTGAAATGCAGCCTGTACCAAAATTGCGTTTAGTACTTGCTGTTAAAGCATAATTCGCTAGAAATTTGGATTTATTAAACATTTAAGTTATCATGATATTCAAGCAGAATCATTAGCGTGCCTGAGGATAGGTTAGAATGTAGCCTGGACCAAAATGGACATAGACGCTTCCTTTTGCAGCTTAATGGATTTGAAACTTTGTTTTTATAATGAAGTTGGTTTGATTTTCGTCGTTGTTGGTCACTGATGCATTTTGTTGCACATAATATTAGCAACGCTGGAAGTCGCATATAACAACAAATGGCGTCCTCTCATCGCTAAATGTGTAATGTTATGGCAGTTTTTTTATTATTATTATTTTGCGTGAAGTTGGTGCATTATACACTATCCTGATAGGTGTAATAGAAACATATCACTAAATAAAATATTTGATGGAACGATAACGTTATCATTACACATCGCTATTTGCCTTCTCCCAGTCACTCGCCACCTTACGTTACGACACTTTTCGAGTGGAATTTGAGAGGATGGATATATTTTACAGCTCTAAGAGCAACATACATTACATAATATCACCCAACGAACGTGTGCAACAGTTTTCCGACCAAAACGACAATTCTTTGATGAATCCCAGTGATTGCGCTATTACTAATAACTGCTCTCCTTCGTAGTCAAATTTTGTAACTTAACACTGAACATGAGGTTTCCATATATTCCTATTTGGTTGGGTGTGATTTATTAGGGATAGATGCATTATTGCTCTTATTTAATTTATAAATCACAATACATTTTTCAAAAAACTTTTGAGCATCACAAAAGTGAAATAAATGAATGGTACTTTACACACAACAGACATTACAGTATATATAATAAAACAAATAATACAAAATTATCAATAAAGCAATTGTGATTTTATGAACAAATTAACTAAAAATTTAGTTTTTGTTGAACCAAATGTAAATACTTTCAATAGCACAAGAGTTGGTAATTAACAGCAAACTTATTTAACACAGTATAAATGAAAATTAATTAAACACACCAACACTTACAGAATTATCCACTGAGACCCCAAGACATTCTATAACCACAAAGTCATCTTTTTCTGATTTGTACATTTGCATAGGAGCTTTGAAAGTCTGCAGACTAAAGTTACTGATGTGAGAAGTTTACTACTTGAAACTGATATTCAGCTGATATTGGAGGTCACAGGTCAATGTAACCCTTCTTGTTATGGTTCAAAGTGTCAGTCTGTGACATTCAGTATCTCTAAATGTATTTAACATTAGCAAACTACAAGATTTTGTACCATGATGTATACAAAATATGACAATACTGAAATTTAGAAGAGTACTGAAATCAGAGAACAAATGACTTGCAAAAACGCTAATGTTCCGTAGATACGGAGCAATAGATTCAAAAACTACAGGAAATAAGCAAACATGCACTATTAAAACCGAAGAAAAACATCATACCAATTCCATTTTGTTTCCATGTACTTTTAGCCCACGTCTCTTCAATTCAATTTTCAGCTGATCTTTTGTTAAGTGGTGAAATTCTGTACGATCTGCTTTGTCATCTGAAAGCATTCCTCCTTGGTCATGTAAATGGGAAGAAGACGTTTGACTCTTTCGCGAATTGTGTTGTTGGACTTTGGCTCTATTTTGTGCCGTGTTCTTCTTTGCACCCATAATTCATAAAAATTTCGCGGAATAACCAGAATTCTTCGCTACATCAGTTACAGACACACCTCCCACCACCAAAATACACATGCAACTAAAACCAGAAAACATTTGATATTCAGTAAGTTGTGATTGTTAAAATTACCTATGCACTTGTTAAAAACAAAATTTGCATGCAACATTAATTCTACAGTCCGTTAGTAAATACCTTTAACTAACATAATGAAAATGTTTCCAGGTGAACATACGTGTTTACGCCTCTACTCTGTTTTAAATGAAAATGACAACCGGGCATTTAGGACAGTAAAATTATATTACACCGGCTGACGTGTAAAATCCCTTACTACAGAAAGTGTATTTTGTTTTTGTTACACATCAGGTGATCAGTAGGCAGTGGTAGAAAACTAAATACCCTAGACGTCATCAGAGTCATTGATTGTGAACAAGATTTCGAAACCAAAAATGAATAACCTGAAAATGACTAGCAAAAAATGGCAACAAATGAAATTTACCCAAAATATTCAATGACGTAACTGACAGTAAAAGTAGTTAAAAATTTAAAATAGGTTTTTGGGTTTGAAAACCGATTTGTTATTGATTCTGATAATTTAAGATCAGCGCTTTGTTATTCTTGAAATATTCATCATTAAACAATACAAACAAATTTGATAAGGTAATATAATATCAATACGCACTGAACCTGATTTAAAACACCTACACCCAGCATATCTACACAACAGTCAATGATAGTAAGAAACATACTTTCCCACGAGAGAGCAGGAGAATCGCGTGGCTGGTGAGGGCGCTGGTGTTTTTGTTGTATGGGGCAAAGGTCAAAAGTGTAGGGTTGAGGGAGGTTAATACTAATGTTTACGTTATGTTGGTTGGTAAGTTTTCCTTGTAATTGCCAGTGAAATGAGTTATACAAAGACCAGTTCATTATTTGAGCTTTATCTGCTTAGATTTACGTGTGTGTTTTTTCATAAATCCATTTAAGAACTTAGCTATGTGATAATGGCTGCCAAGTCCTGGAGTTGAACCCAGGCCCGTGTTGAGATCGCAACGGAAGAAATTAACCCCTCTATGAAGAACAAGTTGTTGCATCTTCGTTAAACTTGTACTTACATTTAAAAAGATGATTCGAAGCTTTCCTTTAGACTCTGTACGTGGTTCGGAGAGTGAGACAATTTAAGCTTAGGTTTGCGCCTAATCAGCCTCTAGCGAATTAACAAGTTTAATGAGAGAAACAAACACATTAACGTCTTTTAAAACACAAAAATAGAAAATTACGGGCAGCTCATAACTGCTAGTGAGTGTTTTACAAATGATGTGTTATAGACATACATGAATGTATATGAATGAGGCCAAGGTGAAAATAAATGAAAATTAATCATATAATTTTCGACCAAATGTTATCATTAACGAAAAAGAATAGTCATTATTTAGCATTTTTATACTTTTCTGAATGTAAGACCATATAATTTTTCCCAATTACTTTAATTCGCAATTAACAATAATGAACGATTTGCATAATTTTTTTTTCCAAATATGAAGTTTAAATACTAGCCTACTTGTTGATTGTGATACAAAGTTTTCTAAATACCCACTTTTGTATTACATGAATTTCTCCTTAAATATAGTTAATTTGGGTTCACTTGTATTTGCAGGGATCCAGCAAGGAATTGTGCTGTTGGTCTAAAAAAAATTTGACATGCCTTCCTTAGCACATGTTAAGTAATAAAATTTTGACACTAATGTTGAGTAGCTTGAAATTGTTTAGCAGCTCAATTTATTTAGTTCGATCCTTAAATTTTTTTCATATTAACACTTTCCCTTAAGCATGAATTCATTGTTATCTTATCCTTTTCACACTCCATCTCAAAATCCACATCAGTCTCCATACCGGCTTCATCGCCAATGCTATAACATACCCAAGAGTATAATTTACTGTTGTAAAACCTGTTTGGTTCCTAGCACTGAAAAGCAATTAAAAATAGTGTTTATCTTCACAAGTACTTAAAACATCTCAGTTCTTTTGAAGTTAATGATGTCAGTGATGTAATTTTCTGAAGCATATCTGCTGGTGCAGTAATGTGAAAGCTATGCTGTTTGTCTAATAAGATAATAATAATAATAAAATAAAGAAAGTGATATCACAAAAAATTGCAGTATTTAAACGAAAAATGTGGGTAATATCAAGATGGGGCTACCGCTGCGGCCTCGCGTAGTAAACACAGATCGTATGACATCATTGTGATGTATTCAGTCTGCACGTACAAACACAGTAACAGCTATAGATATGACCTGAAAATTGGATATCTGCAATATCATGTGGTTAAGTATGATGGACCATATGAAGATGTTTTTGGAGCTACAAGTTCCTTCTTAGAATGGCTGGAAGAATTAGACATCAGCTTGTGAACGCTACCAACGTTCTTGTCATTTCATATATTTATTATTGTATTAGTTGCTTGCCATACGACAAATAAATAAATAAATAAATTTGGTTAAGTTTCACTTTGGTCCAGGCTGCATAAATACCCAAACGCACATTTATAAAATATTATTTCGTCAATCGTCATTTGAGAGTATGTTGTAATGCAGCCTGGACCATATGTCACAATGTCGTCATATATACCACGTGATCTGTGTGTTTACTACGCGAAGCCGCAGTGGTATCTCCATCTTGATGTTACCCAAAAATGTATATTTTGATTTAATCTGCGGGTTAATTACTATAACACTTTAGGTATAAAAAACACAATGGTTACCATGTTTTTTTCAAGTGTGTTAAGTATTGTCACAAAATTATCTTTGTCTAAAGGCATTGGTGCAGAAGTAGGTAGTTCTGATGATATCATATAGTTCTATATAATCAACTTCTAATGCTATATGTTTTCTCGAAATAATAATTCTATTGTAGATGTTTAAATATTCACCCATATCTCATACATACTGATAACAATCTGAAATAATATAAATTTCTTTCTGTTTCAGTCCTGGAATCACCCCTCAGTATGAAGACAAGATAAAATGAGAAGAAAATTTCTTTTGTTTAGGATGGACAATTTTTGTTTACCTTCATGATTGGGAGGAGGAAAAAAGGGAGGAAAAAATGAGGCCAAATTTTTAAGTTAAGAGAACAATTTAACTAAGATGTATACAACTAGTTCTCAGGGACAAGCCAATAAAATATTTTTTGCATAGTCAAAGGACATTACTAGTCCACATTATCAAGAGGAATCTGAAACAGGAACAGAAAAGCCAGTACAAGTAACACAAAACATATTATGCCTTATTACATAATCCTTTTTTTTCTCACATACAGATATTTATAGTTTTATGTTACAATAGTTACACAGGGATAATTTTTTAAACAGATATACTACATACTATATCTCTCTTTTATATATACACACAAAGCATATTTTCCATAGTTATTGTTGACAGATTCACTCTTTGTTCAGTTGGACAAAGTAATTTTTTACAATGTTGTTAAGCTAGATAGCTAATTCATTTTACAATTCTATAAAATACCAAAGAAGACTAACCTATTGGGTGCATCATCTCTCTAATATAGGTTTTCAATCATTCATCCGTGATAAGTACATTTACATAGCCCTTTATTATCACTAATTTTTTTCTTTTTAAAAAAGGGATTATACCTAAAGTGACTTTAGTTAATTCACAAATATAAATTCAAGAAATCTATGTACAAAACTGGACAACACCTTTTGTAAATATAGCCTAAACAGAAACATCTGATGAATGTACAAAGTAAACCCATTTTTTTATATATAAAAGAAAAACGTAACTGGTTATGCTTTTTGTAACTAGTTATTGTTGAGAATGAGTGATGACCATGAGGGGAGAGATGGGTGCTTGGAGAGAACTAGTTTTCCCTTATTTCACCCAAAGAAAAGTAAAATTCTTCCCAGAACTGGATCTGAACGGGCAAGAAAACTTGATAGGTATGGAGGTACAAGTATTGAGGAACTGGAAGATGAGGGATATAGAGGAGGAAGTAGGAATATTCAAACAGAAGAGATGACAGATATTAGTGGAACAAGCTCAAGAAGACAGCCAGTGGAAATGACAGTTGACGCGGCACATGGGGCGTCAAGTTCTGCAGCTGGTGATATTGGTCAGTACCTAATGAACCCTCTGTTAGCAATGGGTATGCAGTTACCGCAATTGGCTCTCTTCTTACAACAGCAACAACACATCAACAAGCAAAAAGTGACTCAGTCTGGCCCTTTGCCTGTTCTTGGCCCTTTGCATGCTCCAGATAAATCTCATGAAGTTATTCCCACTCCATTGACTGAAGCCATAAAGAATTGGTCTTGCAACATTCCAGCTTTTCCTCAACATAGAAGTGGTAGTCCTGTTGGTTTTGTTAGCTCGACCGCAACTGTTCCCAGTGGTGTTGTGCAGAGTATCCGGCCAATGGTGCAGGCACCTCGTGAAAATCAACAAATTCAAATACAAAAAGAAGATTCTGTCTCCAGCAGTAATAGCAGTGGTAGCAAACATCCTTTTGTGTGTGAAATTTGTAGGCAGTGGTTCTTTGCAAAGGAAAAGCTGATCATGCACTTAGTCATGAATCACAACAAACATTACTGCCGATTTTGCTCAGAACTCTTTGATATTGCAGAAATGAGGGATGTGCACATTGTACGGACACATTTACCATTGCCATGTGACTTGTGTCAGTGTTTACTTCCAGGTCCTGAAGCACTTTATGAGCATTACCTCAACACACATGATGTACAGAGTTGCTTATACTGTGGTGTTCTTGTACGTCCCAAGTCATACTACAGCACGCATACCAAAAAGAAGCACTTTGTATCCAACAGGGACATACTTGAAAATGATGCAAAAGTACGTATCTTTCGTAATTGGGGCCCAGAGATTGGAAATGGAGGATCCGTTTGGAACTTTACTTGCAATTTGTGTGGTAAAGAACGTAAGAAGAGCGAAACTTTTGGTCATTTCTTTTCATACCATAGAGTTTCATTACCTTGTTTGATGCAGCTTTTAACTGGAGAGGGGATTTCCATATCTGTCCAAGGAACACCTCCAGTTGCATCGAGTGGGTTGCGTATTATTTCGGAAGAACCTTCAGTACCAACGGTTTCAGATACTACATTAAGTTTGGGAAATTCAGCTGCCAACAGTGATGAAAATCGAAGTGGTCCTTCTATCTGTACTGTTTGTTCTAATTCTTTCACTCAACAAGTGCCAAAGACTGCTCATGACCTTTTTTGTCGTGGCTTAAATATATGTCGTGTCTGTGAACAGGTTTTCCCAAATGAAGCAGTGCGAAATGCTCATGCAACAACAGAACATGGAAAATTATCATGCAGGATTGGATGCCCCACAGAAAGTGTCAAATTTTCTTTGGAGTCAGAACTGTCTGCACATTATTGGGAAAATCATGATATTTTTGTTTGCACATACTGCAAGTCTCTTGTTGCTGCAGACAACATCTTTTTGCAGAACATCTTAAAAGAGAACACAACTGCTCTTTGGACTGCTCAGCATTACAAGGTAATGGTTTTGGAACTGATATCTTCCAGTGCAAGAATTCTAACTTTTCTTGTTTCATTCATTGCTCCCTTTGTGACTCTGACATCACAACAATTATGAAAGACATAAACCTGCTTTTTAAACATCTTCACTATCATAAAATAAGTGTATCTGCTGCTTTAGACCTTTTAGAGAAGCAGTTGCCCATCAGTAATAATGGGGCACACCAGCCAGGAATAAAAGCTGGTGTTTCAAATGAACTGGCTGTAAGTGTTATATCAGGAAATCAGCCTCAGTCAATAAGTAGTCATTCATCACCCTTGGACAAAGAATGTTCAGGACTTGTAGGAGACGGTAAATCTGGAATGAATGTTCAGAGTCTGATAATGAGTGATACCTCAGCTAAAAGAGTGCTAGAAGATATCAGTTGTGATGAAATAGTAATGTCTGGTGCTGGAGAAAATGGTGCTGCTGTTTCAAAAAATGTATTTTTAAAATCCACTCAGAAAGAAGAAAGAAGCGGAGAACCTTTAAAAAGTAATAAACAGGTTAAGCCAAGAGGAAAAACAGTTGAAAAGAATGGTGAGCGAAGTGGACCATCAAAGTTGTGTGAAGATACAAATTATGATTCATCAAGTGACCTCCAGTCATCAGATGAGGATTTTGGATTATCTGAAGGTGAAGCTGTAGATAATGAATATACTGAGGAAGATGGTGAAAGCACAGCAACTGAAGAACAAAAACCTGGTGGGGGAGCAGGTGTTGTCCCTAGTGATATTGCTGAAGCAGAATTTGACCCACATGACATTGAATGTGTCTTCACAGACACAAGTGATGATGAGTGTGAAGATGCCCAGAGTTCTCTAGACCTCACTATTAAACGAGAATTTCAAGAGATGAATGAAGAAGAAGAGGAGGAAGAGATAAGTGCTGATTCTTCATTGCTTCATGCTGGTCAAGATTCTAGAGGAAACACTCGCGTAAAAACAGAACCTGGCGGAGATACTGTTAACACTATAAACCCACCAATGGAAATGATGTGTGAAGTTTGCAATGGCCACTTTTTGATGGAAGAAGGTCCACGTGAACTTGCTCGTCATATGAACTTGTCACATGGATTCTCTGTGGCGACGTATGGTGTGAAGGAATTCGTGTGTGATGAGAGACAGTGTGGGGAGTCATTTGGGTCGCAGAGGGCATTACAACGTCATTTGGCAGATGTCCATGATGGTCCACTCGTGCAGCCTCATGACAGCAGTTTGAAGGAATTTGGCTGCCCATTCTGTGCAGTCCGTTCACGGTCGAAGCCAGCTTTACGGCAGCATGTAATAATGGGTCATCAGGAAGAAAGAATGCGAGAACAACCTCCACCTGAATTAGCCTACCCTTGTCGGCACTGTGATGTCATGTTCTGGAAGGCTGATGATAGGAATGACCACCACGTTCTGAAGCATGAAGATCAGATAGAAAACTACTACAAGTGTTTTACATGTCAGCGAGTCTATGCCAGTAAGGTAAGAGACTAATTTTATTTGGTTTAACTATAGATCGCGATACTGTTAGAACCACTTACTGCCTTGTGATTTAAACACTTCCAGATGGAGATTAGTATGACGTCACTACATTGCTGAATGTGACATAGCAGCATTTCGCTCGATAACTTATTTAAATCGACAAGCCTACTACGAACGAAAAGCAATCTTGATGCATCTTTTTGAGAATTTCCTGTTCACTTTGCAACTTGAGTCATTTAGAACATTGAAACATCTGTTGACTAACTGAAAATGATAGGTAATTTCTGAAAATAGATGGTCATGTTATTCTCATCAATTTGGATATCGCATTACAGAATTATGCGGATGGGTTTAATTCTGGAGAAACTAGAAGTTCATTTTTTTTTTTTGTCACGGAATATGTAAATTAATTAATGTAAAATCTAGAATTAAATTTTGAAATTCATAATAAGGTATCGCAACATAGAATTACGCGGATGTACTATATTCTAGATACTGATACCCATACAGTACATTTTCAAAACCACAATTGAAATTTCTGATTAATATTTAGCTTCATACAGTCAACAAGATTTTTAGTTAAAAAAACTTGGAGATTTAATTTCTCCGGGCAGTCCCATAAGTGACATTTCTTGCTTCGTCACACGCGAAAAAACAATGACATCATATGCACCATGTGATATTTGTGTTTACAGTCCTGTAGTTGGCGAGGCGGTAAGTGGTTGTAGCAGTATCGTGATCTAGAGTTTATTCTTTTATTTAATATCTAAGAATGGTCTTAAGGGAAAAGGCATAATATATATACTGTTGCTTTTAAATGATAGTTTTATGAGTTTTAGATTTTGTGCTTTTGAATTGTAGAGTTATAAACTTTGGTTTTAGCTTACTTCCATACCATTTTTGAATATCAAAAACTTTTCTTGCATGTGTCATTTAGTAAAATTGCTTTGTTTGACATTGGTGGCACTAAGGAATACCACGAGAAGTGCTGATGGATCATTTGAAACAGAGTTTTGACGATTGAAGTGTTTGTTGTTGTCATTAGGACCTGGATTGTAAGGGAGGTCATCTTTGCGGATGCAAATGCGGATAATCAGTGCTTGAAATCGGCGGAAGCAGAGGTGGAAAAATAAACTTTTAAATCTTTAGATTTTGATATCTTATCAAAAAACAAACTTAAATTCAAAATAAGTATATTTCTTATCACACATTCTACGTTTTGCATAAGCATAGTCTATTTCCATATAATACTGTTTTATTTTTTGCCTCGTCAACAGAAAACGTGGGATGTTTTCACAAGTGAAATAAATTATTTACATAACTATGCATGTGTCAACAAAACAATCTTTGTCATATGAACTTTGTAGATTTCGTGGCACAACTAATTCACTAAGGTCATGAAATCATGCTTGCCACCCACCTTTCCACCATTCTAGCAGCTCTTTCACAGTCCATCTTGTAGGACCTATGATGATCATATTTTCCGATGTCGGACTTTTGTTGAGTCGTGAAAGGCATTGCAGGACTGTATGTATGACATGTTAGATGTTGTTGGACTCCCAGTCAACCAAAATAGCTCACTGCTGTCCAGCAAGTGACATTGGATTGTGACTGGAGGAAATATACTACAAGTGGGTGATAAGGACATTAGTATGCTGCAAGAAAATATGATTGGTAAGGATTGCTTGGAACATCTTGTTGTACACGTCCTAGTAGTGTGAGTGCATCCTATGGTAGTTCTACACGGCTGCCCTCCAAGTTGCACCATGAATAGGCATGCATGTTCAAACTTGTAAATACGTTGCTTAGATATCCAAAAATTCAGTTCATTGTTAAAATTATTATAGGATCGTTAGAAAATAACAACCATGCTGTTGTTAGCTAAGTGACGATGGTCCGATTCTTATATATCCTATCCTTCCTTATTTATATATATGTGTATATATATAATAACAATGAGCAGGAAAAAGCTTTAAGTGACGCCGCCTGGGGCTTCACCTTCTGCACGTTTAAGGCTGCTGTAGGCCGAAATATTGCACTTCTCTTGTGTTTGTTTTTTGTTCGTCGTCCCAGCCGCCTTCATCTGTGGTAAGTGCTGGGTCATATTTCCCTATCCTTCCTTAATTTTGTGTATATATATATATACACACCTCTGCATTAAAAGTTGCTGAATCTGAGGTTCTGCACTTGCGGATGCAGTGTTCTGTTACATCCCTAATTAGGGCAGAATTGTTTAGGGTGTGCATAGTTATAACTTTCTTTAGGAAGACAGTTACTGGCCTGGAGAACTCTTGACATGATATTTATTTTCCATAACTTGCTCATCACTGGACATCAGCTTGTGAACGCTACCAACGTTCTTGTCATTGTACATATTTATTATTGTATTAGTTGCTTGCTATACGACAAACAAACAAATAGTTGTTAGTGTAGTGGAAATTATTTAATGATGCTACTAGATGTACAAACTATCTAACTATCCAGTTTTAAGTTGTGATGCAATTGTCATTAGTTATTTCACTTGTTTCTGGTTTTCCTTTTAACCATTATCTAACCCTCCACAACCATTAAGTGCTGTCATTCAGGTTTCATGATATAATTATTTACATCAGCGGTCGGCAACCTTTTAGCAGGCAAGGGCCACAGGGTGGCAAAGCAAAGTAAAGGCGGGGCCGCACATACACAGTAAAAATGCGAAAACTCAGTTTTCAAATTTTATTAGTACATATGAATATACAAATGAAGATAAGTTACAAGAATGATCTTACATACTAAATTCAGTGTGACGTTTGAGGTTGCATTTGACTGGCTAATTTTTGTATGTCAGTTTTCATGTTAGAAGTTGAAATACGTAATATATCTCTCAAATGCTCATCTGTGAGACGAGAAGCGTATTTAGTTTTTCGATAACTGACGACTGAAAAAGTTTTCTTGCATAAATAAGTGCTTCAAAAAATAGAAATAAACTGCTGAGAAAACTTTATCAGTTCGACAAAATCAGACGGCAATAAAATTTGTCCAAATCATTCATCTCGTAAAAGGCGGTTTTTAGACTCTCATTGGATTGAAGATCAATCCCATTCATTTGTAAATTACTGTGTACATCCCCAACATCGCATGAAAAAGGGTTAGCAAAAATCTTCAGTTTGTTCGAAGCCTTCTCGAAATCACCAAATCTGTCACTGAATTGACCTTGTAATCCATTAAAGTGTCTTTCACTTTCTCACTATCCCATTTAAAATCAATGCCTGCTTCCTCGACAGCCTTTAAACAATTCGGGAAGTGATCTAATTTTTTATTCATCAATATGTTTTATGAAGAGCCGGTTCTTAGTTTGGAACGCCTTTATATCTGTATGCATATCAGATAATATTTTGTTTTTCCCTTGAATCTTGACATTCAGCGTATTTAATTCATGTATTAAATCTGCCAAAAAAACCATTGAGGGTCTGTTAGCTCTTGAACAGATTTACCTTTCTGATTCATAAAAGTGTTGATTTCTTTTCTGAGATCGAAAAATCTTTTCAGTACTGCATCTTACTTCTGAATAATAAATGACATCTTGCTGATCTGCTTCCATTTTGGATAAAAAATCTCGGAATTGACGATGTGTCAACCTATTACTTCTGATATAATTTATAGTGGATATTACGATGTCAATTACTTTTCTCCATGAAACAACTTTGGAACATAACGCTTCTTGTTGGATAATGCAACGAAAAAATAACGGGATTTCACATCCTATCTCTGCCAATTTTGTTTTAATTCCACCCACCAGGCCCTTGTTTTGCCCACTCATATTTCTAACTCCGTCAGTTGTTAGACTTTAAAATTTTTCTTACGCTAATTGCATTGACGTCATTGCCTGTTCTAAGTGACAAAACAAATCTTACCCCGTAGTCGCTCCCTTCAAACTACATAATTGTAAAAGTACCTCACACTCGTTGAAGTACTTATCAATTCCACGAACAAATACTATAAGCTGGGCAGTATCTGACGCATCATTACTTTCATCGGTAGCTAAGGAGAACCAGTCAAATTGCTGTGCTTTTTCTCAAAGTTTTTCGCATAAATTAGCGCCCAAATCTTCAGTGCGCTGGGTACAAGTTTTGGAAGATAAGCTTATATTTTCAAATTTCTTTTTTTTTTTTTTTTTATCTGGACATACCTCTTCAGCCATAGCTAAGGCACATTGTTTTATTAATTCGTTGTCGGTAAACGGCCGCCACCCTTAAACTCGCACGTATATTTGACTCGTTACATTGAATTTGCACCTTAAAAACACTTTGTTGGTTCTTGAATGAAGATTTGAGTAAGTTGATTTTGTTTTTCCGGGAATCACCATCTAGGCACGCAAATTTTGTTTTATGCTCGGTCACATAGTGACGTTTGACGTTATATTCTTTTTTTATAGCAAGGGTTTTTTGGCATATTAAGCATAGCGGCTTTCCATTACAGTTAATAAAAAAGTATAAATCTGTCCATGAATCGTTAAACACTCTATTTTCTTCAATTAACTTCCTCTTTTTTGTAGCCATCAGTAAAACTTATAACCAACAATGCCAAATACACGCTGTAAGAATAAAAGCCCTGTTGAAAACATGTCACTTAATTTCGCTATGTAATTGTACGAACTATCAATATCTAACACTTACCGAACTGTAAGCAAAATATTAGGTACTCGTAGGTCACAGAACAATAACTAAATCGTAGGTACTGGGCCGCGGCGGAGGGGCGTGCACACATGAAATAACTTGTTTCACTCAATGGCACAGCCAGCGCGGACGGACGGCGGGCGAGCGAGAGAATTATTGTCAACGCTGACCTATTGTTTCAATCATAGGAGAAAATGGGGGAATCGTTCCCGCTAGCACTTGTCCTGCTCTGTTAGCGTAATTCATTTGCTGCGCTGTTAGATTGCGTTCACTCTTTTATGCATTTATGTTTAATATGAGCTTTCGATATGATTTTTATAAGACGGACAAGGGCCGCAAATAGAGAGGTCACGGGCCGCATGCGGCCCGCGGGCCGCGCGTTGCCGACCGCTGATTTACATAATTATCTTGGCATATCTTTTAAATGCTTGTTAACCTATGTATATATATTCTGAACATTGGATAGGATAAAAAACCACCGCTTACCAAAGAAGGGGATTCCAGCGGCGTTGGTACACGAAAAAAACACGAACACACAAAGAGTAAAATTTTCGAGCATGGCTCTTCCTCAGTAGAAGTGAGATGGCTGCACGCAAGCGCTGCCGGCAGCCAAAATATATATATTCTACGTTTAAGCTGTATTTTCTTTTGCAGTAGTGGTAAGTGTTATTAATTCTTGTATCATAATTGATTGGAGGCAATTCTTGCAAGTGTAAGCTTAGATTTCATTATTCCGCTTAATATTCCCAAATTGCTTCTTAGTGGATTTTGCTAATAGTGTCCACAGTTGTCTAAGTACTGGGTGATAGTTCCATTGTTGTTTTTCGTTGTGATTCATCAACCATTATTTCTTTCTTTGAAGCTAAATTCCTTACATTTTCAACCTTGGACATATACTTCCTGTCAGTGGCGTAGCTAGGTCAACAATGGCCCCGGTGCAAAAAATTTATTTTGGGCCCTCAGGCCAGATGGGTGACCTTTTTTTTGCTTTGTGTTGCTGGAAAGGGCCCCCTGAGCTGAGGATGGGGCCCTTGAGTTGTGCTTAGGGCCCCTGAGCAGTGAGAGGGCCCTTAGTGAGGGGCTTCCTGTGTCTCAGGGGCCCCCTTAGATGACTGTAGAGATAAAAGAAAAATAGTCGCCAGTTTTCCATGAAGGCTCGTGGGCCTCTGAACTGCGCTTGGGGGCCCCCTGAGTGTGGGGCCCCGGAGCACTGCACCGCCTAGCCTCATAGTAGCTACGCCCCTGCTTCCTGTTGTGCCACATGCTTTGTGTATTCCCAGTGTACAGTCTGTGTCAGTAAATGACTAATGTTTAGCACCTTAATAGTTTCAGCGATTAGAATGGTGAACAATGAGGATGGTAATACTCTGGATTTATGCAACTTCTATTTGTGTCACATTCAGAACTTTCTTTTTTTATGTTTCTAATTGGTGAAGTCTGTGGTTAACTTATTCTTTCATTCTGTCCAGTGGTATGAAATCTGTTGCCAGTAAATGATGTTTCAGTAACAGGTTTTATTATCATAATTAGGTGCCTAAAGCCCTTTAAGGATGTTTTCCTACACCAAAGGCCAGTGATTTTATACCTTGTTCGCACTCCGCTGGTGACTAAAGATCATGTTCCTCCTGCCCCTCTCCGCTCTAATCAACTTACCATCTCCTCCCATCCTACATCTCCTAGCTGAACACTGTGTCCAGCTAAACTTTTAAATGCAGAAGTTAGGGCAGCAGATTGGGGATGAAGCTGAGTGATCTTGAGCTGCCTCTGTTAACTGAACATGGTATAGTCATTATGATATAGGACCAACAGTTCTCTGATTCAGTCTCAATCTGCACTTATTTGAAACATTGCGAACTCCAGATATTTCAAAGTTTATTTGACGTAATGATTGTGTGTTGTTGGCATTTTTTTGTTATTTTTATTACAGACACTTGTCTTTCAATTTTCTGGTAAATACTGTTTATCCTTTCTCTCTTCATTTGTTTAAGCTATTGAGTTTTACCTCATTATATTTGATGTGTCATTTACTGGTTGGCTGCTTTAAATGGTTACAAAGAATACAGTGTTATTTTTAAAAATCAGTGACCTGGAGTTAGAAAAACTGTTAAGTCTAATCTTCAGTCAAAGAAAACAAGCAAGTAGTTTAATTGTCATCTACTGCTTTATGGAAGTTGCTGTGTTTGTTTGGTAGGTTGTAATAAATATCTCTTGTTAACTTCTGCCATGTTTAAGAGAAACAGTATGATCCAAAACTTTAACTTCAGTATTTCATAAAATAAATTGATGCTAGGTACTAATATGTTGGCTCTAAATTGATTGGTTTTTGCTGTTGAACATAGTTTTTCATGTACCCATTTTGAAAGTAACAAGAGGTATGGTTGTATTAAATGTAACTTTGTATTTAATTGCTGTGCCAGAGTCCTAGAAGAGCTATTTTTTACATTATTTTTCCTCTAGTTTTGTTTCTATTTATCCAGGATAAATTGAGTAATAGCAAGTACAAACAGTATCAGCTTCAGTTTTAGTAAAAGGGAGGATTTTTGCTGAAGATACTATAGCTATTTTATTATTATCAGTTTAACAAGTTTTCTTCATACTCTGCCAAGTGTTCCAGTTTATATATGCTTAATGAAATGATTTGCTAAACTAAAAATCCTTATCCACCTCTACCTTATTTTCCTTCTGTAGATCAAAGTGACTGTTATTCCCAGCAATTGTGAAAAATGCAATTCTGAATTTTGATAATAGTGACAATGTCAAATGATTCTAAATTTGTTACACAGCTGTGCCTCAACCGACATGTACGCTTGGATCACCCAAACCAGAAACGATACACATCTTTGGCGTACAAGTGCTGCCTCTGCTTGGTACTGGTCCCAGCGACATCAATGCTGCGTGCACACTTCCAGGAATGCCACCCGTCAGCTTTGGTGTTCCATTGCCATCGTTGTAATACCACTCTCAAAACTAAGAAGACACTGAAGTGTCACATAAAGGTAAACACATTGCTAGAAGTCATTTATAACAGTGTTCAAATATGCTTAAATGATGTTTTCTGTGTCAAGCTATGAAACGTTGGGTTTCAAAAAATGTACACGGTTCCACTCTAATATCCTGCTGCAGAAGTCTACACAAACTTAAATGTTATTGTTCTTGTGTTATGTATTTCAGTTTTTAGAAGTAAGATGTAGATTGTAAAGAAAATAAACCATAGCTAACTAGAGCACAATGGCACTATCATGTGGACTATACGTTTAATAGAAAACATTCTGTAGTTTACCATCTTATATTATTGCCGAGGTTGGCAGTGCTGGTTACAAATATTTATGACACCCATCCACTGATTTTTTGTTTGTTTGTTTCTTTGTGTGTCACTGATTCAAATTGACAAATATTTGGCTTATCAAAACTACAAATTTGTGATCAAACTCCTAATTATAAATTAGTGTTATTAGTTTTAAAAAAGTTTCACATGTGGAGACTGTTGCGTAAGGGACAGACATTTAAGATCTTTGCATCGTGACTTACCAAGTAAGGGCTTTGTAATTTATGAATTTGATTACAGCTCCTTTCAACTATTGATAGTTGTAACTTGTGTCTTGGTTTTAAAAATATTTTTGTGTGTAGGATGAATGGTGTTTATCTGTTGTTGGCGTGTTTCTGGTGTTTTCACCAAAGCTGTTGTGTTTTAGCATTTGTCACATTTTTTTAGGGATGCTATGAAGAATTGCTCTTCTTAAAGATTATATCTGGCTGACAATGATGATGATATTACATTTTTTGAGGATGGGAAATTCTGTGTTCTAACACTTTTTGTTATATACTTCGTAAACCCTTCATGTAGCTTTTTTTTTTTTTTTTAAGCATCATAGAAGCAAAAACAATTAGCATGATAGAGAAGCCAGCACTTACCATAGCACAAGGTTCATTGGCAACAAAATGATCACAAAGTGGCATTACAAATTAAAATTTTCAGGATAGGATGTTCATCAATTTGGCTATTTATTATTTGAACTAGCTGACCTGGCAATGCTTCACTATTGCTAGACCTGAGTACACATATAGATTAAATGAATACATTTGAAATCTTGTATCTAGTAAAAAATAGATATTTGTGTATAAATTTTAATTACTGTTTCACTAAACTTCAAGTTTATTGCAATGGTCTTGGATATGCAAAGTTTTTAGTGATTCCAATTAGCATATTTACTTTAAAATCTGAGTTTGTTTTGAAGATATTGGCTAAACAGAGAAAAATTGCACATATAAATCAGTCTTGAGGGGTGAAACCGGAGAGCGGGTGCAGTTTTGTGAACTAAATATAAACATAACTTTTACTTATTTTAAAGCATATGTGTGCATACTTCCTTCGATATCAAATAAAAACTGTAGATTTGAGTGTTGTCACAAAAACTTTAAAATAATTTCCATCAAAATTGGATAAAATCTGTCTTTTTTTTCCTTTTCAAATAATGTGGTGTAAATGGAAAGATGGGGTGGTTTTGGGGTTTTTGTAAAACTAATTTCTACAATATTTTTCTATTTTTTAAAGGTATGTTTGTGCAAAGTTCTATCAAAATCGGATAAAAATTGTGGGTTTATGTAAAAATTAAGGGGTGGGAAGGGGGAAAGGGGATGCATTTTTGGAAACTAAATGTAGGCAGTATTTTTCTGTTTGTTTTACATATACGTGTGCAAATTTCCGTAGAAATCGGATAAAATCTGTAGGTTTTTTAAATTATGGGGTGTTATGGGGAAGAGGGGGTGGTTTTTTTCAAATGTTATTCAGAAATATATTATAAAATATATGTATATCTGAGTTTGTTTAGGAGATATACGCTAAACACGTGTAAATCAGTCTTAAGAGGGGTGAAACAGGAGAGCAGTTTTGTTAACTAAACATAAACATCATTTTCACTTATTTTAAAGTATGTGTGTGCAAACTTCCTTCTACATCAAATAAAAACTCTAGATTTCTGTGTGGTCACAAAAATTTTAAAATAATTTTCAAAATTCTTGGTCAGCAATTGTCCGATTGTAATCTGTCCAGTGCTGTTTAACAGGATATAATGTGTACTTTAATAATGTTACTATCTACTTTGTCTAATTTCCCAAGTGTTTTCGAGATAATTCCAAAAAAACTGAATGTTTTCAAGTGTAAATTTTTCTTTATTAGGGTGATGGGGAAAGTGGGTGGGTTTTGTAAACCATACATAAACAGCATTTTTCTCTTTTCTTTAATTTATTCATGTGCAAAGTTCCATCCACATTGAATATAGTTAGTGTAAGGAACATTGAAAGAACATTGAGAGAGGAGGGAATAAAGGGGATTAGAAGTTGGGGTTTGGGAACCAAATGTTGACAGTAAACAGTATTTTTCTGTTTGTTTTAAAGTATACATGTGCAAACTTCCTTCAAAATCGGATGGGAACTGTAGCTTTGTATAAATAACATTGACAATAATGAAGGGGTGGAAAAGGGGAAAGGTTTTTGTAAAACTAATGTCTACAGTATTTTTCTATTTTTTATATATATATATGCAAAGTTCCATCAAAATCGGATAAAAAGTTTGGATTTGTGTAAAAATTAAGTGGGTGGGAAAGGGGAGAGGGGTTTGTTTTTTGGAAACCATATGTAAGCAGTATTTTTCTGTTTGTTTTAAAGTATGTGTGTGCAAATTTCCATCAAAATCAGAAAAAAGCTGTTTTTTTAAAAAAATTATATTGTAAGGTGGAAGAGGGGGTGGCTTTGGGGTGGAAAAGGGGAGAGGGATTGGGTTTTTGTAAAACTAATGTCTCTAGTCTTTTTCTATTTTTTAAAAAGTTCCATCGAAATCGGATAAAAAGTGTGGGTTTGGGTAAAAATTAAGCGGTGGGAAGGGGGAGAGGGGATGCGTTTTTGGGATCCTTATGTAGGCAGTATTTTTCTGTTTGTTTTACAGTAAAGATGGGCAAATTTCCATAGAAATTGGATAAAATCTGTTGGGCTTTTTAAATTATGGGTAAGAGGGTTTTTTTAATTTTATTTCTTAGGAACCATCTCCGACATGCACTCGAGAACTTGCTGAAGTTACACTGTAATCAGATGAACGGTTTATGAGCACATAGAGGACAAACAAACTCACATTGATTTTTATATGCTACATGTTTAGTGTTCTTCAAGTGTTTGTCTATTAAATGTAGCTGGTCTGTGGTAGTGTGCACAACCTAAGCTGCCCAAATCTTGTAGCTGCACAGTGACAGTCCATTATTTTCCTTTCTGACACAAGATTAGTGCTAATAGTTATTGTAGGGATCAAATGGTGTGACTTACCTTCATCATGTTGTACAATCTAGTGTAAGCTTTGCTTTGCTATGGTTGGCCCAATGTGAAGGTATTGGACACATTGAATTTTATTGTAACTCCCATTGTTTCTGATGAGCCTGTATTCACCTATTCACATCCAACCTGTTGGACATAACACTTGCAATTCTCTTGGTTTTTGAATGTTCTAAGTAGTTGCAAGGACAGTATTCAGGTGAAAAACAATTACTGTACCAAAAGAAATTAGGGAAAAGAAAAATGCTGGTAATTTGTAATTTGCAACACTTTGTTAGGTACTACTTTATTGTGTATTTAAAACTTGATATCATTGTTGCCTCTGACAGTGAATTAGCACCAAGGCTTTTGTTGTTACATCTACATCCATACCCTGCAGTTCATGGAAAAGTGTGGGTGGCAGAGGAAACTTTACACTCAAACTAATCTCGATTCTGTGCATTTCGATCCCAGTGGCATGTAGGATGAAAGAATAAATGCAGGCATCAGTTTGTCACATTATTTCCATGTTCTTATCTATTCTATCATTATGGCCCTAGAAGACTATATAAGTAGAAAGTACCATGTTAGACAGTATAACAAACCTCTTCTTATTTAATAAACTAATTTGTGCTAGTAATAATTTAACTAAATAAATTTCTTTCTGATTTCATAATTCATCAAAATTAATCTGTGAGTGAAAATTGGATTTGAAATGTAAAATTTTACTTATACACAAACACTGTAATTACTTAGAATAATTGAAATACACAACCAACAAAATATTAATCACAATCTTATCAGCTATGTGCAAACTAATCTCTACTAAACTATGGGCCTAGCATTCAAATCACGGCTTTATTAGGCTACACATTTCTAAGCCAAAAAACAAGAAAACTTTCAAAGACGTTAGGTGACAGTGGAATTAAATGATAAACTAAATTACATATTTTACAAAATCATTTGCTCAGGGAAACATGAAATAGTTAGAAAATTCTGGCTAGCTACTTAAAATTATAATGCACACTTTCCCTTGGAAGAAAGAAGAGCAATGAGATTATTTAAGATTTCTTTGGTGTGCTACTGTTCTGTGGTACTTTGAGAAAGTCATCATCTGGGATTCAACAAGTAGAATGTTGTAATTTACCATTATCTTTCCAAGGGCCTCTTTGTGTACACCAGGTACAAATCTGTAGATGGCTATAGCATCCACTGTGCCAGCAGTGTAAATTTTTGTTGTAGCTAGATGTATACTATTTTATTTTAATTGCAAACTGTATTAAATGTAATCATTTTATCATCTGAAAGTTATCTGGTTGATTTTACAGGAAACACAATATCTTGTATTTTTCATTTCATTTTCTCCTTCTGTGTATGGCTGTAGCTTAGCAAGTGGACTTAGTCTTTCAGGATTGTGCCATAGTAGAATGTTATTGAAAAAATGGGCAAAAAATAAAATAAATAAAAGAAAATGGATTAGCTTTGCTCTTTGAGCTATTGCATATGGCTTGGCTTTGGTTTCCAAAACAATTTATTTGTGATATTTGGTATAACCATTCTGTGTATGTCCACAAATATAAAAATTGCATTTAAGAATGGAGTCTTTCTCAGCATAGGGTATTAATATAAACTTCTCGGATAACTAGCTAATTTATCATTGTGTTTTCACACAATATTCTGGTGATTTGAATTTCCATCACCATCTTGAAGACCACAGAAAAAACACTGTTCACTTTGCTAGATACCTGTGAAAATTATTTTAAATAAATCTGCACATGCAAAATCACAGATACATCAATCAAATCACATTTTGAATCTTGACCAAGAGATAGAGCTTAAACTGATCACTTAGATGAGGTGGAGGTTAAATTGTGAGTGGCCTGCTGGCTTTATGAGAAAGTGAGACCCATGTAAAACCTTTGATGGACACACAGCACTGGTTGTTATTAATTAAGGTCTGACTATCCAGTTTTTCCGAAATAACTCCCTGCAAATGCTGGGATGAATCTTACAAAGGCCATGCCATAATTCTGACCTCTTGTATGTGCTTTCATGACCTCATCAAGCAACAAATCCCTCAAAAAAAAATACCTTTGGGTAGCCAGACTATTTAAACTCTATTTCATTCTCACACTATTAAGAAGACACATGAAATTTTGAGGAGCTTTTTTTTACAGCTGTTGTGCGTTCCGAAGCTTTTCATGTGTTGCATTTAATGTTGTATATGAGTAAGTGGTCACCAGAATCATGTGTCTGTTTTGTGTTTTCTTTCCTTATGCCTACAATTTGTTGAGAGAACAGTTTTTATTTGTCCTTCTTACGAATTCCTGAAGAGTTTTTCATTTTTAATGATTTCTTCTTCACATTCATATTTTGTTATACCCGCTGCTTCTAGATTATTTTGACTCTTACATTTCCGACTAGTGGTTTTGCCAGTTCTAGGAAGACATATCTGTAGTATCTGGAAAATTGTAGACATTGTGATACTGTTCCAGGTTTTTTTCCACCTTTAAATATAAACTCTGATTAGAATTAATTCTTTGTGTTCAGATGTAAAATGATAATAGTTGCTTGAAAACAACTATGCTGTGTAGGTTCAACTATTGTGATTCACTTGCTTCTTCAAGTAAATACCTATTATAGATACTGCAGGAATCATTAAGCAATTAGAGCTCCTGAAGTGGGGGAAAGCACCGGGCCCGGATGGAATTCCAGTAAGAGTATTTTCAGAGTATGCGGTGGAAATCGGGCCATTTCTGTCTGATATATTCAGTGAATCATTAGAAGAGCGAACAGTACCTTCAGACTGGAAAATCACGCAAGTAACTCCGATTTTCAAAAAAGTGATCCTGGAAACTATCATCCCATATCAATAACATCTGTTTGTAGTAGAGTTATGGAGCATATTATATGCTCGAACATTATGAATTTTCTAGATGATAATAATTTGCTTACAACAAATCAACATGGATTTCGGAAGAAAAAATCATGTGAAACACAGCTGGCCCTATTTACACACGATGTAATGAAAGTTATTGATGTAGGTTAACAAGTAGATGCAATTTTTTTAGATTTCCATAAAGCCTTTGACTCTGTGCCACACAACCGCCTTTTAGCAGAGCTTCGAGCGTTCGGTATATCGGATCAGCTTTGTGCATGTATAAAGGATTTTCTAACTGGTAGGTCGCAGTATGTTGTCGTTGAAGGAGGAAGTTCTTCTAATCTAGATGTTACATCGGGTGTACCTCAAGGAAGTGTAATAGGACCACTTCTTTTCTATAAACGATCTCGGAGACAAAGTGAAAAGCCTTTTTAGATTGTTTGATGATGATGCGGTTATTTATAGGGAAGTAAGAAATTTGGCCGATTGCTTAGAAATTAAACGTGATCTGGATGTTATTTTGGCTTGGCGTGCTGAGTGGCAACTTAATCTAAATTGTAAACAGTGTAAGACAATGAGCATAACTGACAAAAATAATCCAGTTGTTCAGAAATACGAGTTAAACAATACAGTTATTGATATGGTCGATTCTATGAAATATTTGGGAGTAACAGTACAAATGAACATGAAATGGGACCAGGGGCGGCCCTAGGGCGGTGCGAGCGGTGCGACCGCACCGGGCGCCGTCATATGGGGGGCGCCGAAAAGGCAGCGAGAGATCGTCTGCGCAAAAAATAAAATAAAAATTCTACAATAACCCACTTTGATGTTCATATATTACTTTAACACACATCATTCAGAAGAGTTTATAAAAGTAAGAGCTTCAGTTTAATGCATAGTCGTATGTTATCATAGAATAGAGTCAATTCGAGTTGCTACTGGAGTCAGTTCGAGTTATTCGAATTGTGAAAATCACAACTCGTTCCAAAGTTAGCATTGTCCCGTGCCGCATCGCGCCTCCCGCACCTGTTTCCTGCCTTTTCATCTGTAGTCTTGAAGTTAATGCATGCTGGTACCTGTACATAGGGCGAGATTCAACATATTTATCTCTTTTTACCATATTAAATCCTCGGTGATTACAATTAATGTTGGTATCGTAAATATTTACAAAGCATATCTGTCTTTTATTGAAAAGACATGTCCCTAAACTGAAAAAAAACTGTATGGCGCACAATACTTAAAAAAACCAAAGTGAAACTGAGATGGCTTCAAAATCGCTGGCATTTTTTTTTAGAAGTCATCTGAATCGTCGTCACCAGAACTAGTTCAGCACGAGACGGAAGAAAACTTTTAATGGAAGTTATTCAAAAGAGGCTCATGGTAAAGAGCAGCATGTACGAGAAGATTTATCTATGGCTGGAACGTCGTATGCTGTTCAACAGATAACAACTGGATATACCAACCACTACCGTCGACTCTTCAAAGTACAAATTATGACAATCTTATATATATATAAAAATAGACGTGTTTTTTCCTATATTTCACTTTTCAGCCACCACTACCTAGCACAGATCACTGATGTTTGTGGGTGGAAGTAGCATGGAGTTTCCTGTCGTGCACAACGTTGGCCGAATGCCAATAGCTGTGGGGATGTTGGGGATATAATGATTACAGTTGGTCAGTGCAGGGTGTTTTCATATTTCGAGCAAAAATTTGTATTTCCGTATACTTCTCTTTCCTGCCACAACTACATAACATAGACCTTTGGTGTTTGTGTGTGGTAGTAGAATCATCTTTCCTGTCGTGCACTATGGTTGTTAGATGTCGGTAGCTATGGGGATGTGGGAGATATGGGGGTTGAAAGAGGTCGACGTGTGGCAATTTCATACTTCTTCCAAAGACAAAAGTGTCATGGTGTATCACTTTTCAGCGAAAACTATAGATCACAGATAACTGGCGTTTGTGTGTAGTAGTAGCACAAAGTCACCTTTCGATCACAACAGCGGCCGAATTTCAGAAACTGTGGTACTGAGGTAGATATGGTGGTTGTAAGTGGCCGACCAAGGATATTTTCGTATTTCGACTGTCTCCGCATATGTCACTTTTCTGCCACAACTACATAGCATAGAGCATTGGTGTTTGTGTTTGGTAGTAGAATCGTATCTCATGTAGTGCACTATGGTTGTTAGATGTCGGTAGCTATGGGGGTGTGGGAGAAATGGGGGTTGAAAGTGGTCGACGTGTGGCAATTTCATACTTCTGCCAAAGACAAAAGTGTCATGGTGTATTACTTTTCAGCGAAAACTATAGATCACAGATAACTGGCGTTTGTGTTGTAGTAGCACAGAGTCACCTTTCGATCACAACATCGGCCGAATTTCAGAAACTGTGGTAGATATGGTGGTTGTAAGTGGCCGACCAAGGATATTTTCGTATTTCGACTGTCTCCGCATATGTCACTTTTCTGCCACAACTACATAGCATAGAGCATTGGTGTTTGTGTTGGTAGTAGAATCGTATCTCATGTAGTGCACTATGGTTGTTAGATGTCGGTAGCTATGGGGGTGTGGGAGAAATAGGGGTTGAAAGTGGTCGACGTGTGGCAATTTCATACTTCTGCCAAAGACAAAAGTGTCATGGTGTATCACTATTCAGCGAAAACTATAGATCACAGATAACTGGCGTTTGTGTGTAGTAGTAGCACAGAGCCACCTTTCGATCACAACAGCGGCCGAATTTCAGAAACTGTGGTACTGTGGTAGATATGGTGGTTGTAAGTGGCCGACCAAGGATATTTTCGTATTTCGACTGTCTCCGCATATGTCACTTTTCTGCCACAACTACATAGCATAGAGCATTGGTGTTTGTGTTTGGTAGTAGAATCGTATCTTATGTAGTGCACTATGGTTGTTAGATGTCGGTAGCTATGGGGGTGTGGGAGAAATGGGGGTTAAAAGTGGTCGACGTGTGGCAATTTCATACTTCTGCCAAAGACAAAAGTGTCATGGTGTATCGCTTTTAAGTGAACACTATCAATCGCAGATCACTGGCGTTTGTGTGTGGTAGTAACACAGAGTCTCCCACAACGTTGGCCGAAATTCGGTAACTGTGGGAGTGTGTCAGATATGGTGTTTGAAATTGATCGATCATGAATATTTTCGTATTTCATCCAAAGACTTGTGTGTATCCGTAAATTTTACTTTGCTGCCGGAACTACATAGCGCAGAAGACTGGGATTTGTGTGTGGTAATAGATCGAGTCTCCCATCGTGCACTATGGTGGTTAGATGTCTATAGCTGTCAATATGAATTCTATACAATCACGAACGAAGTCGTGGGTACCAGCTAGTATATATATAAAAATAGACGTGTTTTTTCCTATATTTCAGTTTTCAGCCACCACTACCTAGCACAGATCACTGATGTTTGTGGGTGGAAGTAGCATGGAGTTTCCTGTCGTGCACAACGTTGGCCGAATGCCGTTAGCTGTGGGGATGTGGGAGATATAATGATTAAAGTTGGTCAGTGCAGGGCGTTTTCACATTTCGAACAAAAATTCGTATCTACTTATACTTCTCTTTCCTGCCACAACTACATAACATAGACCTTTGGTGTTTGTTTGTGGTAGTAGAATCGTCTTTCCCGTCGTGCACTATGGTTGTTAGATGTCGGTAGGTATGGGGGTGTGGGAGATATGGGGGTTGAAAGTGGTCGACCTGTGGCAATTTCATACTTCTGCAAAAGACAAAAGTGTCATGGTGTATCACTTTTCAGCGAAAACTATAGATCACAGATAACTGGCGTTTGTGTGTAATAGTAGCACAGCGTCACCTTTCGATCACAACAGCGGCCGAATTTCAGAAACTGTGGTACTGTGGCAGATATGGTGGTTGTAAGTGACCGACCAAGGATTTTTCGTATTTCGACTGTCTCCGCATATGTCACTTTTCTGCCACAACTACATAGCATAGAGCATTGGTGTTTGTGTTTGGTAGTAGAATCGTATCTCATGTAGTGCACTATGGTTGCTGGGGGTGTGGGAGAAATAGGGGTTGAAAGTGGTCGACCTGTGGCAATTCCATACTTCTGCCAAAGACAAAAATGTCA